>CAJNYU010000128.1:0-10732 GCA_905331475.1 Rotaria socialis
GTTTGTATGGCGGAAGGTATGTGATAACAAACAGATAGAAGAAAAGTATACGTAGTTTACGTGTTTTAGAAAGAAGAACAATAACGCCGACTCATTAGAGACAAAACTGCTTTAGTTCGTGTATTTTCTTTTGTTTTGCGTTGATTCGGTATGTTTGAACTTGTGTTGGTGCAACTTAACATTGCAGTGAATAAATAAGTTTAACAAGTAACAAAAGTGAACTAAGATATATGATGTCAGTAAAAGGATGAGTAACGTGAGATCGAAAACGAATAGCGAGATAATGAAAACAAAGAGAAACACAAATTTAAAACACATGAGAGAGAGAAACAGAAGAGAAGAGAAGAGAAGATAATTGAATTTTTTTCTTTTTGTTTCAATCGATGGCCTTGAATGAATAGTAACGTTCAAGACGATTAACATGAATTGGACCAAGTTGTTGATTGGTGATAGTGTGAATTAGAGAATAAGTTAATGACGATAAACGTTCGACGACACGATAAGGACCTTCACGACGTGGACTAAGCTTTTTACCACGCCATTTACCCATTGCAATACCAGAAAGAGCAGCGACCCAAACAAGATCACCAGGCTCAAACTGAATAAATCGATGATGTTGATTGTATTGAGAAGCCTGTCGTTGATGAGAAATATCGAGAATTTCGCGTGTAGCAGTATAAGCTGGTAATAAGTCTGTAAGTAAACGTTTGCGATAATCTGATAAATCATCCGTAGTTGGAAGTTGATCAACAGGAGTAGGTGATGGTAAACATAGATCGAGTCCGTTGCGAGGATGACGACCGAACATAAGGAATGCAGGAGACTGTTCGGTAGAATCGCTCCGGGCAGTACGTAAAGCAAATGCGATTTGAGCAAGTTTTGTATCCCACGATTTACTATCGTGATGAGCGAGAGCAGCAAGTAATGGCTTGATAGTACGATTTACACGTTCACATAGATTGCTTTGTGGATGATAAAATGGTGTTCGTTGATGTTTTATGTCTAGGATTTGACAGACATTAGTGAATATATTCGATAGAAATTGAACACCATTATCAGAAATGATACGAACTGGAAAACCGAAACGGCACATGACATCATCGACAAATATTTGAGCGATAGTTTTCGCTTTGATGTTAGTCAAAGGAAAAAGTTCAACCCATTTCGTAAAGTAATCGATGACAACGAGAATATAAATATTTCCGCGACGAGTTTTTGGTAGAGGTCCAGTAAGGTCAATGCCGACGGTATTCCAAGGTTCATTGACGACTATAGGACTCATTAAACCACCAGGCTTTTGATTGGAAGCCTTGTACTGTTGACAAAGTTTACATGCACGCACGTACTCTTCAACATCACGTCGCATGTGAGGCCAATAAAATCGAGTAGAAAGACGAAATAGTGTCTTTCGACGTCCTAAGTGCGCAGAAGTAGGATGATCGTGAGCTAACGATAAAAGATCAATTATTTTCGACTTTGGTATAACAAGACGAAATTGTTGATGATGATTAAAGATTGGTTCAGAAGAAGTCGTTGTAGCAGACGAAGGATTCTCTGTATTTAGTTTCGAAGAGTGTACAACGCGATAGAGTACACCATCTATAACTCGATGAAAAGTAGCGAGTTGAAGAATTGTTTTCCGTATAGCATCATCGGGTAATTGTTGAGCTTGTAAGTAATTAAGAAGTGGAAGAAGTTCAGAATCTTGCCACTGGGCAACACGAATATCATCATACAATTGGATATTGTCGCCAAAATGTATGTTCGCAAGAGAAGTGAAAGGAAGAGAAGGAGAAGAAAAGATTGGTGTAGTAGTGATAGTGACATTGTTTTGAAGTGAAATTGGTATAAAACGTTGTGGCGAAGGCAAGGAACCATGAGAGAAATAATCAAGAACGAATAAATAACCTGGATCAATAATTGTAGGTGAAGTACATGGATCCGTGTATGATGATGTAATAGTATTATTGGATACAACATTGACAGGAGCGCGAGAAAGAGCGTCGCAATTTGCGTTGTCAGAACCTGGTCGATGTTGAATTTCAACGTCGTAAGCAGCTATTTGCATAGCCCATCGAGCAAGACGACTATTAAGATCTTTAGTATGATGTAACCATTTAAGTGCTTTGTGATCGGTTACAATAGTAAAACGAACACCTTCAAGATACGGACGAAAATGATTACAACCATAAACAATAGCGAGGCACTCGCGTTCTGTTGCTGAAAAATGACGTTCTGACGAAGAGAGCGTTCGACTAGCATAACCTATAACGTGTTCACGTTGAACGCCATCTTCGTCGATGAGTTTTTGTGCTAGAATAGCGGAAAGTCCTACATCCGAAGCATCAAGTTGAAGAACAAAAGGTTTATCAAATTGAGGATACGCAACAATAGGTGCTTGAATCAATAATTGACGAAGGTAATCGAAAGCTTGTTGACACGTTGTTGACCATAAAAATGGCCTATTATCGGCACTACGGGTTAGTGAGATAAGCGGTTCAGCGACTGTAGCAAAATTTTTAATAAATCGTCGGTAGTAGCTAGTAAGACCGAGAAATGCGCGAACGTCTTTGAGTTTCATTGGAATCGGATATTCGCGCACAGCACGAATTTTGTCAGGATCCGGTTCAATACCAGATTGAGAAACGACATGGCCGAGATATCTAAGTTTTGTTTTACAAAATTGGCATTTTGAACGATGAAGAGTGAGACCACTCGCTTGAATTCTCTGGAGTACTAACTCCAGGTGTTGTAAATGAGACGAAAAAGTAGAAGAATAGACAATAATATCGTCTAGATAAACTAAAGCGCAAGACCATTTGAGGCCTCCTAAGACTAAATCCATAAGGCGTTGAAATGTAGCTGGGGCGTTTGTTAAACCAAACGGCATTACTGTAAAATGGTACAGTCCGGCATGCGTTGTAAAAGCAGTTTTAGGACGACTTTCATCATCAAGTTCAATTTGCCAAAAACCCGATTTCAAATCCATAGATGTGAAATATTTGGCATTCTGTAACTGATCGAGAGTATCATCAATACGAGGTATAGGATATACATCTCGAACAGTAGCAGAATTGAGTTGACGGAAGTCGACACAAAAACGTAAAGACCCATCTTTTTTTGGTTGAAGAGTAACAGGAGCGGCATAAGGCCCGTTAGCTGGTTCAATGATGCCGTCGTGTAACATTTGTTGTATTTGATTAGAAATGATACTTTGACGAGCGGGTGATACACGATAAGGACGCAATTTGATAGGTTTAGAATTACCAGTATCAATGTAGTGCCGAGTTAATGAGGTACGACCTGTTTTATCATTAAAACAAGTACTATATTTAAGAAGAAGATTTCGTAATTGAAATACTTGTTGCGAGTCAAGATCAGTGTCATTGATAGTGAACTCGGGTAGAGTTTGTAAATGAGATGACGGTGAACGAAATGGAAAAGTAGATGATGATACTGATGAACTAGATGATAAAGTGGATGAAGGCGAAATATGTGATTGGGATAAAGATGAAATTAAATCATATTGAGAATAAGAAGGTGAAGTAGATAGAACATTAAGAAATGATGTTTGAGAAGTGATTGATGAAGTTGTTGGAGGTATAGATGAAGAAATAAAAGAATTTGAATGATGTGAGGTTAATGAAGTAGGTGGAGAAATTTTAGATACTGGAGGTTCGTTTTCTCGAGCAATAGAGAGGCTCTGTGACGACGACGACGAAGAAGAAAACGAACAACAATTTGAATCAGCACACATTACATTTTTACTAGATAGCGCAAAAGTTAACGAACCCGACTTGTCTTGTAAATGATTTTCTAAGTTAATTTTGTGTTGATTGTTCGACAATGATGACAAATAAGATCCTTCTTTTGTATAAGGCATCGGCGATTCCAAAGATGAGTGATTTTTAATTTCATGATTCATGTAGTCAAAATAAGCGTCAGCCACGGCAACATGTTGTCCAGCATAAAGATTTTGTTGGCGAGCAGAATAATTGACAATTTGCACGAATGATTTTCGATCAGTAAAACGAATTAAACTATTAGCTGTAGCGATGTGAGGACGATGACCAGTTATTGAAGCATCCCAAGTATTAGAAGAAAGAAAAGTTGGTGTGCTCACTTGAATATAAGCAATGTGATATGGAGCAATCACACGATGCTCGGTAGACATAACTGGAACGTCGATTCTGCCTGCTTGAGTTAGATCAGATGATATTGAATATTGTCGATCTGGATCAGTTCGCAACCACATTTTGTTATCTTGTAAATCGAGAACAAGACCGATGGACTTCATATAATCATTGCCAAGAAGAATAAGGTGATCAAAATTTTTAGCGAGAACTGCAGGATGTCGAATAGTAATACCCGCAAGAGTAATTTGAACGAAGACACGACCTTCAGGACCTATTGAACTACCTTCAGGGCCTTGGATTTCGGGTCCGTCATAAGAAGTAATTGGACTATTGGTACCAATAATTCTCCAATGGTTGGAACTAATAATAGTAACACCTGAACCAGTGTCAAGTAATACGATACCAGGAATATTATTGACTTTAGCTGCAGCAGTTAAATAGCAATGCCGAGGATAATTATAAGATAAATCAGAAGAATCAGATGGATGGATAAATCCGGTGGATGACGAAGAATTTACCGAAGATTTGTCGGCAGATAATTGATCAAAAGGGCAAGAAGAATTAACAGGGTCGAGAAGTGAAGGTGATTTAATAGTTGGTTCTGATGATAATAAATCATTATTTGTAGATTTAATAGGAGGTGATGTTGGAACAACAGACATTTGTTTAGTTGAAGAGAACGGCAGCAATGGTACGGAAGATAAGGTCTCTTCATTCATTACCTTCCGGACTAGTTTTTTTTATGCGAATTATCGTGGTAGACAGTTGCAGAAGAAATTAAAGGTGTTGATGAATATGATGCTGTTGAAGATGAATTTTGTAGTAATACATTGGGTCGATAATTAATACTTTCCGGATTAAATGAACAGCGTTCCCAAGAATGTCCATGTCGTTTACATTGAGGACACCACCAGCTAATTTTGTTATTCTTAGAAGATTTAACGTGGGTCGACATTGTAGAATGTGATGGTTGTGAATGATTTGAATGACTAGAATAAGACATAAAAGGATCACATGAACTCACTGCGTTATGATTTGAATTTTTGTTAGATTTTGTATTCGAATGTTTGTGTTTAAAAGAATTGTTTTGATTGTAAGAATGATGAGGATCGTGATAGAACATGTGACTATTATCTATATAATTTGCATTTGAATCATTCTTGTTATAATAATGGTTATTTGATTTGGAATTATATCGGTACGCATTATTATCATTATAATTGTTGTTGTTATTGTTATTATTTTTATAATTATTTTGATTATCATAACTTATCATATTACGTCCATTGTTAGGAGGAATGAAACAATTTGAATTATTGGCAGCATTAGGTAGACAACCAGTTTCATTAATAGGAAGACAATTATTTGTAATATCAACTGTCTGATTATTATTAAAAGGATTTTGATCATTATTATGATAATAAATGTTTGGTTGAATTGACGAAGTTGTATTCGTTGGTACAGGTAATGAACGTTGACGAATAACAGGATCGAATGAAATGTTATTAGTGATAAAATTAGTCGAATTGTTGTTTTCTTGACTAGCAGCTATCCTAAGTTTTTCATCAATTTTTTGTCGCTCGATGCTTGTTTCAATTGCTTGTGCCTTGCGGACAACTTCTCGAATTGACAGATTAATATCGTCATCAAAACGAGTACGAATATCTGGTCGAAGTTTCTGTATGAATTTACTTTTCACCCACTGATCGTTACAATCGGGGTCAATTTCGACCATAAGAGTTTTTAGACGTTCAAAATAGTCTAAAGTACTCTCATTATAACGCTGGAACAGGAGACGAAGTTCAGTACGAAGATGTTCAACTTTTGTAGGTGTGCGATAACGTTCATAAAATCTTGTCTTAAATTCTTTCCAGTTATGAGCTCGGTCAGGAGATCTTTGCAATTGACTGAACCAGATGAGAGCACCTTCAGAAAGGGCCTGTTGGACAGTTTGTAATAGAAGAGTATCGTTTTTCCCGACAAGAGAAACAGCTCGAATTTCAAATTCAGTTAAAAATTGAACAGGTCGTTCTTCTGCTAAACCTTTAAAGTTCGGTAAAATATTATTAATATTCATAGTAAATGGTGTAGAGACTAATGGAGGATAATTTAACGATGGTGATGAAAAAGTTGGTATTGTTATTGGTATCGGTGATGGTGATGATCGGATAACATTTGGTGTTATAATGTTGATAGGTGTTCGTACCTGTGAGCTATGAATATGATTATCACTCACCAAATTTGGAATTGGTTTAAAAGCCGATGATCGACTATGATGTGATGATGATTGATTATTATTCGATTGTGAACGTGCTATGGCAAGTTCTAATTTCAAACGACTGATTTCTTCTTGTGCTTGTAAATTTGCTGAACATATAGCTGCCGAATTTTCGATCTGAACTGATCGACGTGAAGCAGGTCTGGAGTCGTTCTTGATGATTGTGCGTGTAGATTTCGATCGCTCAACACGTGCAAGACGATCGAAAACTATTTGAAATTTATCTTCGATTGTTTTGAGTATGATATGTTGAGAATCAGTCGTTGTATTTCGAACAACCTGATCAGTTTCTGAAGAATCGATAACTGCTGGTGTAACTGAATGAGAAGATGGCCGAACTAATTCATCCATTTCTTCAAAAGAGCAGTGTTCCATTGATGATGGAGGTAATAGTTGAGATGGTGAAGGAATCGATGTTGATTGAAAGTTCAAAGTAATTAATTGTGCAGAATAATAGTTAACAGGCTGACGAGAGACAGAACTCACAACGTCAATCCTGGTGTGATCGCCACTTGTAACGCCTTGATGAGGATCAGAGACGCTACTAATAATAATGCCAGGTGCCACAGTATTGGTTATGGCAGAATGACAACAACGAAAATAAAATAGTATTGAATATTGGATGAAGATCCAATTGTTTATTCAATGAACAGAAATAGTTGAGAATAATAAGAAGAACTCCACAAGCAATTAGCTGACACGAGTTCGAACGATTGTAAGGAACAGTACCTGCGCGTGTGTAATTTGATATAGTGTGAAATGAATCTTTACTTCAGAGATTAATTTTCTGAAAAGTTTCAATACTCAAATGATTTTAGAATAAATAAAATGAGACCACAGCAGCAACAACAACAACAACCGATGCAACAAATGAATGTTGCAAATGTACAAGTGGGCTAAGTTGTTGCTCGTTTATCAAAATCAATTTTTCTTTGCATGTCGAAAAAAAAGTTTTAACAACTGTTTTTGCTTGTTTTAAATTTAAAAAAAGTCGTGATATTTGAAAATAAGTGTTTCTTTTAATACAGTCTTTCATGATGAATCTCGTTTTAATAAAAACGTGTTATTTTCTTTATTTAGAATATTCTTAACGGCATACCGGTTGCTCCGCCGCTCGCCATCTTCAATCAAACGACAATAAATCAACAGCGAACAACAATAAATCAACAGGAAACAATAATAAGTCAACAGCAAACAATAATAAGTCAACAGCAAACAAAAATTAATGAATTAGAACAAGAAAATATTCAATTACGTGAAAAAAATGAAAAACTGGAGCGTGATTTTCAACAACTAAAATTTGAATTCAAGATTTTACTTATGAAGATTAAAGATATGGAAAGTCCACCACAGTAACATCAAGGTAAACTGGTTTCCTTATTATTAATATCCTATGAGTTTTATTCATTTTTAGGTGGTGGACTGGGATGTGATGATGATTTTGGTCGTGGTAATGGTGTTAAGTTTGCGGCTGGATCTTTTTCTCTTGTTCGTTTTTTGTTGATTGTATATTTTTTATAATTTGTTCTATCAGTTATATGCAATAATTAAATAAATGGTTTTCATATAAGTCAGCAACAAGCTGAAATAAATCAATCATCATTTCATCTAATTCTTTGATGATTTTCATCAATATTTACTTAGTTATTTTAAATAAAACTTCAGTATTGATAAACTTTCGTTGACATCATCAAACAACATCATTAGTAGTTTTAGTTGGTTTACTTAATGATATATCATATGAATGACCAATGATTATATCAAATACACTTTTACATACATTTATAGATCCCCATTTTTCTAGTATTTGGAATTTACATCCAATTAATCCTATTTTAGCTGCATTTCAATTAATAATTGGTCTTACTTTTCATTTTTATTCATTGCTATTTGCTTGTCAGGTTCATTTTATGCTAAAATATTGGGACTATTTATTTATACAGCTTATACAATTGGTTATATTTATGAACATTTTCATTTAATTTTTCGTTTTAAAATTTCCATTATAAATTTTATAAGAAAAAAATTAAAATGAATGCATAAGTACATTCTATTTTTCTCTGAAGGGCTTAAAATTCATTCAACTCTAAATAAATTATCAAATTCAATACAAAAAAAAACAAATTTAGTTATTAAGCTTTATATTTTCATTGTCGAAAGAGATAAAAAAAAAAATTTTATCGAACATAATGACATTTAATTATCGTCAAGATTTGTTATCAGAGTTATTTATTTGTTTAAAAACAAAAAATACAGATAAAAATGAATGTGAAATTCTAGTTAAATCATTAATAGGCATATGTGGTCGACTAAATGTTGTATAAAGATGTCTAAACCACAGCATTTGTGAACGATGAGAATGAAAATCTTTTAAATCTTAAAAATATCTAAATGGTGAACTAACAAATAAAACATGTTTATTATTTAGTGAAGAAAAAAATTATGAAAATAAGTCTGAAAAAAACTTCGAAATAGACGAGGTATACATTTAATGATTGTTCAAATTAAATCAAATATAGATGAAAATTCAAATATAGTTGAAACAGTTGAGATTTGATAAATTAATGGAGTTTGAGATTTTATCTCAATATAATATTCTAAAGCAATAGCTATTGATCAATGATTTATATGACCTAATATACCACCACGATCAAATGTTATTAATAAATCCATTTGAAATTCTTTTATATATTTATCAGTAATATCGAATAAAATTTCTTTTGACCACCATTGATGAGGATTATCTTGAATATTTGTTATATTTAAAGCTAAACATCGTGATAAATCAATACCTGATTGTTGACAACTTTCATTTAATTCTTTTTTTTTCTCATTGCACCTAAACCATAATTATTTCCAATTGATAAAACAATAAAATGATCTTTTTTTCTCTCAATTGGAATAAATGATTGAATATTATTAATTGATGTTATTACTATTAATAAATAAACAATTCTTGCAAAAAATAGTAAAAAACGAGGGAAAAAATACAACATCTTAGTACTTGTCGATTGAGGATGTTTTCATTGTGCTTAATTTTTCTTTTAAACAAATGAATATAAGAAAATAAATAAATACACAGGGTGATAGAGAATTTCAAGCTCTCTCAGAATATATATTTGCTATTTCAAAAAGATAGTTCTATAGTAATGAAAAATTCGAAAAAACTAATTTTGATCACGATCAAAAAATCA
The DNA here is from genome assembly GCA_905331475.1 of Rotaria socialis. Lineage (NCBI taxonomy): Eukaryota > Metazoa > Rotifera > Eurotatoria > Philodinida > Philodinidae > Rotaria > Rotaria socialis. Next base: position 9,609 of record CAJNYU010000128.1, read on the forward strand.
TGTCTGTGGGAATCTGGACATGAGGATGCCTTCATTGTGCTCAATTTCTTTTTATAACGAATAGCTACAAACTGAAATCTAATTATATAGGGAGATAGAGAACTCCACGGGCTTTTAGAATATGTAATAATTGGTTTTAAAAACATGTATTATTATAATGACGATAAAGGACGAGGGACATTTTGGGGTTATTTCGGCCCAATTCGAAAAAGACATCGGTTCAGTCTGAAAGTTTCCCAAACTGCGGAGCGCGTTGCTCTATATCATTTCTACAAGTTTCAGCTTGATCCGTTGTGCATAAGGGCAGTTGTGGCTTTGCTCGCCCGAGCATCTTTTAGGTACAGTGGTTGAATTTCGAGTCGGTACTTTTTCAGCAAAAAACAGCATGCTTTATATACCATTCGATACAGAATTTTATCCCGAGTAAAACTATATATAGAAGTTCTAGTGAGAGTTGAGGATTTCTTGCAAAATGTTAACAATGCTATTTAGCTGTGGTTATTTTCTGTCAGGTGTAGCAGCTGTTGTTACCTCATTTTATTGAGACCCGGAGCCATTTTTACCATTGATAGAGCATTCGAAAAGCTCACTAATGAGGCTTACATCACGACCAAAAAAGCTTGCCTACTGCTTTTCAGCACCGAAGACACTGAAATTGAGATGGTAATTCCCGATTTTCTTGACCAAAACACAACATAATTGCAACGTAGGCTACATATTCGGAATCTACGCAAAAAATTACGTCGATTGAGTGCAATAAATATTGAGAACAAGGAGTTTCGATATTTTGCGAAATCTCACCTCTAGGGGTGTCACATTTAAATTTAAAAAAATTTATTAAATCGGGAAATAAATTTTCAAAAATTTAAATTTCAGATAAATTTAAATTTATTGAGTAAGAAAATTTAAATTTAAAATAAATAAACTGTAAATTGACACCCCTAACGATATCACTTAATTATCAGAATCGTTTTGTGGAAGTATAGATGTTTTCAAATGAATTTAATACTGTTTATGTGAAAGATGATAATGCGTAACTGTTGAATTTTTATAAGAATGTCATATGGTTCACACGAATTCTTCTTGAAAAACTACGTTATCTTTGAAAACTTTTAGGTCCATTT
>CAJNYU010000130.1:0-20220 GCA_905331475.1 Rotaria socialis
GCGATAGTTTGGTCGAAGCTTGATAAGAGTTCTCTGATTTTGATGGTTTTAACTGATAAGCTCTTGCTTCTGTTGGCATCGTCGTAGAAGTTTGAAGTTTTGAGGGTTGCAGAAGAGTGTTGTTTGTATCAGTCAACAGTTTTGTCTGATGAGAAGTATTAGTAGGCAATTCCATGGATGATCTGGTTTTTGGCGTTAATTTATATTTATTATTTTGTTGGGAATACTTATCTGATGGTAATTTCAACATGTACGGTAGTTCAAAAGAGCGATAAGAAAAATCTGCATAGAGAAGACGTATATTGGGATTATATTTCAATTCTTCGATCGTACCATGCCGTAAGTGATCTAACTGGCTTGGATTAGTTTCATTCAGAGAATCATTAGAACACAGAACACAATCTGCTTCATAATTCGGCACCAGCTTACGTTCAATAGTCCTCTCATTGTCAACTGAGTCTATACCGTAGTCCACGACGTTTAGATATTGAAATTTTAGTCTGTCTAAATCACTGATGAAATTTCCTTTCTGTTGCAGATTCTTAATATTTTGTTTAAGATCATGAATCATATGTTGGAGTTGCATTTTCTGATCACTTTCAAGCGTTTGTTCGACTATTGAAACTGAAGTTCGACCACTGCGCACATCAATAACTAATTTAGACAGGCGATCGATCTCGTTTGTACACATCTTGTTGACAACAAACCATTGTTGTTGCAAATTAGATAATCGATCTTTCAAATATCTATTCAACAGTTTCAGTAGACCCTCTTTAATACATTTTTCTAATTTTAGTATATCATCTCTTAACTGAAGCACATACTGTTCGATATTGTTATTTAGATGTTCAGGTAGAGAAATAAATTCAACATCTGTTACAGTGTAGAGAGGATATAGCCATTTAATAGGTCGAAGTATATAAGATACGATATAGTTGATAGTTTTATTTTGGGCTTGTTTCAGCAATCGGCAAACATCATAAAGTCGATTGATATCTCGTAAATCATGTGTATTAGAGTAGATTTTTGTGTGAATACTGTTTGTTAATAGATTTTCTTCCTGTTGAGTTAAGTTAGGAATTTTATCATCATTAAGTAAGAATGTACGAAGTCGCTGAAGAACATTATCAATTTCTACGATTCGTTGAGCATCGGATGTTAATTGCAAAACTGCAATAATTTCAATTCCTGTTTTAATTCCAGTGATGACATGAGTTGTATCAGTTGGAGGCTTAGTTGGTTTATCCGAATATGCGATCTTTATTGGATTATCTGCAACTTTTTCTTCTCGATTCAAATAAGAATAATAGAAGAAGCGAGTATATTCATTTATGGGATTAGAGTAATTAAGGATTTCAGCTAAGCCTGTTTTCCCTCTTAAATTCAATGATAAACTCAATCTCAGTTCATTTTCTACACCAATTGCCTTTAAAATATTTTCTTTTTGATATCTATTTCCATTTATAATCATGCATTTTTTTGATTTGAACTCTTGGCACTGTTTGCCTTTCATGCTGAAGTTTATTGGTCCGAATATGAGATCCTTGTATGCATCATATAGTGAGCCAATGCATCCAGAAGAGTCAATAGCCGTACGATTCGTAACAGGTAATGATCTTTCATCTGAATTATATCTATTCCCTGGTAATATGCAAGAAGTATATGATGAGTTCGGAGGTGAAGCAGCTGGATTTGAATTTGTTGAGCAGAAAACAATTGTTGGCGTAGGCGAATCAGCTTTTGGAATTGGAATGAGGTGAAATGGAGGTTGAATTTCTTCGATTTGAATTATGTGAAGACCATTTCCTCCATCAAAAGACGAAATAACTTGGAATTGTCGAGCAGGATATAATAAAAATTCATTTTCGGACGCATAAGATGAATGCTGACTAATATTTTTAGCTGAATCGCAAATGATATTAAAAACAGTTCTGTTTCCAGTTTTACCCAGATAACTGTTGAGAACATCGAGCGATGATGTACAAGATGTAAATGACCACCAAATAAATTTCTTTCCCACTGGAAATTCTTCTCTCATATCCTTTTCGACTCCTCGATAAATAACCCGCGGCACAATCGATGGCAGTTTTGACAGAGCAAAAATAAATAGTCGAAGATATAGAAACCACGGTATTAGTTCGCGCCGATTTTGAGAACGAAGTGTTGAGTTAAGAATGTAATAGAAAGATGTTTCTTTAGGTGCCCATTCTAATGTATATAGCATAATCGAAGCTGACTCATCTTTCGTCAACATATCTTTTGGTTCATGATAACTTTCCATTACTGTCCAAACCATATGATCAAGTTGCGGTACAATCGACTTCAGTGATTCAACAGATTTTTCAAGTGAAACCAGAGGCATTTTTTCAAATCCTTGAATAGGTGGAAGAATTTGGTTTGACTCTGGTGGAAAATCACAAATACGAACACTTGATCCAGTAGCATTGCTAGAACTCATAGCTATTTTTCGACAATAATATCAAAATTTGTACTTTATAGATCTCCAAGGATTGAATTGAAAAAAATTAACAGCGAAAAGGAAAGAAGTGGTGATATTCGTCGTCCTAGAAAACGATCATTAAGCAGTGACTATTTCCAGAAATTATAACTAAAGTACACAGATAGACCATTTTTTCACATTTATTAGAAGTTTAAAAAAGTGCTCAATATTTCAAAAAAAAGAATACTAAGATAATCTTATACTTTAATTGGCGAAGAAATGAATCATGAGTTGGAAACATCCCTGTTTTTTTCAATTGATATGACTGATTTAATGAATAATATCATGTACACCTACAAGTTATGATATCTAAGTTTCACAATCACCGATCATGAGACAACTCAGCCAACTATGAGATGCATTAGTGAAAATACAGAGAGCCTTCGTTCAAGCAAGCTATAGTTGTTTGAAACTTTTTCGACTCCTGATATTATCTGTGAACACCCTTTTCTAATGTACATCGGGATAAAAATAAAGTTGCTCGTCATTTATTTTGATAAACTACAATATGCCTACTAAATTTGACTTACTGTTAAGCTCAATTAATTTTACTTGATTTTATAGCTGATTTACACTAAAGAGGCGAAACAGCTATTGTAACGCTTTTCGTCAAAATGCAACTTTTTTACTTTTTTTTAATACAGTATGTCGTAAAATGATACGTGTATGCTTCCAAAGTAATATTGGAACTAACTGGTATTCGTATAACAACCTGTTGAAAATTTAAAAACAAATCTCTTAATTATCATTATTTCCCTTTTACATCACAGTAGAATATATTTGCTGTTAAGAAAAGTAAGATTACAGGCTGTTTTAAAAGTTCAAATATAATTACGGGTGTGAAGCTTTGATAAAAACTGTTTACTCATTTTCTATAGATACTGTTCCATAAACCTCATTCATCGTGAGTTACGGTGTTTCGCTTCCGTATTAACTTCATGCATCTCATTTTACAATCAACAAAAACATCGATTGTAAGCTTTTCGTTGTTGACAAAACAATTGTGAAATCGTTATGAACTTTTCGATATTATCGATTCAAAATATTTCATAATAATTTTGTTATCAAACGATGCCCAAAATCAGGAATTGAAAAACTCAATCAAACTTCCTAATATATGTTTATAATAATCCACATGTAAAAAACAACTTACTCAACTGAATGGATTTTCAAATGTCTTCAGAATCAAAGCTTCACCTGTAGGCGCTTCATTTGCGTTGCTTTCCTGCACACCACGCGACTCTACTATTCGAATGACGTGGAAGGTTTCTACATTTTGTTAAGAATGAGCTGTTGTGAGAATTTTCAGCTAAGTTGTTATACCAATAAAAAAATTGCTTTAGTTTAATTTTCTATAAAAATTGAGAAAACTATTGAACATTGAGAAATTAACCGATTACGATAGTGTTCGAAGCGACTATACTATGGAGACTCGACGACATCTACAGATATTGATAGAGATCTGTAGGCATTTCTACATTTTTCCAGCATTCGTGCTAAATTGATTTGTTCTCTGTAAAATGTATTTTACAACTAGATATCGAGATAGTCCGCCTGATTGTGAAGCTTCCGATGTGCGCTTAATTTTGTAGACTTAATTTTTATTAAGATTCTATCGATGACATATATACTCGAAATATGACAACTGGCACAATTTCTCGACGAGAGAACCACATGAAATATTTGTAATCGTTTTATGTTATTCAATCGGTTTCTCATAACTTTAAATTGATTTCAAAGCAATATCCACTTTGCATCTGATGTAAACTGCACGATTTGCCAAAATAAAAATTACCATCATCTCTACTAAATCGATTGATTAAAGTTATCTGCAAAATCTATGAACGAAACTTTTCCTAACAATATTTATTCATACATGTCAATCTCATTACTTCTCGTATTCTAATTAAAAATAATTCTTTAGAGTTTATAAATTATAATGGTAGCATTATTTAAAAAAATTTGCTAACGTTTCAAAAATAGCCAAGTATTCGATTTTTACGACGAACCGTCAGAAATATCAACATATTTCCTTGATGTTCTCGAGACTTCACATTCATACAACTTCATCATTTTTCTTTGTCCTTCATTGATAGCAACCAATTGTTCATGCATCATTGGATACTTACGAACTGTATTAATCAAGTCATAGATATCTGCCAGTGACTTGTGTGTTCCCTTACGCTCCATTTCATTCGAATGTTGATCATATTCTTTTTGCTGCGTTCTCAAATCCGCAACCAATTTCGTGTTCAAATCGTTTGGTTCGTAACTATTGCAGAAATGAGTTTCTTCGCTTATCAGTTGTATCAAGCCAACGAAAAATGGATCATGATTCGAAAGATCAGTTGAATGCTTAAGAAAATGAGAAAACTGCGCACAGGCACGACAAAGTCGAACAAGTAGATGACTTATTGCGTCTCGATCCTGTTTTGGCGAATTCTTCACAAGTTTATGATTAAGCATGTAATGGATTGGACTGTGTTGATCAGGAGAACATTCACATATGCAACGATTATTTTCAATTTTATGTGGAATAGTTTTTGCAACCCAAAACCGCCCCACTAGGCATGCATAAGGAACGCATAGCATGCAACTAGTAGATGGATAAGAGATAACTTTTGGATCTAACTCTAATCTAGTATTTACTGACTCTTTCGAACAAAGAATAAGATTGCGCAGAGAGTTCCGCATTGTTTCTAATATTGGACGAACCATACCAAGAATTGTAAATTGAGCACGTTTCATCGATTGTAGGTTATTATCTATAGGATAAACAGTAATGTCTTTACGAATATATTCAATGAGACGTTTCGATTCCGATACTGAAGTTTTCCAACTTCTTTCATATTCTTCTTTTTCATTATTATCGAACCGAATCTTATTTTGTCGAGCAATCAAATAACGAAATGATTCACTATCGAAACAGAAGACATTCTTCTTTGAGAAGGGAACATTACCGATCGATAGAGTAGTAAGCACTGTTTTAATTAATGGCGCAGTATCACCAGGAGTGTAAAATGTCGACCGAGCACTGGTGAAACAGAAGATTATGTTGTTGAGCGCATTTGTATCAAACAGAGAGAATAATTGAGTAAGATATGATTGAAAGGAGATATGCAATCTTGCTGAATTTGGTTTCAGAAGAAAACATATACCATTCAAATGAGTAAGATTATTGATGTATTCTAAAATATGTTGCATATTCTTATGATCTTGTTCAATGCCTCGCGTATCACCAAAACCAGGTGTATCAATAATGCGTAACTTTGTTTGGTCAGTATCATTGAGATGGAAAACATAGGATTTGCACCGTTGAGTTACTGATTGTCCCGGATGAGAAAAATCTTCGTTACTTGAATCATCTGAATCACCAAATTTTACAATATGTTCTTCGAAATGATCACCGGTGGTGATCATAAATGAAACAGGCATGAGAACAACCGGTTGACTTGTTTCGGCTTCGTCGAGCGTCTCGAATATAAGATAATTGGCAAGAGCATTGATGAATGTCGATTTACCAACACCTGTTTCTCCAAGTAGAAGAATATTGATGGTATCAGAAGTCGATGATGAATTCCCTCGCTTCTTGGATCTTTTCTGGCCTTCAGAGTGGTCCTGTGATGATAGTATCGTGATATCCTTGAGTGGAAAAGAGCAGTAGGAAAAATCAGCATATATAAGATGCGATGCTGGATTTTTTCTATCTTGTTCGACTAGATCATGATGGAGTCGATTGAATTTTTTTGCATTATTTTTTCTTAGACAGTCGCTAGCACAGAGAATTCGATTGGATGGATCATTTAAATTTAGTTTTTCTTTGATAGTAAGCTCAGAATCTGTTTGAAGTATGCCGAATTTGCCGACATCGTAATATTGAAATTTTTGTTTTATTAAATCAGCGATCCATTGTTCTTTGTGTTCTAGATCACGCAAATCTTCGACTATGCTTTTGACTTTATTGTTATAAATAGTTTGCATTTTTTTTTTAGAAATTATTTCGTCAACTCTAGAAGTGTCTGAGCGGCCACTACGAATATCATTAACTAAAACTTTTAATAGTTGGACATCATGTTCATATAAATTCTTTAAATTCAACCATCGTCGCTGTAGTTCATAGAATGGTTCTTCCAAGCCCACACTCAAGATTCGTGTCTCTTTTGAATCCAATGATTGTTTCCAACGTTTAAGTATGTCTAGGTATTTTAATAAATATTCTTCAATTTTTCTATGACAACTTGACTCAATTGGGATAGACGGGAAATTGGTGTGTGCATATTCAGGATCTAATGACTGAATTGGATTCAGATAATACATCAACGGTTGAAATATTTCAGCGTTTTCATGGCGTCTATTGATAAATTGACAAACATCACCCAACGAAGTCACACCGGTCAGATCAGATATATTCGAATAGGCAATGATGCTAGTGTTTTGTTGCATTAAGTTTTCATCATTTGAAGTTATAGGTGCTGCCTTGTGAATTCCCTTCAAAATACGTACACATTTTTTAAGCACTGCATCCACTTGTGCGACTATCTGATCATTAGGTACTAATTGTATAATAAGAGTAACACTGATTCCCGAACTAAAACTAGTAATAATGTGAGTAGCATCGGTGTGACGATCCTTTGGTTGACTCAGTTTTCGAAATGCTGCTGCATCTTTCGGAAGCGTTTTTCTATTTGTATAAGAATAATAAATGAGACGAGTGTATTCGTTCATTGGATATGGGTGGTTGATTATTGAGGCCAATCTATTTCGTGGAACAAAGTTCAATAAGGTATTTAGACGTGCATTTTCTCGCATTCCTATCAATGCAAGAAGATTTTGACTCTTTTTCCTACGACCATCTATAAGATCACATTTGACTGGGTCTTCTATTTGTATAGTGTCTCCTAGACTATTCCTACTCGATGTTGGAACTATAGAATCAGAATATTGATTATAAAGTGAGCCGAGACCTCCAGAAGTGTCAATAGCCACACGTTCGATGGAAGGTAATGAAGAATGCATTTGGTGCATCGCAAAGTCATTAGTCGTCATAAGTGTTAACAGCCGATATTATATCTTTAATCGATATCTAGAATATAGATGCATTTATTTTTGATTGGAAACGAATGTTCATCGTAGAAATATGTCGAATAAATAAAAGCTACACTACTTCGGCAAATAACTCGTGTGTATTCATATCTATTACGTAATTTGTTTTACAGTGAATATTATGAATAAAATAATCGTTTTTTTTAAGAAATTACTAAAAACAGGAACAATTCGACCGAAGATGTTGCGAATATGTGATATTCGACAAGAATTTAAAGGGAGACATTGTGGTCAAAGATATGCATGCATATCTATACCTCGTCTGTATCTCTTGTTCCGAATATTTGTACTATACTTCAAAATGAAAAATCTATAAAAACGCGGTACTTCGCCTAGCATGATATATTTACTTCCTACCTTGGCAAGAGTTAGTAAAGGTTTTTGTTTAATTCGACAATTTCAGCATTTCTTTGCTTTACTGCAACTGATATCACGTCAGCAATACAGACTGCGCTCTTATATTCTTATAGGTGAAAGACAAATAAGACACGAGTTAAAAAAGGCCTTCTAAATTTTAGACGAACCAAAAAGCATCTTATTACGAAAGATTTATTACAAGCACATGAATGTTATCAGTATTTGAAAAGAAAATGAAAAAAGAAAATTTTGAATTTATTAATAATAGACGATTATAAGTCAGAAGAGAGAGTCGTCCGAACATGTGAAGTGAATGTGTCGCCGAAGAATGAGCGAATCTAATACTTGCATAATATCATCTATGAAACATATAAGATCTATTTTTTAACATGAAACAAATACGTAAATCAATTACATAGATTTTTATCATGTTTAACGAACACATAGATATCCAAAACTATTCTTTTCAATTCAATTGAGCTGAGAAGACAAAGAAACTGATAGATCATAAGAGTAAAGTTTATTTAAATAAATATTTCGTTTTCACTTCGATTTACTTATATGGCACGTTATTTTCATTGATCTCGCCTTCGAGAAGCATCGAAGTTGTCACAGATATATCGAATAAGACGATTTGTTTGACTAACGGAATGGATCCAACTATTTTCATACTCTTGTTTGTCTAAATGATCGAATGAAATTCTATTTTGTAGGGCAACCAAATAACGAAATGATTCACTATCAAAACAGAATGCGTTGTCTTTTTTGAATGGAATATTAGCAAGTGAGACTTGTGTGAGCATCTTTTTAATCAACGGTGCTGTATCACCAGGAGAATACAATGTCGATCGAGAGTTGGTAAAACAAAAAATAATATTATTAACTGATGTTGTATGTAAAATAGAGAGCAATTGAGTAAAACATGATCGATAGAAGATACTGAGCCTAGCATCATTCGGCTTGAAAAGGATACATGTGAAATCTACACCATGAATATCTTTGATATAATCTAAGATATGTTGCATATTATGATCATCTTGTTCCATACCTCTTGTATCACAAAAACCAGGTGTATCAATGATACACAACTTCTTTCCGTCACTATGATTAAGATCAAATGTATACGATTTACAGTGTTGCGTTACAGATTGACCAGCACGATGAAAATCTTCATTGTGTGAATCATTCATATCACCAAATTGAATAACATGTTCGGTGAAATCATTACCAGTGGTGATCATAAATGAAACCGGCATAAGTACAACTGGTTGACTTGACTCGGCCAGTGCAAGAGTACTGTATTTATGATAATTGGCAAAAGCATTGATGAAAGTTGATTTGCCAACTCCAGTTTCACCCAAAAGAAGAATTCTAATAGTTTCACCAGTGGGCGCCGATGGTGCCACTGGAGGTGTATTAGATACCGCTTCAGCGACAGGATCTTCAATCGACTTCTCAGGTATATCCGATGGTGCAAAAACTGTTTCTATCGATGGAGACGAAGCGTGTTCGATTTTGTCTTCATTCATCCTCGTTGAAGGTGACAAAACAGCCATAGTAGATACACGAAAAGAACAATAAGAAAAATCTGCATAGATGAGACATAAACCAGGGTTTGTGTTGGCTTCTTCTATTAATCCAGATATTAACTTTTGAAATTCATTTGAGTTATTGTGGTTTAGCAGATCGCTGGAGCAGAAAATTCGATAATTTTGCTTATCTCCAACCAATTTCTTTACAATGGCTATTTCACCATCGTGTTCATTTATTTTGTAAGCAGATGCATCCAAATATTCGATGTTCTTTTGCTTTAAATATTGGATAAAATTTTCTTTTTGCTCGAATTGCATTATATTCTGCTTTAAATGATTAATACTAACTTCCGCCGTTTTTCGTGCATCGCTGCCAAGTAATTCTTGTAACCTACTACAGTCAGTTTGACCACAACGAATCGCGATCACTAAATTGGAAATTTGTTTGAATTCATTTCTTAATATGTTTTTCAAATCAGACCGCTGGGCTTTAATATTAGTCAGTTGCACTTTCAAATGTTCGGATAATAAGTTGCTTCCATCATTTGTGCCAAATTTTTCTAATTGTCTCATATCAGTAACTCGTTGAAGCACATAATCTTCAATATTTTCACTAAGTTCTCTTGGTAGAAGAGTGAATTTTGAACACTTAATGGGTCGAAGAGTATACGTTATTGGGCGGATGCTAGTTTTGCTTCGGAGGATATGGTGACTAACATCAAGAATTGAGGTTAGATTTTTTAATTCATCAACATTGGTGTAAACTGTCGTTTGAACAATGTTTTTTGCAAGAATTTCTTCATCTTCACTTGATAAAGAAATATTCCCATCATGTAGTAAACATTCAAGAAGTTCGTTGAGTATACGATCAGTCGCGGTCTCTGCATCTTTATTAGATCGCAGCTGCATAACTGCAACTAAATCGATTCCCGACTCAATATGGGTTATAACATGTGTTGCTGCAGAGAAAGATATCGGTTGTTCGTTATACTCGGCCATTTCTGCGATTTTGTGTACATGATTTGCACACGAATAACAGAAGAATCGAGTACATTCATCGTATTGATGGGGATAAGTAATTAGTGAAGCCCTACCTGTACGTGATGTTAATCCTAATACAATACTCAATCTTGTATGGTCGTCTTGAAAAACGAATCGTAAAATATTCTGCGGTTGTTCATCGTAGCCACATTTAATTTCTCCTTGAACTGTTACATCTGTTTGTACTGGCAGTTCTCTGCAATTTTCAATCGACTGTTCGAGTACACGATCTTGGCACGCATCATAAAAGGACCCAATTTGACCACTGAAATCAATGGCTGTGCGTTTCAGATCAATACTCGAAACATCGTAGGAGATTGCTTCTGTTTCCATGGGCGAAGTAAACATAAAAACGATCGCAAATCAACTAAAATTAATAAGAAAATAGCATATAAAAATAGTTTGAAAACACTTTTATATCTGCAATATGATATTCTCAAGGGAACAATTACTATAGTGTGAGTCGAGCGTCAACTGGAGCAGTAGGTTTGACTATTCTATGTTTTTTATATTCTTCAAATAAATAGAGACTTTTATTTTGAGAATGATTTACAGTTTGTGAACCTTGATGTTCGGTAATTTCGAATTTCACTGTATTTTAAAACTTATGCTCAAACATTGTTGCATAATCAAAATTTTATTTATTCATCTCATTAGATATTGCTCATGTAAAACCAAGCAACTCAACTACAGTAAAACCTCTGTTAGTGAACACCTCTAATATGACCGCATGCTTTGGTGGGGGGGGGGGGGGGGGGGGGGGGGGGGGGGGGGGGGGGGGGGGCNCCTCCTTGGTCCCCCCCCCCCCCCCCCCCCAAGCAAATGTTGCTGTGAGTGAACCGCTATAAAGTGAACACCTCCTTACTCTGCGCATTGAAAACTTTGTTTGGTCCCATTACTAGAGAAAACCTCTGCATAGTGAACATATAAGCTATCAAATGTACATTTTCGCCAGAATTAAAAGAGAGAGAAACAAAAAGCGATCGATGCACATGTTGAACGATTATATGAAAATGAATATTCGTCGATCCAGCACGAACGAATGTGTTGCACAAAAAGAGCAGAGAAATAAAATTGAATAGGCTACGACGAGTTCGTCTATCTCAATAGACAGAACTGTTCGCTTTCTTATACATTATTGTGAGATGACGGCACGAAACACATTGACTTTATCTGAAAAAAAACACAATTAATTCGTGAAAGTGAAAACAACGTTTCATATCGTGCGCTTGCCGAAAGATACAAAATCTCTCTCGGAAGAGTATCAAAAATCAAAAAACGCAGACCGAATATATAGAAGATTTTGAAAACAACGAGAATTCAAGCAAAAAGCGAAATCTAAGAGATGAAATCAGTCAACAAGTCTATGAACGGTTTGTTGAACAACGTAGCAAGAATATCCCTACTTCTGGGCTACTTCTTCAAGAATAATTAACAGTAAATAAATCGTACAGTAGATGAAACAGTGAATTAATCAATGCATACTTCAGTTATTATACATAACATACGTGTTCATAAATCAAGAATCTGAAAAATGTGTTTTCTACATATATAACGCCCGTTAATACAAAACCTCCTTATAATGAACACCTCCCTTAGTGAACACATTTTGAACGGTCCGCATGGTGGTCACTCAAGAGAGGTTTTACTCTACTTATATGATCATCGATTGGATTCTTCGCAGCAAAATTTTCAAAAGGTTTTATTTATTTTTATTACTAAGCAGATTAATCGCTTGGCATGCATGAGTTCTATCCTGAAAGTTTCGATTAGCTACTAACTTCATGCAGGGAACTCCTTTTTCTGATGAATTGATTTCTGTTCAGAATACTGTAAATCATTGAGACTGCAATTCTTCTTTGTATTAAATTTCGTTTTACAAGTATCTCAGTGAAAAATGTTTATGCTATTCTTAAAGTTGGTCATGTACAGTTTTGTATTAACCTCTTACCATCAACATAGAGAATCTCATTAATAAAAAAACAAGTTTTTCAAAAGTTCACATATCGGTAATCGTTCTAATTTAAACACGATCAATCAATCGTGGCATTCTCTTGATTGATAATCTGTTTCATGCATGGAAAATTTTAGTTTGTCTTACAGTGATTGAGTTTATATAATAATTAATTTAGAATTTAAAACGCTGTAACAGTTATTCTCAAATCCATGCTGTTTCTTTCTCTACACAAAAATACTTCTCAAAACATCATGAGAAAACGTTCTTTTATGTTTATGGCTTCGTTAAGAAAATTTTCGAGACGATCTTTTTCATATTTCTTACCTTGCTAAAACAGAATGCTGCACTCTCATATGTTGACTTGCTTATAAAGACAAGTCTGATTCACTTTTTTGTGTATTTATTACTTCAGGTAAAGCCTTTTTTCTGTTTTGTCGTGTTCTGTTCCATGTGAAAACGAAAGAAAATGTTTCCCATTCGACAAAAAAAAATATTCTTATCAATCGAGCAACATCTATTCTCTAATGTCAATAAACCGTTGAAAACACGCTTCTAAAACTTTTCAAAGTATTTCATTCTTTTACATCTAAAATATTTTTCTAAAGTCAATTTCTCTCATAACATACGTAATGATTAATACTAATGAAAGATGAATCCAAGTGATAAATAAAAAAGACAAAAAGATTTGCAATAAGAACATGACAATAGTTTTTCGATTGATTTTCAGTCATAAAGACGAAAATATGTACCAGCGTTTCATTCTACGAGTTCGGTCATCATCAATCCGAACAAAAATAAAACTTTATTTTAGTAAAAGAAAAAAAGAATTTCTCTGTTTAAATAGATATAGATTATGTATTGATGCATTCTACAATGAATAAAACTCTAAGCAAACCACATGAAAATGTAAACAATGATCTATCCTAAAATGAAAATAGTTAAATAGATTTGATGAATTTTTGATAAGCGTCTCAAGTGTAACCATTATTCTATTGGTATTTCATATTCATGTTGTTTCATCATTATTTTTCGTCCTACTTTCACAACAGCTATTTGTTCACGTACCATAGGAAATCTGGCAACATTATTCATTAAATTATAGAGATCTGATAAGTTAGTTGGATTTCGCTGCTGAACAATTTCATTAAGTCGTTCCTCATACCGCTTTCCTAGTTGCCGCAGGTCGTCTGCTAACTGTGTATTAAGTTGACTTGACATTTGTCTATTAGTAATATGACATTCTTCGGCTATCATTTGTGCAAAACCAATAAAAAATGGATCATCGTTTGTACAACAAACAACGTGCAAGAGAAAATAAGCAAATTCAGCACTTGAATAGCACAATTCATATAACATATCACTCATCTGCTTTTCGCTCTCAATAGAACCATCATTTGAAACTTCATATTGAAGTACATAATCCATAGGAGTATGTTGATCGAGAGGGCAACCACAACCGCAGCGATCTTGTTGAACTATATGCGGAGGATGATATGCGACGGGAAAAGTTCCTACGAAATAGAGATCCGGTTTACAGACGAGACAATGCACGCCAGAGCACAGATTAACTTTCGGACGTAGTATAATTGATACCTTGAATGAAGTCATCTTTTGTAAAATAAGATTCCGAAGAATATTTCGAATTGTTTCTAAAATTGGACGCGCCATATCGAGAATTTCAAATTGAGCGTGCTTCATCGATTGTAGGCTATTATCAATACGATAAACAGGGACGTCTTTACGAATGTAGTCAACAAGACGTTTCGATTCCGATACTGACGTTTTCCAACTCATTTCATATTCTTGCTTTTCATTATTATCGAATTGAATCTTGTTTTGTCGAGCAACCAAATAACGAAATGCTTCACTATCGAAACAAAACGTATTCTCTTTTCTGAATGGAACGCTGCCGATCGATAGAGAGGTAAGCATTTTTTTCAGTAACGGTGCTGTATCGCCAGGAGTGTAAAATGTCGACCGAGCACTGGTGAAACAGAAGATAATATTATTGAGAGCATTCGAATCTAATAGAGAGAATAATTGAGTAAGACATGATAGAAAGAAGATATTTAATTTTGTTGAATTTGGTTTCAGAAGAAAACATATAGCATTTATATGAGTAAGATTATTAATATATTCTAAAATATGTTGCATATTCATATCGTCTTGTTCGCTACCGCGCGTATCACCAAAGCCAGGCGTATCGATAATGCGTAACTCTGTCTGATATGTATCACCCATTTGAAACGTATAGGATTTACAACGTTGGGTTACTGATTGTCCAGCATGAGAAAAATCTTCATTACTTGAATCAGTTAATCCACCGAATTCGACAGTATGCTCTTCGAAGTTATCACCTGTTGTTATTAAAAATGAAACAGGCATCAGTACGAATGGTTTATCTGTTTCAGCTTCGTCGAGTGTCTCAAATGTGAGATAATTGGCAAAAGCATTGATGAATGTTGATTTTCCAACACCTGTTTCCCCTAAAAGAAGAATGTTGATAGTTTCATCGATTGTTGTTGCCTTTAATGTTTCCGGCGCATTCAATCTATCAGCATTCATAGAGTTTGAAATCGGATTATCTGGTTCTACAGCTGATTGGGGAGATGAAGACGGAGCCGGTTCGATTGTTTTCTCTTGTGTGTCTTTTGGTGGTAACAAAATAGTAATTGAAGATAATTGAAAAGTACAATCAGAAAAATCAGCATAGATTAGACGAGAATTCGAATTTTTTTCGGCTCGTTCCATTAAATCGGAGATAACGTTTTGTAGCTTTTCTGAATTATTTTTGTTTAAACGATCACTCGAGCAAAGAATGTAAGTATTTTCATCGTTTTCAACAAGCTTATATTTTATAAGTTTTCCATCATCTGTTTCACCGATTTTATACTCAGCAGCATTTAAATATTGAAACTCTCGTTGATTCATATATCGGATAAATGTTTCCTTTGCCTTGATTTGTTCAATATTTTGCTTTAAACCATTCAAATTGGTTATCATCATGATTTGGTCGCTATGATTCAATATTTGATGTGACATTATATTTTCAATTTTTCCACTACGAATGTTTAAAACAAGTTTCGAAATTTGCTGAATTTCATTATCAAATTTGTTTTTCACATCTAGCCATCGATTCTCTATGGCACCAAATTGCTTTTTCAAATGCTTACGTGACAAATCCGTTATGTCTCGTGCGATTAATTTTTCTATTTGTTCCATATCAACTCTGATTTGAACCACATAATCTTCAATAATTGCATGAATCTCTCTGGGTATACGAATGAATTTCTCATTTTCTCGATCATATTGCGGATTGACAATTTTAATGGGTCGAATGGAGTACGAAATTGGGTAATTGCTACTAGTATTTTTATTTTGTTGTATGTAACGATAAATATCATAGATCGTAGTGATATTTCTCATCTGTGGTATATTTGAATAGACTTTCGTTTGAACGATTTTGTCTAATATATTTTTATCATCCTCAGTCAATGTACATGTCTTCTGTTGATCTTTAAAAAGAATAAGAAGTTTGTTAAGTACACGATCGATATCTTCAACAAAATTCCAAACATTTGGCAATTGTAAAATGACAGAAAAATCTGTTCCATATACGACTTGAGTGATCACATGGGTTGCAGTAGAGTCTAATATTAGTGGTTTATTTAAAAGTTTTTCTACTTCAGGACTATCAGCGATTTTTTCTTCTCGATCTAAATAAGAATAAACGATGGAACGAGTATATTCGTTTATCGGATGAGAATGATCGATGTTTACGAATGATTCAATTTTCTTTGTCAGATTCAATAATATGCTTAACCTTAATTCCGGTTCCACACCGATTATTTTAAGAATATTTTGACTACTCTCACTTTTGGTTTTTGTGAGAGTACATCGGATTGATCTAATAATTTGCGTGCTCGTTTCTAGATTGAATATATTTTGTTGTTCCAAAATACGATCTCGATGTCCATCATATAACAAACCGATACGTCCAGAATTATCGACAGCTACGCGATTTATTTCGCCATCAAATGCATCATTTGTTTTTGTTTCTTTATTAATCGAAGGAGAAACAATAGCAAACATATTATATTAAAATTATCTACAAAGAAACAGGTAAAATAGTTATCATAGGATTTTAAAAATAGAATATTGGTTAAACTAGTAAAAGTTCGTTTTTATTTCAGCCGATATAAGCACACTATTCAATGGTATCGGTACGTTTTTCAGATCTTGAGGTATTTTGCCTGCGGATAAGTTTATACATTCGAAAAGCACCGTTGCTGATATTGTAAAAAGTATTCAAAAATAAAGGAACAAACGTAAAATAAGAACAAATAATACAGATAAAAATAAAAATGGCTCAGTACGAGTAAAAATAATATCGAGATGTAGCTTTTCTCAAACAGTCACATATTTTCATCCCGCAAGACTCGTATAAATGAATTCTAATCTGGAATACTATCACTTGTAGTAGTCTCAAGTTTCGATTTGTAAAATATTGATGTTATTCGTTTGATTTAAATTTAGTCGATGGTATCATAATAGCTTTCAATAGGAAAATGGTTAATTAACAGAATAATAACGAGCATTTAAATCTAAATTTTAATTTCTATTACAATAATGTTCAATATGAAATGTCTTTTTTTTATCAAATTTATGATCATACATTCGCTACTTTTACCAGTCAATTATTTCTTACCTTGACAATGTTGATTTTTGTTCTTTCTTTCATGCAATCATTCTCAAAACAAGTCTGGCACTTTTACTTTAACATATGCATTACGCGATGTAAAATTTGTTTTAATTCGTTTCTTTTTAGTGAATAAAAAAGAGGCAAATAGATGCAGCAATGATAGATTTGTTATGAGGCTGTATGCATAGTGGGAGTATAGTGAAGGACAAGAAATTTTATCCTTTATAATCAAACGTAAAATATTCGTATCTTGATGTTACTAAATTTCAAAACTTTTCTCTTTGCAATAAGAAAAATAAAAGTTATAAAGAGTCAACAAATGTTATTGCAATATGAAATTATTATTGGCATGATAACCGAACTAACTATTGATTTAGTGGCGATTCTACATTGAGACTTAGTTTACCAATGCATTGATAATGCTAAAAGAAAGTTTTTCTTTCAGATTAATATTTACTAGACCTCATTTAATACATATAATGTGCAAATTTCGGTTGATGTTGTTTTTTAATTATTTTTTTCGATTCATTCACAAGCTGTGTGCACTATTCGAGAGAGAGAGAGAGAGAAAGAGAATGTTTCTCATAGCGTTAGGAAACCTTCACGCACAAAAATGTGATTTTCCATACCACCGAACGAATTCGAACTTACCGAAGCTAGATGTATTTTATTGAAATTTATTTTTAATTCTAGAACAAAACATAAAGTCAACTTTTATTACCGTATTTTCTTCAAAAACTGTGGACAAGCATCGAGTTTTATTGTGAAAAAAATGTTTCTGCTCTTAGTTCATTTTTGCAAAAATTCGCTGCTGCTTAAATGTCCCCTTCGCGATCTTTCCTTGTGAACAGAATTTTTGAATGTCGATTTGAAAGATAGCATAAAAAGTAAGTCTTGAGGGTGTGGGTGTAGTTTGAGTCGAGCCGCTGCCAACGCCAGAACATTCTCAAGCTTATGTTTGTTAGTGGTTGTTTTATGAAATAAAACTTTGAAGTCGTCTGTATTACGAAGAATAGCGTTTACTTGATTTCCTCAAGCTGAGAAAAGAATTCCTTTCTTTCATGATAAAGCTGTTGACAGTCAGAGAGGTGCAAGTTATGAAAAGTTTACAGGTCAGATAGTAGGGTACGAGTATCGTAACCTGTTAACCGGCAACAAATAGTATGTACTTGACATTGTCGAATTATTTCCAAAGCTATTTAGCAAGAAAAAGTTAATCAAATTAGACTGATCACGAATAGATTCAATAGAAACATATATAATGCTAAGATATTTTTAACGTATCACATTTGTTATCTCTTTATTCATGTATATATCCTGAAAATGCACATATAGTTGTCTAATTTCGAGCTTCATATTATTATTTTCCTCATTATTATCGTTAATCATTCATTCAAATATTATCTACAATATCAATTGGTTTTTGTCGCTTTTGTGGAGCTCACATATATTTTTCAACGAAAATAGTGCGGGCCAATTTTAAGTGAGAGTTCTGCTGGCTCCTTTACCTTCGATCCTCTACTGCATTCCAGGCCTTAGTAACTGATTCTAAATTTCACTGGCTATTCTACCTAATGGGAGTTATGTGAGTTTCATATTTCAAATCTAAAGAGAGCGCAGTAATAAGCGTTTCTTAAATCTTTTTCACCCATATCTCCAAATATATTTTATTTGACTTTATAAAAGGAAAGAAGATGTACGAAGAAACCTCATACAATTCAAAACAAATTGATAGCGGCAATGATGCTTATCATTTTTTTTACAGTCATTTGTTGTGTTTTCGCTCAATCTTCATCACCGAGTCACTGCCATCCTCTGGCTAACTGCAATATAGCGTGCCTGTATCTCTTTCGCTTTGAGACAGATGGGTGCAAAATATGTCAATGTCGTACATCTCCATGTATCAACGAAACAGCGATCTTACCCAACAAGGAATGTGATCGTACACAAAATGGACCCAAATGCCCTTCAACTCATGATTGCGTTGTACCACGTGGTAGACCACCCCACCTGTTTCAACTGGTGTTCTCCCTGCTACTCGGCCTCCACCACCATCAACAACAGCACGCGATGTTTGCTGTATTCATCTTGATTTCGCAGCTTTGAGATTTCAACCACCACGACCACAAAAAAATAACAATAACAACATTAATATAAACACTAGCGCTAATTTTTATGAACACTTTAAATTTGATGCGAATTTTTTGAAATAAATAGAAAATATAATGATCAAGATGTATCGGTCAATATCCAATCATCCCTGCTAGTATGAGCTACGTGCCATCATTGAATAGTCAGCTTCTAAGTCTAAACTACGCATTATTTTCACAAATAAAATCTCATTTTCTAGCAGATTTCAATCGGTTTTGTTGTCGACAGAAACCGATGGAACATGGCTTAGGTATGGATGTAGCCGTTTTCATATCTTGATATGGCTCCAAACATTTTTATTAATGAACTAATTATTTATCAAATATTTCAAAAAAAAATCAAATGTCCAAAAGACACTTCTAATGTTACTCATTTTTACACGTGACAAGGCATTTTTCTACACTAAGCTATAAT
Source organism: Rotaria socialis (assembly GCA_905331475.1). Classification (NCBI taxonomy): domain Eukaryota; kingdom Metazoa; phylum Rotifera; class Eurotatoria; order Philodinida; family Philodinidae; genus Rotaria; species Rotaria socialis. Next base: position 19,758 of record CAJNYU010000130.1, read on the forward strand.
AACTACATTAAAATTTCAATCGAAATTTTCTTCTGTTAGAAAAAAAAGATTCATTTATTGGCAAAAACAAGTTCAATCGATTGTTGATCAACGAAAAAATGTAGACATTAGTTTCTTTTTGGTACTTCATATTCATTTTCCATCATAATTCTCATCCTTCCTGCTTTAATAGCTGCCAACTGCTCACGTATAATCGGATATTCACTAATGTCATTAATTCGTTTATAAATAAATGATAAATTATTCAATTCTTTGTTTGATTTCATTTCATTCATTCGGTTTACATATCCAACTTGAAGCTCATTCAATGCTGCGACTAACTCCGAATTCATATCATTCATGTTTTGATTGTTAGCCAGATTAGCTTCATGTTTAATCATTTGTAAGAGACCAGACAGAAATAAATCATCTTCTGATGCACGAGCAATATGAATTAAAAAATAAGAAAATTCAGCACTTGCAC
>CAJNYU010000133.1:0-72310 GCA_905331475.1 Rotaria socialis
ATATTGTTTTGTTTGTTGTTGTTGATGTTGCTGTTGCTGTTGATGTTGCTGTTGCTGTTGCTGTTGCTGTTGCTGTTGCTGTTGTTTAGATGAATCTAAAGCTTTATGGACTGACTCAATATAATTTGAAAAAGCATTTTGTTGTTGTTGTGGTGATGATGATGATGTTGGTGGAGGAAAATAAATTCCAACTTGAGCAAGTTCTTCTTGTGTTCGGCCTTGAGCTAAATTAATCTGTAAATTTCTTAGTTTCTGTTCAATTTTATTATTTGACATGATTGTCGTTGTTGAAGGACGATATATCAATGAAGGAGAAAAATTGTTTGATTTTAATCGCGATTCACTTGAATTTAAATCATGATAAACATTTTCTGTTGAATTCTTTTATAATAATAATAAAAATAAAAAAAAAAATAATAATAGTAATATTACTAAACAAGCAAAAGAGAAAGATACATACTACTGTACGATGATGGTCTTCTTTTGGTACAACATTGAGAACAAGATCAGCAGGACTAGAAAAAGAAAAAAAATAGCAGGACGATTATCTTTTTCTTTTCTCTAGGGAATATGTTAGGAAAGAGAAAAAAAACTAACGCATTTTGTATCATAGCAATAACTTGTGAATAAGTTTTTCCATTAATTGATTGATCATTAACAGTTAATATTTGATCACCTTGCCTTAAACCAGCTGCGTAAGCTGGACCATCATGTCGAACTTCTTTAACAAAAATTGTATCGATTGATTGGAGATTTTGGTTTGAACTATTTACCACTGTTGTTCCATCTTCTTGTATATTATCTGTAACAAAAACAAATCTTTCCTTATAACATAGAACGTCTATCATCAATCAATAAGCAAGAGAAAAAATGGGACATAGACGTCTAACAAATATGTTCTTCTTTTTCTTTTTCCTCTTCTCTTGCTTAGATTTTTCCTTGTCTTTTTATCGTCCTTTTTCTACTTACCGTTTCCGATAATTTTCATAGTAGAAGATGATGATGACGATCGTTGTTGTTCTCCTTGATGATGGATGAAACTACCCGATGATGATGATGATAAAATACCAGAAGGAACTATTGATGATGTTGTTCCTCCTCTTCCTCCTCCTCCTCCACCTCCTTCCAATTGCTTTTGCTGATGTTCATCGATCACCACACTGTACGAGGCCTATCAGATTACATAAAGTACGTTAGTCTTAACCTTCGACACTTATAAAATGACGTCAGTCGTTTCTTCTTGGTCTGAAGGACACTCGTTAATTCTGTTGTAGAATGAATGTAGAAAAGATGTTAGTCTGTCGCTATTAAGATAAGCAATCCAATAGAGTTTAGTTATGGTTGAATACAAATAAATAAATTCTGCCTTGTTTAGTTTAGTTTAGTTCCGTTTAGTTATTTATTTTATTTTCTCGATAGATTAGAATAAATAAAATTAAAAAACTGAAACGATATTTTTGTGCATTACGAATAGAAACGAATGAAAGATCTATATTAATTGAAAAATGAAATTTACTCGATATTTTGTTTTCTCAGATCTAAATAGTTTTGCATTTTTTTAATTAAAATAATAATCAATTCAATTGAAATGATTTTTAGTTCCAAATAAAATCTTACCCGTAAAATGTCATTGACAGAAAATGATGGCGGATAAATAACAAAGTGACGAATAGTAAAACCAAAACCACCACCTGAATAATCACTTGATCGAGGAATTAGAATTTTTTTAGTTTTTGTCATTATTTACATTAAAGTTTTTCTAGAAAGAAAAAGGCAAAAAACTGCAGAATCAAATCATTTTTATTTTTACTTTAGCTTTGAAGAAATAAAGAATAAGACAAATATTCATGATGCATCGTCTTCCTATTGATAATACGATTTTTCTGAAAAACAGGCAGAAACAATAACGTTCTATTTATTGATTGTATTTCTATTCTTTCTTCTTTATCGATATCTACTGTTATTTATAGAAGAACAAAAAAGAGAAAGGTGTCAAAATAGGAAATAATCGACAAAACACAACCATAATGCGCTAGCTAGCAGCCCTAGTCTATCGACTCACTTCGTCGTTACTATCGATTATACATCTGATAGGAAGTCTTTTTTTTTTACTTCGTCTATATATTATGTTTTTATTTCTACGTTGAAAAGTGATTTTAAAAAGTCTACTTGAACAAATACAAACATTCAAATAAGAATGAAAAAAAACACTTCATTTAATGAGAAACTTTTTAATTGATTTAGTTTTTCATACGTTTGAATTATTGGCAAATCGAAAATGAAATGAAATAACAGAATTTTGTATTCGATACAATTTAACAACAAATTTATTACTAGAATAAAACAGAGCTTTGTTATCATTTGAGTTTTTAAGAAAATCTCATATTGATTTTCGATTGTACGATATCTCTCAACATAGACTTAAACTATATGAATGATGCAATAATTAATCCAAAGATAAAATAATATTTTAGATTATTTTATAAAGTTAAAAATTGATCTAAATTTCTCACAATATATTTATTATTTCTATGAGAAAAATAAATAAATTGATTTGTTGAAAGAAAAATTAACCTTGAATACACATGTCAATATCAAATGTTGTTATTCTCTCTAGATGACAAATGTATCATCTGTAAACAGATGATCACAAGACATAATTCAATGCAGATAAAGAGTTTCTACTCGTAACAACTGGTGGTACGGAGAACGATTAGTAAGTACATGTGCTTCTCTCATTCAGTCGAATGTGATTATTTATTTATCTAACTAGAATGAACTACTAATAATAAAGAGAAAGAAAAAGAACATTGTATTTGTTCAAGCTTTAGAAGAAGAAAGTCAATTATAGTTGATGGTGACGAAGGGCAAAGAAAGAGTAGAAGTAAAAATTGCTCCTTTTCTATGTACAAAATTGCAAGAGTATAATGTCTAGAACAAAAAGCTAATATGAAAATGGACGAAAGAATTAGCATATGATGACATTCGATGCCAATCTTTTTTTCCAATTAACACAATGAGGTTATGTAGACGGAAATGTGCATTTCGGTGTGTATGTCTTTTGGAATGGAAAAAAACTTGCAAATCAGAACAAAAGAAAGATATTTAATTAGTATTTGAGTTTGAATTTCAACTTGAGTATATTTCTGTTGAGTAAAAATTTACTGGCAATGATCACATCTAAATTTTATTTACCAATAATCTAAATTTTTTACTTATCAAAATATTTCAGTTCTGAAAAAATAACATTCAATATATATCATTTCAATTATGTTTTAATAGACGAATCCATTCGACTTAATTATTTTTATTCTGTTGATGATCAGTTCTCTTAAAATGAATGCAAGTAATTTCACGAGAAAAAAAGTCGCCTCACAAGAACTATTTAATGAGGATTAAAATACTCGCTTTTCAGAATTTAGTTTCTAATAAAGTAAACAGAAGAAAAGAACTATACCTATATATTGCAAGAAGAATAGTGAAAAAGAAACGTTTTCTATTTGCCCTTCATCATTTTATAGAAGTGCAATACTAAAAATAAAACAACATTGTAAAATATGACGAAGAAGTAATAACGACTGTTTCTCATCAATCGACACAAAAACAAAGAATAATAAAAAGAAGACTAACTGAATATCTAATTTTGGTTACCTCAGCATTTTGTACCTTTTTTTATTTTGCTTGATCTAGTGGCATACATTTATTCTCATTAGATTTCAATAATCTGATGTGAGCAATGAAAAGCATTGCATAATCAATCGATCAAAATACAAAGAAAAAGGGAGTTGCCAGTCTTTTCTAATGGCATGCTTTGAACTTAAGATCGAACGATTAGGCTCTCTCGCCAACGGAGGCAAAGAAATCAATTATTTTTTTATCCTTTGTCCCATATCACCTGCTTAGATGACACAAGAATGTGTACAATTTAATAGATGATAAATAGATTAAATCTTTCGTGACGTATGAGCGTATATTAAAATCAATGAAATATCGTCATCAAGATCATTATTTTAATTATCATTAAAACTGGTTCTTTCTCTTTTCTGTTTGATTCTACGATACTTATTAATTTTCCTATATTATACATACATAAATGCAAGAATGATACTAGTAATCACTAGAGGATTTATTCATATATCTTTTTGAGTAAATCTGAGTGAAAATTGGATTCTATTAAACAATGAAATAAGTAAATAAATGAATGAATGTAAATTCGAAATGTTTGTCGATATCGTAATTGTACTCACTATATTTATGTTTATATAGATAAACAAAGAGGTAATCAGTTAGTATGTCTTGTTTATAGATAAATAAGAGTTGGTTGGAGTTGGTTGGAGTTGGTGTTTCTCTTTAAAGAAGGACGTGCCAATGATAATGTCTTCTTCCCTACTGTCTATTATCCTTTTCTTTTCTTGTTGTTATCAGCATCCTTCTTCTTTTAGCCAACATCATCAACATTATTGCCGTTAAGATTTGTTTTTTGTTGTTGTTGTTCTTGGATAATCCAACAATTTTTCTTATTCTTTCTGAAGATCGATGAAGAAAGAAGGAAACATGTCATAATATGACATATTCAGAAAACAGAGAGACAGATCATATACAGGAACATTCAAGAAGAAGAAAAGAAAGCAAGCAACTGTCCAATTTAGATACTACTAAAAAGAACATTGTTCTTTTGGCGAATTCAGAAATTCTTATACAAAAAAAATCTTATTTTGATTAAATAGATTATTCGAATATTTTTAGTATAAAAAAATCTAAATAATTCGTATTCATTTGTTTATCATCAAATACTTTAACCGAAATGTTCGTTATATCTCCTATTAAATAATAAAAATGTCAACTCATAAGTTGGATTTTCTCATAAAGATCTAGATTTTCTAGAAAATAAAATTTTGCATCATTAAAGATATCAACATAAGAATAGCTAAAAAAATCTTAAGATCAATTTAATTATTGCTATTGAAATAAATAAAGATAGAGAGAATCTTCTTTAATATAATTTTTTAAATTATTATCATTTGATTCAACATTATTTTTTAAAACAAAAATCTAATTTGTATTTGAATAACAAAACACTGAAGAAAGCTTACAAATTTGTTTTTTCGTGCATTCAATTTCAGACCTGGTACTACTAAATGTTAGACTTGATAAATTTTTCTCAATGAAAGAAATTAGATAAAAATTGTTTGATCTTCACTTTTATTTTTTTTACATTGATAAACAAATTCTGATATTGATGTTATAATAAAACGAAATTTATTTTAGAGTACAAATTGAAAAATTCGATCAAGGTGAGCGGGAGAATAAAATAATGCAAGGAACAATTGAAAATCAAGGTTAACTCTTGAAGGCTCAATGAGAATTTATTTTTAGAATTGATGTTTATTATAAACTATCAATCAATAAATAAAATCATTTTAATAGATAGAGAAATATTTCAATGAATTTTTGATTTTAAAATAGTTGATTTTTATTTAGAAATAAAATCTAATTAAATTGGTTTAGTCCCGATTGGTCCCATACCCAATACGTCCGAATTTAAATTTTCCTTAACTCGTCCCTGTCTTCTTTTTAGTCACTCCCAGCTCGTCCCTGATTGTCTGTAAATTCATATAGTATTTTGTAGAGAAAGAACTATCTAGTATCAAAGAAAATAATATTACATTAAAGCTATTACTCTATTTATGGTTCTATTTATTGACCAGTTTTATTTTCCCTTTTCTTGTATTTTGATGTTCTCAAAGTTCAGCACAGACTTTCAACGTTCTCTATATGTGAACTCAAACATGATAGTTATTTGGTTTACTAGATACATAAAAGAAATTTTCTTTGTGCTCGCTATTTTCCGAGTTTATTTCGAACTACAGAAGACCAACGAGATATAAGGTATCGTGATTAGTATACTTAGCATCCAATAGATGCTGCTAATCACGAAATTTAGCATGAGATGCTTAATTCGAATTCGAATATAAATGAAGGTTCAACTACACAATATCAATTCGAAAATAAAAATCCAACACTCATATGCTTACAACAAAAAGCAAAAGATAAAATTTTATCCTAAATATAAATTTTATAATTCAAACTTTAGCTGTCATATAAGTGAGGCAAAAAAGCAAAAGTATAAAATTTATCCTAATTCGAAAGTTTATAATTCGAATTGAGGCATCACTGGATGGCGCTTCAAAAAGTGCAAATTTTAAAGTGCGCTTGCTCGACTACTGAGCCAGGCCACAACCTGTCCATTAGTTAAACTTTGTAGAATCAACAACAACACTTCCGACACGCTTCTAACAGAATAATGAAACTGTTTCGTAGAGGATAACTGCTACATATTGTGCACAACACATCTGAATGACCGGATAGGTTTCTATATTGTAAAAATAGTTGCTGACTGAAGTGCAGTGCAACATGGAGTACGCTTTTAGCTAAAGATTTCATGTTTGCTAGCAGCGCAATGCAGCATTTTGTCACACGTCAATATGATAATAGGGTAAGTTTACCATCTGCCGCAATGGGGCTGTACGCTTTTATCATAGTTTTACAGATTTTACTATTCGCTCAACCAACCCCCACTCCATTTCGTCATAGCAAAACAATTTGCTGTGATTTTTAGTATTAACATGACGAGAGCCTTAGCCAAACTCAGCACATTAGTTACATACACTTTTTTTAAGCGTCACGGCGTGGGTGCGCAAAGAGTCCTCCGCAGAGCCGCGACCAAAAAAGGTCTCCGTACACACAACCAACTCGATCCTCATTTCATTCGCCGATGGTCTCAAAGTGGAAGGCCATAATAGGTATCACATACCCACCTGCCAATAACTGCAGCGTTTTCACCCAAACCCAAAAGTTATCTTGCGCAAGTTAGTTTTCTTTTGTAGAAAGCGAGTCCCATGCTCTGGTATGCTACAAGCACTCTCCGGAGTCTTACTAGCAATCATGGAAATGCTATTAAGACTCACAGTATGCTACTATCATCCTCGGAACTGTTACTACCAATATCAGCAATGCTATAAGCAATCTTACGAATAGTCAAAGACATCTAAATCATGCAAAAAGTGAACGTAGGCAGTTCGGTAACATATTGATATGAGTTGCTGGAAACTGACGTGTGATCGTAGCATAGTTATTTGAAGCAGTTTACTGATTACGTGCGATAACAATGAACATTCTTCCTAGAATAAAGTATTCATATATCGCGCAACTGTGGGTACCGCGGAAGCACTGATGAGTGTGCAGGGAGCATTGTGTACCGGTGAGTGCAGCGAGGGATTTCGTAACTGTGCGAGTGGACTTATATTAGTGCCTCAATTCGAATTGTAAGGTTTATAAGTACGGCAAGATTTATCTTTATCTTTTGCCTGTGCACAATAGGACTTTCGGAAAATTTCATTTATATTCGAAGTCGAATCAGGCAACTACTCCTAGTGCAAATTTGAACATATATTTCATTAGATTGCAATCTTTATTAATAAATTTTCTACTGAGAAGTAAATCATTTCATTTTGATTTTTCTATAATGAATAAAAATTGAGTAAATTTTTTATGTTGAACAATATTTCTTATCTCTACATAAATATAAATTCACTACCAAGTCAATCATGAGACATGAATGAATACTGCTCTCAAGCTAAACCGTATAATTAAATATCTATGTGAATAAATAATACACTTCAAGAAGTTCCAGTACATGGGAATAAACTTGACTTTTTTAGTTTAATAATGAATTTAATTTATTTCCTATATCATTTTATTTTTCGAGGATAAAAATTGTTCGACTCTATTCAATTCTTGTTATCACTATAATAAGAAACTTTTTACAAGATTTTAATCTAAGGAATTAAGTTGCAAAGATAGTAAAAACCTACTGAATTTTATGTTAAGAATAGTTCTCAAAATTTAGTCAAGTCATTCGAAAATTATTTAATCGAAAACATCCATTCATTGAATTCAATGGCAACAAATTAATTTCATTGTAAATCTAAATAAATTATTGTTATGTTTTTCTCATCTAATTGACTTTAGTTATTTCTAATATAAATTTTAGAAAAATTCGTAGTTTTGTACTCAGTATCCTTAAAATTCCTCTCTCATTGTATTCTGAAAGATTTAAAATCGTTTTTATCTTTAATTTATTAAGTATAGAAAAATATTTGTACTATCTTGTCTATTTCCTGTAACATAGAATCTATTTTCAATGTCTATTGATGGATTCATTGAAGTACAAATTACTTAATAATCGATAGTAATAATTAAAAGTTATTAGCATTATTGTAAATAGGAAAATTAAAAATTAAAATGAGCACAAAAATCATTAAGATAAATAAGTTTTTATAGATTGAGGCAATCATACGTCACAAGAGTATTCTACAATAAAAATACGAAATTTTGATGGTCATAAATAATTTTACTTCAATAGTATCGTTGCATACATGGTTTGTTATAAAAAAAAACTCTAGTAAAGCAAAAAATAAATCAATAATATTTTTAAAAATGATAAGTCATATTAAGATAAAATATTAATGAATTCTTTTATTTTATGTATTAGTCTAAAATATTTAAGAATAACTTCAGTTCTTAATTTCACCTCAAGGCCTAAATCATCAATTGTTTAATTTAATTAATACTACTTTGTATCCTTATCTTTTTGAAAAATAAATCAAATCAAATCTATTTATTTACTTTTAATTTTTAATTTTTCTATGAAGAAATTAAAGATAAGAAATATTTTCAAAAAGAAACTGTGAATAGAATCTTCAATTGATATAAAAACGGAAATAATCAAAACTCTAATTAAGAATTAAAACAAATATTTTTCTTGTTTTCTTTACAAACGATATTCTAAAGTTTAGTTAAACGCGAAAGTAACAATCAGAATTAGTTTGTTCAATGAAAAATAATAGTGATATTGTAAGTTGAGAAGTTATTGTTGACAAATGTAAATATAATTTTTTGGTGTGATATATGATCTATTGAATGTAACATTGATCAAATTAGGATACCTTATGTTCAGATAAATAGAAATTACTTAATAAACATCTCAAATTTTTATTTGTTAAATAGAAATTTTGTTTAGTTTTGTTTATGATTGTGAATAAACATTTAAATTTTATTCAAATAATTATTTGATAGACTTAACTTGTCATTTAATTAATGTCAACTAAAATAATCTCATGTGTCCATCAAAAATACATTAACTAGATTAAAAATGATCAGACATCTTCGTCTTCTTTCTTTTTTTCTTTCTTTTTTTGTTTTATCGATTTTTCGCTTTTTTTCTTCATTGAAATAAAATATAAACCATTAAAGAAAAATCTTCAATTAAAGTAAAAGAATAAAGAATTTGATTGTCGTCATTCTCATTCAATATTGATTTAGTGAGGAGAAAAAAAACAGTACACACACGTTCCACCATCAGTTACGGAAATTAATCAAGTTTCCGTAAGTAATGTTGTCATTGTCGAGAATAAAATTGTTTTTCTAACTAATATGTGTTTATACAACAATACCGTGCATTTTTATATCGTATACAATTATTGATTGTTCTATCCAGCCCTTTACGGTTTTTTCTATTTTACCTTTAGGTCAATTTTAAATAAAAACAAAACAAAAGACATATCTATGAAAAAGATCAATACATATTTATATATATATATATATACAGATGATGATCATCATCATCATCATCATCATGAGTGATCTGGTTTATAGTTATTGAGTATGTATAGGTGGTAGGCGTTGTTTTTAATGATTGTCGCGCGTTTAGTTCATTGGCATGTCATTATAATGATGCACTTAGAGCTTTTCGTGTTTATTGGTGTGCTTGATTCGATTATGAAGAAAAGAAATAAAAAAGAGAAATTCAATGATTAAATGATAGAAAAAAGATGAAAACGTTATTTGTCCTTAAGGCACATCCATCATTAGAAAATTATTTAACAAATACTGAGAAACATTTACCAAAATAAAAGAAGAATTCTATCAGTTATTCAAATCATATTCGATTGCAAAAAAAAAATATATATATATATATATATATATATGTCAATATTCTCTTTTTCTCTTTTGTTATAATGTTATGTATGCGAGTATCAAGTATCTATTCGATTTATTAGTTATATCCTTTGTATCGTATTGAAAGAGAGAGAGAGAGAGTGTGTGTGTGTGTATGATCAATCGAATCGTTTTGATTATGATTGGTAAATGTGAGATAGAAAGGTGATCGATTATAATCTGTAATATTGGTGTAGAACATGTCGTTGTCGTTATATCGCTTTTGTGTCTCATCTGTAGAAGTGTTTATTTTCAATCGTTCGATGATGACAGGCTCTTTTTCTTTTTGCTTTTTGTTGGGTAGCTATACATTTTATGATTGATCCGTTTACTAAATCAGTTCGACGATCACACATAGAATAAGAAAACGAAAGAAAGGCAATGAAACGAGAAAATTTGTTTGCATTATTAAGATAGAGTAACGATGACCGATATCATTGACAATTGTTCATTGACTTTAAACAAAACAAATTTAATGTGGGAAAAGAAACTTTTAAAAGTAAAAATTTTTTATTAAACATCAGCTGACGAATTTTGTTTTGAAAAAGAGTTTTTTTTTGTTTTATTTATCTGTATGAATACAATAAGAAAAAAACGAGCAAAATAATCATTGAATATTTATACAACAAAATGAATAATTATTTGGAGTCTTTTTATCTCTATAAAAACCGGGTTTTGTTTTTGTTTTATATAAATGGAAGAAGAAAATAATTTCTTATTTTTCTTGTTATTGTTCTTCTTTCGTGTTTCCGTTTATTTTTATAATTGTGGAACTTTTCCATCATCAATATTTATTATTGTAGTAGTTGGTGGCGTTATTATTGTTGTTGCTGCTAGTGGTGGTGGAGGTGGTGGTGGTAGTAATAGCGGCAGTGATAGTGGTACTGGTAGTGGTGGTGTTGTTGTTCGATTGGATTTAACTGAAGAAGAATTTGTTGAATGATTCGATTTTCTTTTTAAACTTCCATTTGACGATAATGATTGATATAAAATTCTTTCAATAGAATATGAGCATTTATTTGTAGCTGGAGATATCGATGACGATGAAGATGATGATGATGAAGATGAATTACAATCACTTGTTGAAATTTTTGAATTTGTTTGAGTTAAATCAGAAGATGAATTTGGATTCGAAGATTTTTTGGCTTCTTGTCTACGTTGTCTTTCACTTTGTTTTCTACGTTTTTTTTCTTCGGCTTCTAAACGTTTTTTAGCTAATTCTTCTTCTGATATTGGATCACCTGAGCATGTTGTAGGATGAGCATTATGTGGAGGACGACCTGGACCTTTCTTTGTATTTTCCATTTTTCTCCACTGAAGAAAAACGAAAGAAAAAGAAGGTTTATTTTAATTTTGATAATAAATGAAAATAAAATATACTTTAGCTCGTCGATTTTGAAACCAAACTTGAACTCTTGACTCAATTAAATCAAGTCTCATTGCCAATGCTTCTCTCATGTAAACATCTGGATAATGACCTGTTGGAAGCAAAAGAAAAGAGAGAAACTCGATTGAAAAAACAGGAATTTCATTTTTTTTTCATCTAAACACTGACCATCTTGAAAAGCTCTTTCTAACTCATCAATTTGGACACTTGTGAAATTTGTTCGTGTTCGTCTGCGCTTACTATCTCGATCCGTACTACTTTCATCTTCACTTAAATTTGATCCTAAAAAATAGAGAAAGAAAACAAGAACATAAATTTAATTAAAAAGAAAAAGAAAAAGAATTTAATTATACCTTGATCTTGTTCATCAATTGAGTTATTTTTTGTTGTTGATGGTGAAGATGATAAATGTATTGGAGACGATGATTCATTTTGAATTGATAAACACAGAGAATTGGGTTTTGTTGGAATTAATGGTTGTAGCAGAAATGGAGATAAAAAATGATTTCGTAATGCATTGGAATAAAATTGAGAATTATAAAAATTAGTTGCTGGACTATTTGTTGAAAGATTTAAAAACATCGACGAAGAATTATTTCTATTGAATGGACTTGCCGACATTGCTTTCTCTGTTTTTTTTTCAATTATTCAAATACAAATTGCTTATTATCGATAAAGAACAAACCTTGCTATACCTTTGAAATAAACGACTATTAATAAAATATATTTATGTTATTTCTATCGAATTCACATAGAGAGAAAAATGAGAGAGCGAAAAAAAGAAGGAAGAGAGTCGGGGAAAAAAATTGATTCATCTTAACCAATCATATTGCATTTGTTTTATTCATTGATTGGCTCTTTTTTTATTATCGATCGAGAAACTGAAAGAGAAAAAGGAAATTTTTGCCTTGAAAATCGATACACGACACCGGGTAAAGACAATCAACAAAGAGAATATAACTCGTACTTCAATCTATTGTATTAATATATTGTTAAATAAGAGACACGTTTTTTCTTCCCAAGATCAAAACGTCAAATGAATATAATTTGGTTTTGCGAAATGAATATGAATAATTGAAGGGACCCAATATAATACAAAAACAAATCAACCTTTTATTTATTTGTCTACACTAATCGTCGATTATCGAAAGAAACTTATTTTATATTTGATAAAAATCAATTGAATTGTATAGATTGTAATGATTAGGGAGGTAAAATTAATCGATGAAAGTGTCAATTATTTGAGAATGTTGATGAATAAAATCAAGAGGGAGTCTCATTTAGATTATATTGTGACCGAACCAATTAAATATTGTTTTGGCATTGGTACACAACACGCAAAGTTTTTTTCTTTTTTGAGAATAGAAAAAGAAAATTGAGTAAATATAATTAAGACAATCTGTCATAGATGTGAATGATGTGTACACACTATTTAATCGTTGTAGAACGACATCAAAAATTATTATTTACATACAGATTTCAAATTTCGATATTGACCCAAGAGGTAAAAAAATGATCGAACGACGAATGAATCATTTGAAATGCTTTGTTGTTAATAAGAGAGAATTTCAATCTGAAATCGAATACTCAATCAAGTCATTTTCATAGCAGAAGGCATTTGTGTTCATCGTTTTGACAGGCTGCCCAATTTAACTTTAACAAGAATGACTATTTTTTTTTCTCTTTATCAACAAATGATGACTAGTAAAACAACACACATTTATAATTGATGGTCGTTTGATGAGGTGATTCAATTTATGCGTGCGTGTGTGCATCGATTATTAAATGGTCATCATCATCATGCGTCGTGCTTACTCCATCAACCATCTCTCTCTCTCTCTCTCTCTCTCTCTCTTAAATATACTTACACTCATTCTCGCCTTTTTTCTTTTTTTTTGTTGGTTTATTTTCAATCTGACATTTGGGATTTCTTTCTATTACACACAAAGGAGCAATAAATAATCGAAAAAGAAGAATAAGAAAAAGCCGAATAGAACGAATGAGAAAGAGCAAAGCTCATTATTTATTTACATACAAAGTGCCAAATTAATAATGAATTAACTGTCATTTCGACGCGCCTTCCGATAGATAACACATATAGAAGAAAAAAAAAAGAAGACGAAGAAAAGACTGATCAGACATAGTAAAAGAAAAAAAAGCATATCAGATAGATAATAGATTCTAAATGTGTTTGTTCCGATGATAATCATCATTGACAGAGCTGATTCTAGTATCGTCTTCATCTATTCAACACACACACACACGTATAGAAAAATAAATTTGCAAGTCAATTGATTATTGAGCAATATGCCACTTAATATTCGAAAAGAAATTATCCATGGATTTAATAAATATTCTTTATTTAATTGAACTTTTGATTTTTATTTAACATTGATTTCAATTAGATTTTTTACCGACATTTAATATCTTTCATTAAATTTCCATTTGATAATTAAAAATTTCTTTTTGTTCCTTAGAATTGTTTGTCAAATATCTTTAATTATTAAACATATATGAAAATAAAGATAAATAATGATTTCTTTGTTTTTTGCTTAATTGCACTTTACTTTTATTGATAAAGAAAAAGAGAAAAGTCATAGCTATTGACTTGCAACCAAAAGCAAATCACAGACAAGAAAGATTTTAATCTGCGTATTAAATTGATTGTAAAAACATTTTCATGCTTATTAACAATCAATTTATATGTTTCGACATTATAAAAATTAGTCATCGTAACGTGTCATCGAGTAGCAATCAGAATCAGAATCAGAATCAGAATCATAGTTCTCTTTTGGTTTATTAATTCAAAGCAGATATTAAATAATATTACACTAGAAAAAACAGCATGAAAAGGAAAATTGTAAAAAGTAAAACTGTGTTTTAATCATATAGATTATTTCTTCTACACAATTACGAATAGAATTATTTTATAATTTCAGAATGAATTTCTATTTGTTATTAATTGATAACATAATCAAATCTTATTTTGTTTTAACCTATTTTGAATCAAAGTAGTATTTAAATAATTTTGTGCTGCTCCCAATTGCACATTCTTATTGTGGCGAATTTTTCCATTGAATTGAATAAGTTATTCTACGCATGTGAATCGATACATTTTCAACTTCCAACAAAACCTATATTTAAAAAAAAATACAATTGATTTTTCTTTTGCTTTTCATTAATGAGAATTATTATATAAACTATATAAGATTTTTATTTATTAATTGACAAAAATGAATCATGTTACGATTATGAAGCAACCTCACCTAGCAAATTTCATATTCATATTCGACCATGTATAGGAGTACTGCAATAGAAAATAGTATCTGTTACTAAAATTCCATTAATTTAGACTTGAAACACAAGGATAAAAAATATTTTCATAAAAAATAAAAAATAATCTCTTTAAAATTTTTCTATCGAATATTCCGATTATTATAAACATAGTTGAACATATTTGAATAAAAATATTATTTAACTATATCGTTGTTTATCAATTAAATTTAGAATCGTTTCTCATTGATTAAGCTAATTCGTTTATAAAATTGTTTGTTTTTATTTCAGTATAAAATATTATTGATCAATAAATCTTATAGTTACATTCAAAATTCTTTTATCTAACATAATCTTGAAATCGTAATTAATGATTCCAAATTGTTTTCTTTTTGAATAATTCTTCGTCGTCTTTTACAAATTTTGTGAAATAATCTCTTTACAAGATTTAAAAAAATGAGATTGAGTAGCATAAATATATCTATAAACGAGCAAATATTTAGTTTTTATTGAACCAACAGTTAAACAAAACTACTGTAATTATCATATCGCCAATCTAAACACTATTAAGAGGAAAAAAGTATCTGTTCTTTAGAAAGTGTATCGATTTTCAACTCATAAAGTTATTGAAAATGCATTTGCAAATTTTGAGAATCTTGAATTAATTTATTGACAGTAATCAATTTCTGGAAATGCTTTGTTATAGTTTGGAGCCTTATTTCCATCCATAGTCTATAGAAACAAGAAAGCTCAAACAAAATAATAATAAAATTATGGTTAAGATTTTGCTAAGATTTAGATTTGTATAATCTTATTTATTTGAGTTCAAAAGCAATCGAATGAACAACAACTAACTAAAGGATTTCCTATGATCTCTCGGTTTTTCGATTCATAGGTAGCTTCTTTTCTCGTTTACATTTATTAATTGATTTCTAAGAAAATCGATATTGTATGGTATCATTTGTTTTGTTCTAACAGAATTTTATCTAATTAATTAAACTCATGCAGCATTTATAATGACCTCCAGGTAACGACACAATCGTAATGAGTAGATCAAATCAAGCAGATTGATAATTAAATCGGATTGACTTCAATTTAATGAATATTTTAGTTTGTTCATATATGAAAAATTTTCTTAATATTATCAATAATTTGAAATATTACTCGAAACTATGATGAAATATCTTCAAGATCGATTCAATTGAAAATTCTGGAATTCAAACATCCATTGAAAAAAATATTATTAGATCAAAATTCACAATTTTTCTTTGATAACTTTTAAAGTTTTTATTTATTTGCAGTCATAGAAAAAATGATTTAATATCATAACGAATTGCAAAATACATTCTAGTTACAATTCATGAACTATTACAATTTGCTGTTATCTATTTAATTCGAAATTAATTCGATAGCCTTTTTCTTCTTTTGAAATTATAACTTTGATACCAAATACTATTCAATAGTAGACAGTTTTTTTAATCTAAATCATTAGATTCTCATAGTTAATTAGTCGAACGTTTTTGAAAGGTTGAACTGTTCCAGAGAATTTTCGTACCAGCATAC
This sequence comes from Rotaria socialis, assembly GCA_905331475.1. Lineage (NCBI taxonomy): Eukaryota > Metazoa > Rotifera > Eurotatoria > Philodinida > Philodinidae > Rotaria > Rotaria socialis. Next base: position 16,283 of record CAJNYU010000133.1, read on the forward strand.
CTTTTCTAATGGTACAAAATATTTAACATCACCTTTATTTCGCGACTAGAAAATCTATAGAATAGAAGACGTGTGAAAAAATATAACCAAAAAATCAAGACTTAATTATTATACTCACTTTTTACTAGTTGAATATTTTTTATAAAACACTTCAATTTCCTGATAAAATCAAACTCTTTTATTAACATCATATTCTTCGTTTTAATTTAATTTATACTTTAATGATATTAGTTTGTCTAAAATTGTTCAGTTTTTGAATGGATTATTTATTATATATGAATTCTCTAATGATGTTGACAAACAAGTCTGATTGTATTGTTCAATTTGGCAAACTTTAGATCACAATGTAAAAAGTTGATTGTATCGGAATGGCATATAGTATGCTGTGAGTCTGTACATTTTTAATGGCGAAGAAAATTTGAAATAACGATTCGATAGGCTTTATTATTCATTTATGGAAATCAAATACATATGTGTGAATAATGATATCTGTATAATACATCTTAACATCATATTTTTTTAATTTCTATAAATAGAAATACTTTCATAAAATGAAGCTACAAATGAAAAGATGTTAAGGAACTAAAGTTTTTTACATTCTGTTCTCATGGTTCTATATATTCACGCGAGGAATTGAATTTTCTCGCCGTTCCAACGAACATCAAGACTAAAAATCACTGAAAAATCTATTCACTTCACACATGTTCATCCTTATTGATCGATACAATTCATGGTCAACAGATGACACTATCATCTTGAAATTTTCATATTATAAAATATTTTCTTTCACGAGTATTTTACTGAATATATTACAGCAATTTGAAAAAAAGAAGCAATTATGTATTTGACAAGAGTGAAAACATGAAAGAATAAAAAAAATTTTTATTGGTAACAACTACTCGAATGATAAATTCGCTTTTTTTCCTTGGTAGTGAATGAATGAATGCTAGTTGTTGAAGAGATGTGAAGGGATCAAAATATTGAGAAGAATGACAGCATTAGCAAGACAACGATGGCGCATGCTTGGCGAGGTTATCTTTAATAAAATAGGAAATCTTTTTTTTTTAAATTTAATTACAAAAATTTGCAATAGATTCTTCTGAGCAAAAATCTTCGATCATCTTGCGATCATGAAGATATATCCGTAATGCGTTTTAAAACATTTGGTTTATATGTAAGAAGTTCATTACCGTCAAATGATCACGATGATGGAACATGGTGTAAAATTGAATTTCCTTCATTTGAAGATAATCAATCAAATATTCTTTCGTTAGATATTCGGTTAGACTTTTAAAAAAACTAATATAAAAACTTCTTCATTTCACTGATCTGTGGTTTTTGTTTTATAAAAGCTTGTGTTCAACAAAGATCGATTATGCAGATCTAATTGGCTTCAATAATACAGGCAATACATGTATGTTTTATTTTCAAGAATAATTTTCTTTTATTTTTTATGAATTATTTGTGAAGGTATATGGCCATCAGAGGAAGTTCTTGCTTTCTATTGTTTAAAAGAAAAAGAAATATTCGAGTAAAATACTGTATTAAATCTCAGTAAATAAATAAATCAATAAAAATTTTTTTTTAGAAATAAAAGCGTTTGTGAACTTGGTGGTGGTATGACATGTTTAGCTGGTCTTTCTGTAAGTATTTGCTTTTTTCTTTCTTTTCTTTTCTTTTCTTATTATTATTGAATGAAAATTATTTAATCAATAACATTATTCGGCATGATAAATAATCATTTTTTGCATGTTTATTAATCGCAGTTGGCGCGATCGATTTCGCTCAAAGAGCTTGTTGCTACAGATGGAAATGAAAAGAGCATTGCTAGTATTTATTCGAGAGTTGAATTGATTTTTAATTACTATTTTGCTATTCTCAAGATTTAAATGCAATTTTAAGAGCAAAAAATAATGAACATAATTGGTTGTGTTCGATAGAATCCCGCGTACTTATATGGACACGTCAATTAAATGATCCATTATTAAAAGAACGCTTCGATTTTATTATTTCGGCTGATTGGTGATTTTTCAAAATGATTTAAAAATATTATTTGTTTTCAATTTAATCCTTTGTAATTTTAGTTTCTTTTTTGAAGATCTTCATCATGATTTGTGTCATACTATTTATTATATGCTAAAAGATTCGGTAGAACATTTTCTTTTCGTTTTGTTTACTTATTCTCTAAAATGTTTTACTTCTTAAGGGTATGGCAATAAATTTTGCTCCATACCGTTCAAAAAGTTTAAATAGATTTGTTTCAATTGCTGAAACATATCCTTTTGAATGTAGTGTTTTTGAACATTATGATGAAGATGTTTTCAATAAACATTTAGAAGTAAATAAAAATATTGCTTTATTTATTTATTTATTTATTTATTTATTTCTTATTAATAAAATAGGCTAAACAAATAAATAAACATTATTCAAGTGATCTTCATCATCCAATACTTGTCATTTTACGTAAACGTCAAAAATCTGACCAGTGAATCTCTTTTTCCTAATTGCTTTTCTTGATCATTCCGTGCATTTAGAATCTTATATTTATTCATAAAAATTAGAACACAATTGATCTTAATAGAATAATAAATATATGATTTATTGATTTTATTGTGTAAAAATTAAGAGGAAATAATCCTTCTAGATGAAATTATCACGTCATAAATTTATTCGTCGTTTACTTAATTATTATCGAACACACTTTGATATCGAAATTCCATTTATCATTTTAATTGATGGGACATTTGCATTTGAAGCACTTCAATGGAAAATACAAATTGATGAACAATTAAAAGCATATTTAGAAACTGAGCAAATTATCTGTTCAACAACTTTATGTGCAATTAAAGAAACTGAATTATTAGGTAATATTTTAGCTTTAATTTTAAATATTATTAGTTTTTATTATCTCATTCATTAATATCAACAAATATCAGCAAATATATCAAAAACAGCTTTTTCTCCAATTCTATTTATGGTTTTCAATTAGAAAAATAATTCTTTTGAGAATAGAAATTAGCAAAGGTATAAATAATACATTGAGTCCATGAGAACAAATGAAAATAAAAATGTCATCTTAATCCATGCTGATATACTTACATATCTCTAATCGTTCATTATTAAAAGATGTTAATATAATTGGTGGGATGTTCCTAACGAGAAAAATCATTGTATGTAAAACTTTTCGAATTGATACTCGCATTTTCGTCTCAAGCTAGCTCTTGGAGAAATATGAATAATATGTTTTGCCAATGAAATGCTGCTTATTTGACATTTACTTCAGTGAACGAACTATGATCAATGCCATACAAAAACATTACATGATATGAGTATGAGGGATTTGGTGTTATCAATAATTTATTGGTTTATTTCTATGAAGATTTTCATGTAAATAAGCTAGATTAGGACGAAAACGCGTTGCATCATCCATGCTAAGTGTTAGGGTGCAAGAGTATTTCTGTATTGGCATCATCATTCATTTGTTACTATCGTATTCACGTCTTTTTGTGTACTCAAAAAAAAAGTGAGTACACTAGAGTCGGTCAGTGTGTCCGTCCGTCCGTTTACACGATAACTCCTGAAAGGCTGATCAAGATTGCCATGAAATTTTGTACACAGAATGATCTCATCAATATCTCAGTCGAGTTCGAAGATGAGAGGGATCCGTCAAGAAATGTCCGAGGTATCGAAAAAATTGTCATTATTGACCAGACCATCCCTGAGGAGGGGGGAGGGGGTACAGGGATTTTTTCAAAAAACAATTTTTTCTCAGCATTATTCACAACATATATAAATCGACTCAGTTCTTGCAGTACACATAACAATCGGATGCAAATCCAATGTTTCCGCATTTATTTAAACATAAATTATATATTTATTATAATCTAAAACAGATTTATGAGTTGCTGAATTAGTAAAAATGAAGCATAGTGTGATGGTAATAGATAAACCTTACAACAATAAAGTTTTTAATCGAGTTGTTTCGATCCACCCGTATTACATATCGCGATCAAGTAAAATATAGAATTTTGAAAATTTTAAATTGATCCTACAGACGACGAAAGCATCCCATGTATATATAAACAGACTAATTAAGTCGACAAATTCGTAATGAAGTAATATGAAACCAATTCATTGAAGATACATACGATCCCAGTAAGAGTAATTTCTTTTAATCTGTAAGTGTTTTTTTTTGTTGGATTTTAATCATATACAAGATTATTTTTGTGAAACACGATCTGGAAGAAGTGTTGAAGTATACAGGGTAGAAATTTGGAGCCTTCCCCCTCACAGACTGTTACAGAGAAAATAATTAATTAATTTTTCTGTAACAGTCTGCGATGGTTTCTAGAGACCCCATACATCATAATACAGGGCGTAACAGAGAAACACTCCACAGGCTATCACTGACCGCGATAGGCGGATTCCAGAAAAGGAATGTCAACGTGTTTCACATTTTAATTTCACAGGGATTGTGCTAACAGCTTTTTTACTAGTTTCAAATCAAATTAGTTCTTGTGCCTTCAGTCATATTTTAGACAAAGCTTCTCTGTTGAATCTGGTAGAATCTGCTCATATTGAGTATAATTATAAAATCATACAAAATAAATACATGAATTTTCCTTTTCGTTGGCTTGAAAATGGAAAATATTAGATTAAGTTTGTTCGTTTTCAGATTCATATTTTGTTTGAATTCATTTTCATCTTTTTTTTCTGAGACTATTAGTAGAGGCGAATGAAAAAGTTCGTAGCTAGATTAAAGATCATGTTAAAAGACTGAAAATCGGTTACTACACTTCTCTCATTATAAACAATCGTTTTATTTTTGATTAGAACTAAGGATTTTAAACAACAGAAAAGAAATATAAATTAATTCTCTATGTGATCTAATCGTAAGAAGAGAACAATAATTTGTTCTATTTCAACGATTTTTTTTTCGTTTTGTCGATGGTTAACATTTTTTTTTCTTTTTTGAGAGAAACATTTGAATTTCTTTTTATATCATTCCTAGATGACGTTCATTTCTTCTACTAATTTGGTCATCCGACTAAACTTCATCAATAGCTTTTCTTTCTTGTTACTTCACATAGATCAATGGTGAATGTGATGTGAAATAAATTCAATTATTTATTTAGGTGGAATTGGATTCGGTGCAATGTTAATCTTAAAACAATATGACATAGTAAAATGTAATCATTATCCATCGATATCAGCTGAAAAATGTTTCCAACAAATTTTAATTAAAGATACAACTAAAAAATATTTTCTTGCATCTCAAGTATCTTTTTTATTAATAAATAATAGTTAATTTTTATTTTTATTTTTAAATATTTAGTCATTATCATTACGAGAATATTGTCACAATCATCGTCCAGATTTGCCAACAATGCTAATAACACATAATGCAATAAATTTAGAACGTCCATCATTAAATTCTCGTTCAATTGTTGAAGAAAAGAAAAAGGAACGAACTAATTTAAGTAAACATGAATCGAATGTTTTAAAAAAAAGAAAGCATGAACTTAATCTGGATCAAGACGAAAATAATGGTGAAAAAAAGACAAAGAAAAAACATGGAATTAATCCATTATCAATGAAAAAAAAGAAAACAATAAATTCAATTAATCAAACAGTTAATAATAAATCAGAAAAAATGACAAGACGTAGAACAAGACAATTAAGAATGTCATCACATTTAAAAGAACATTTAAAAGAATTACAAAAAACATTTTCTATAAAAGAATTTTTTCATAAAGAATAAATTTGCTTTCGTTTCAGATAAAAATTAAGATAATGTTAACAGTCTTTCTTCTAACAATCAATTCATTACGATTTGGTCTTCCAGTGGTAACTCTATTTGGAACAGCACCGACTGTTATTACTTTTTGGTTTTTAATACGATCGGTTACATATGCTCTATTCCCACCTCATATTTATCGTCGTTGTGATGATCATTTATATTCAATGTATCAAAGATTAATACTTTTCTTCTTTCAAAATTGGGTTAATGTTAAAGTAAGTTTAATTATTATTTTCTTTCTTTTCATCCTATTTTTGTTTTCAAATATTAATATCAGTATTTCTTAAGTAGAAAAATTATAAGTTAATTTCTGAATTCAGCAAGGTCGATTTCATTTCTACTATCTGGCGATACCTTTCAATATTTCGAGAAATTATTAAATCCTTTTTTAGAAATAAATCAAATGATGAAAATTGTAGTATTAAAATAAAGAAATGATTCGTATCATATTTCCAAAATTTATATTTGATTCTAAAAAGTTCGTATTAAATCTAAATGATTTTAATTAATTGAATGTAAAAAAAAGAATTTAATCTATGATTTTGAAAAGAATGTAATTCAATATTTTAATTTTAATTTTTGATGCTATCATTAAGAATAATAAACATAAAAATTATCATCATATTTTTCTGTTGATTTAATTCTTGAATCAATCTTCAATTTGTTTTTTATGTTAATTTGTTCACTTGAATGATTATAGATTGACTCATATTTTAACTATGCTCAGATAATAATCGAATCTAGTTTCGTTTACTAATTCGAACGAAGAAAATAATTTCTGGTGAGATTTTTATTTGAACTAATCAATTCTAACAAAATATAATCTATCATTTAACCTAGAAGAATTTACTATTCATTGATATAAATATCTATGCTATAGAAGGAAATGAAAACGAAAAAATTTTTATTTGGAAAAAAATTGATTTAATCAGAGTAAAACCTTTACTGTTATTCTCTAATATCAACAATTTGATTCTGAATATTTATTTTATCCAGGAAAAAATTTAATGAAAGAAATTTCTTTGTTTAGATATATTTACATGGCGATTATGCAGAAATATTCAGAAAAAAAGAAAATGTTCTTTACATATCAAATCATCAAAGTTCAGGTAAATGTTTTGTGTTTTCTTTATTTTTTCTTATTAAATAGAATAAAATGAAATATTTAGTCGATTGGATTGTTTCAAATATGTTAGCAATTCATCAAGGTAGTCTTGGGCATATTCGATATGTTCTTAAAAGTGATTTAAAATGGATTCCACTGTATGGTTTTTATTTTCAACAAGTAAATAGATAAGAAAAAATAAATAAATTAGTTAGTTGAAAAATTTTTGATTCTCATTAGCATGGCTGTATTTATGTTCGTCGAAATGATAAAGAAGATTTAGATCGAGTACAAAAAGGAATGAAACAAGTTGAATGCAATGGTTTACCTGTTTGGTTGGTCATTTTCCCTGAAGGTACACGATATAATCCAGTTAATAATCAATATGCTATCGAACGATCACGTCTATTTGCACACGATAAAGGTTTGAAAATAAAAAGCAAAAAAACTTCTGTTTTAATTTAACCTTGACGTGCATTTGATAATTCAGGTTTATCACCATTTGATCATGTACTTTATCCTCGATCGGGCGCAACAGTAGCTGCTATAAAAGCACTTAAACATAAATTAGATGCCGTCTATGATATAACTGTTATGTATAATCAAACTTATGATATCGATCAAAAAATTCGTTTAGCTGCGCCGTCAATGTCTGGTAAACAAATCATATATCCTAAAATATCTTCATAAATATCTCTCAAAGATTAAAACTAATCTATTGTAATCGATACTACTTCTTTTTGTATTCAGGATCTTTTACGAATCCATTCGACTGAAAATTTAAAGTATTCATTGATTTGTTCACGATGAATAACAAAATAAAATCTAAATCTTGATGACTTCCAATAAGTTTTATAAATATACTAGAGTAATATTTTAATATACAAACAGCAGCTATCGTGTATTTGACAGAAACAAAAATTGAGAAAAATTCTCTTCGGTAATCTGTTAGATAATGTTCAAGTGACAACTCAACAGTTCATTAAATAAGTTACAGATAAGGAAAGGTTAAATCGTTTCTAGTCCTTTTTTTAATTTATCAACAGTGGCTATTTCGTTTAAATAGAATCAGTAGTCATTATAATGATCAACAACTACCAAAGTAATTTCTCCAGAGTTCATATCTGTTCATTTGATATTTCAAACTGTTTCTATGAAACACACATCACTTTAAGACTTTGCAATCGAAACTTAGCTAATGATATCATTCTTACAGATGAATCATACGAATGATTATATCAGCTATTTAGTATTTTATCAGACCAGAACTACATTTAACTAAGCCCAGAAAGAAAACTTCAAAAGTAACGTGATCTACATCAATCTTTGAAATAGCATTTAAAGCATTTGATTAGAATCTCGAAGTATGTTTCAATATGTGTCGTGCATCGTTGCGGTGATGATTGATAGATTTTTATGAACATTGAATCGAAAAATAGAGTTGTCTCTGTCATGATATTATATTTTCAAGTAAACTCTGTTTTCATATGATATCTCTGAAGAGATATTCTAGTTGTCTTCATTCGACTAATGAAGTTGAATAGTAAGAAAAATTCAAAGATTTTTTAGTTTATTCTCAGTGAAATCTATTGGATAACTCGAGCTTATTGATAATAAAGAGTTTTTGTTAATTTATTTTAAATTTATTTTAGAGTATTTACAAGGTCAAACAAGTGAATTACATGTTGATATAAGACGAATAGAAATGAATGAAGTTCCAAGTGAAACTGATGAACAAATATCAAATTGGCTTTATCAACGATTTCATTTGAAAGACAAGTAAAAAATAAACCGAACTAAGTTCGTTCAGCGGAATAAAAAGTTTTCTTTGCTTTTCTTTTAGATTACTAAAAAATTTTTATGATTTTCAACAATATAAAAAATGTGAAACGGTAGTATTTAACTCAGATAGAAATGATAAACCAATTGAAATTGAATTACCATTACGAGAAACAATATATTCTTGTATTTTTCTAACATTAACAACATTACCATTTGTATTAAGTGAACGAGGACGTTCGTTTTATTGGAAAATTTGGTTATTCGGTACACCATTAGGATTTCTATCGATGCATTTATTTCCTTGTTCTAATTTTCATCCTATAGCTAATAATTAATTGAAAAAAATTTAGCTAACTCGTCCGATTTCGATTATAGTCATATAAAAAAATTCTCAAGTTTTCTTTAATATTTCTTTTTGTACTTTTCTAGTATTATTCAGTTTAATTTTTTACGTTTTTCGCTTTTTGTTAATTTTTGTTTGTTTTTCATCTATTGAAAAGTTAAACTGATTAATAAATGAACAAATAGAAGAATTAGATTAACAAATATAAACGTTATTTTTAAATTCTTTTAGAAAGTTTACAATCTATTGTTTAATTAATTATTTTTCATATGAATATTTTCTGTTCTCTAAATTAAACTTTGATCTTTGAGATTAGAATAAAAAATAACGAAACTGTTCAAGTTGTTTATTTGTTTTATTAAGCAATCGATAAATTAATTAATTTACTAGCTATCCTTTTTGCGTAAGATTATTTCTATTCGATATAAGAATTTTAATAGAAGGAAAAAATCGTCGTTAGATTTGTTTTACTCATTGTAGAATAAATCCTTAAATTTTATAATGAATAAAATTATGCATCTAAAACAAATTGTGTTCGTTCGATGTATATGAGAGGAAAACTTCAGTCTATTAGTGTAACGATGATTTTTTAAATTAGTAGATTCTGATTTATTTGTTTATCATTACTTATCTTTTTATGTATTTATAGATATAAAATAAAAATGGCACATTTAAGATCATAGGCATAGATCTTAATCAATATCAAATGCAGAATATTTACACGGATTAAATTTATTTTTATTAATGAATCATTCTTTGTCTTTGTTTTGAATTTTTTTTTCAAACTTTTAAATCGATTTGTTAATTTTATGAATTATATTTCAATTTCATATAAACAGAACTTGAATGGAGAGAAAATTTGATAAAATAGAAGTTAATTGTAAAAGAATGATTGCATAAAAATATTCTTGTTTTGTCGAAATCTATTAAAATAAGTTTTGAAATCAATTTTTTAGATGATGTGCTCTCCAAATAATGGTGGTAGTGGTGGTGAAGAAGACGATAAGTGTGTTCCTCGAGCTGCTGTATATAAAATGATAAAAGATTGTACACCACAAATTCGTGTTTCAGGCGAAGCTAAGGAATTATTTGTTCAATGCTGTAATGAATTTATTCATACGCTAGCTTTACAGGCAAATGCTGTCTGTGAACAACAAGCAAAGAAACTCATTCATCCTGATCATATTGTTACTGGTGAAGATATTTTTAATTTAATTTTTATTTCCTAACTAAATTTCTGTATTTTTTTATTTAGCTTTAGATAATTTAGGTTTTAATTCCTATAAAGCAAAATGTTTAAATGCAATGGAAACAGCACAAGAAGAAATGGCACAGAAACGAAAAAAACTTCATGGAAAACCAACGTCAATTTATACTCAAGAAGAATTGAGACGACAACAAGAAATTTTATTTGAACAGGTTTATTTATTTCTTGGATCAAAATTTTTATTTTTTTGTTAAATATTATTTTACACTTAGGCTCGCGAAGAATTACAACAATTAGAAGAAGATGATTGGGCACGAACACAAGAACTATCAAAAGAAGTTTTACGAAAGAAAATGGAAGCATCAAGAACTGATGATGATAATTATGATGATTAGTTCAGTTTCATATCAGTTATATTATCTTGTTTTTTTTCTTTTCTTTTTGTGAAATATATAAATATATTGGCAAATATCATGGCTGAACTGATGGAAGTCAGATTTTCGTTATAATATCTATTTTATCAAATCTTTTTCAAATGGTAAATTCAATAGAATTTCATGACTTTTCTTGTCGATATTAATCTTGAAGTTCAAATTAAAATTGTTTAAAATAAAAAATTTCTTATTAAGACATATTATTTATCATTAATAATATATTGCAATTCAAAGTTTTCCCCAGAATTAATTCTGTCCGAAATAAAAGAATTTATTCTATTTACTTATTAAATTATACTCGAAATCTAAATTGTTGTTTCAGTACAAAATAGTTTATCGAATTCTTTATGAATTCATAAATCATAGATTACGTTTTGCTTCGAGAAAGTATTTGATGATCGATGATTGATGAGACAAACAATTAGAATTTCAATATGATTTAAGTTAGATTTAAACAACTATTTCATCGGTTCGACGCAAATCAATATTGAAAATGCGTAAAATTAAGTAATTATTAAAAAATTCCGAAATTTGTTTTTATCAAATAGAAGCGACTGGATTAATTATTGTAAAAAAAAATTTTTAGACGTGATAACGAGTGTCTGTCTGCATAATTCTTACTAAATGTTTTGATAAGTGTTCATAAATATCAAGTATTTATGTGTAGTTTCAAATCGATATTTGTCAAAGACAAACTTCATATGTAGTTCAGTTGAGTTTTTTCTCGCCTTGTAAAGTGTGTGTCACTTTGGCCTCTCTATTTTCAATGACATAAACAATTTGATGAGCCTGACAAGAAAAGCAGATCGTTTTTTTTTCTTTTTATATAAAATTTGTTTTATCACGTAAATTTATAAGAGAAGAAAAGGCACTGATAGAATACTTTTCTATAAATGACACTAATTTTCCATAAGAGTACATAAATAAATTCTTTTCAAATAAGAAAAAAAGCTTTCTGTGGATTGAACAAAAGAAACAATGAATAAAATTGAATAGATTTACAAAGTTAATGATGACTGTTATTATATATATTTATATATTTTATGTCTTATCTTCTTTTATCCGAGGTCAAAACAAATGAAACTGATTGTACAGAAGAAACGAAACACGAAGTATTTATATGTAGATGATGATATTTTCTATGCTATTGAAAGGATATTCTTGTTAACGAACTACGTTTCCCTTATTGATCGTCTTAGCACATATAATATAATAATAGATGTCAGAATATTTGTCGTTTCTACAGATTAGTGTTAAAACATAAGGCCTTTTCTTGTATCTAACAAAATTGAATTAGTCGACAACGAGAGACAAAAGCTAGAAAAAATATTTCTTCAAATAAGAATCAATAAGATTAACAGCTAATAAGAAAAATATTGTTTTTGGTTTGATGAAGTAAGCTTATCTATTAAACATCTGGTGCATGTTTCTTAGTTTGCTTTATGATCTTATTGATGATGATAATAATAATAATAATCATAAACGCAAAACGAGAGAGAAAGAACACGCAGAGTCAATTAATCATAACTTATTCTTTTTCTATAGATAATCATTATACCAATGGAGTTTCTGCATGGCGTGACCGAAACAAGGCTAAATAAAATGAAAAATAAAAATGAAAAAAAATCATCTCGAAATCATTCAAGGTGATAGTATACGTGATATTTATGAGAAATTCCGTCTTTATTTGCATATCAATCATTGTATTTAGACCCCTACCGATATTATATTTGTAATTGAAATAGAACAAATATCGAAAAAAAGAATCTACTCAAAGACTCTTTTCAGGAGAATTATGTCAATGATAAAGAAAAAGAAAAAGAAAATTTATTCAAAATCTTTGCATAACTGAAAATAAGCGATAATATCATGTTAATTATATCTATTAGCTATAATTCTCATCATAGACATGAAAATATTTGTTATTTATTTCTGATAAATTTTTGCTTAATAGTTCAATGATAACACGACAGTAAGAAATTCTAGTTTTAGTTATATCACCAGATATTTTCACACTTCATAATTTTTGATTTTCTTATACAAAAAGAATTTTTTTTACCGAAAGAAAAATATTTTTAAATGCTAAACGAAAGTTCTTGTTTAAAATTGCATAAAGTACAGGATTAATCGATGAATTTGAATATCCCAACCAGACGAAAAATTCAATAGCGTTAAAACTTAAACAAAGACAAACGGCTCGAATAATATATAAAGTAAAGAACGGCAACCAACAACATATGAAACATCCAATAACAACAGCTAACGAACGAGTAACACGAGCTTCAGCTGTTATTTCTCGACGTCTTAATTGATGTTGATCACAGTGAGAAGCATCATCAGTTGTTAATGAACTTTGATAAGAATTTTCAGATTGATTGGGTTGAAGAAATAATTTTGAGTATGAACCATTCAAACACGATCGATTATGATCCAATGTAGTGTCATGTATTTTTTTTATTGAATCCAAATAAAATGGAATCGATGATACATTTTTCGATGCTTCATGAAGACATGCTGATGAATGTCTTGCTTTTTTTATTCGGTCTATGTATAGATAGATATTCAATATTTGAAAAACAAAAACAAAAACAAAACATTTTCTTTCTTTACCGGATGTTGTTGTTGTTCGATTGTTTTTATTGGTAAGGACAATTGTTGCTGCTTTTGCTGTTGGTGGTGGCGGTGGTGGTAGTGGTTTTTTTTTCATTTTTATAGATTGTTGTCTTATTGCATATAACACTTTCGCATATAAAAATATCATAATAATTAATGGAATATAAAACGAAAGTAAAGAACTTGTGACAACAAAATTCAAATCTTTATATAATTCACATTGACGATTTGATGATGTATATTTTGTTGGCAAAACATAGATTGTTCGATTTTCAATTTCAGAATAAATTGGTTTTTTTTTCTCAAACAACAATGTTGGTAATAAACATATTGCTATTGACACAAACCATGCAACACATATATAACTTAATGCTAAACGAATTGAACGACGATGATGACAATAACGAATTGGATAGTTTGTTGCTATATATCGATCAAATGCAATCATTAACAGACCCTATATAGAATAAAAGTTTTTTTTAAATAACAGAATAATTTCTAATTATGATAATTGACTTACCCAAATTGATGCTGTTGAACAAAGAACATCAATTGCTAACCATATTTCACAAAGAAATTTTCCAAAATACCAAATACCAAATGTTGAATAGGAAGCTGAAAAGGGTAAAACAGCAACACCCAATAAAAGATCACTTATTGCTAAATTAATAATCAAATAATTTGACATTCCACCTTGTCGAATTTGTTTATCAATAATAAACGCAAGTATAACTAAAATATTTCCCAATATAGTCCAAATAGTTATTGTAAAAAGAATAATTCCAAGAAATATGGAAATAAACATTGGAGATGATGATGAATGAGAAGAATTTGAAAATGAATAATCCAATGGGGATGAAAAAAATATTGTATGGTTTGTTTCAAACATAAATAAATCGCTATTCCCGTAATGATCATCAGTCGGTGGAGAGAAAAAATAAGTGTGGTGGTTATTGACGCCGTTGCTTCTATCGTTACTCTGATTGATCAAATAAGACAGATGACTAGATGGGCCAGGAATAAAGTTGCTTTTCACAAATAACATTCTTTTAACTGTAGACGACGAGAAATTTTCTCCAAACATTAGTTCTTCATATAATAATCATCTCTAAAGACAAAAATTATGCTTTTTTTTCTTCTTCTTGTAATCTATTCTATTAAAAACACGAGACATATATCATGATTATTACTATTGTAATTATCATACAAATGATGTATTACAATATAGAGACAAAGCTATGTTTTATATGATCATGACAATAAAGATTAAATTAAGCTATTCAGTCTTAAAAACATGTACTTTATCAGGAAGAAAAACTCAGCATGCTGTGCCAAGACTTACTTGTTTTATACCTAACAGACTACATTGAAAATTAGTCGTATTTCTTTTAAGTATGAAATGTTAATCAAAGTATCTGCATGATACGTATTTATGTTTTCAACTTCCGCTTGCCTGATTTTGATCAATTCATATTGATTTCTGGTTGACTTATTATCGCTTACCATTAACAGTAAAATAATTGTTAAGAACTTGTGTCATCCAGGATATCTGATGATAAGAGGTACAAACTATCAATATTTGAATTAATATTCGCTTATGAATAGTGAACGATAGACTTCTTTCTTACTTTTTCTTTTGCATTTCTCTGTCAGCATATTGTTCTTCTCTATATTTGTTTCCCTATTTTAGTGCAAATAAATTGGATTGATTCTGACATTACTAAGAAAAAGAGACAAAAAGTTTGCTCGTAAACAGCACCAGTGGTGCTGCATTTCTGGGATCGATAGTGACAAAGAAGAACATTTTTCTTTCTTTCGTCTGTCTATGATTAAAGTCGAGAAAAGAATGAATGGAAATGCATTGTAACAATTCAAGAGCTCTAAATAAAAAATCTAAGAAGAACTTGATAATGTGTTATTAACATTTTCTTGTATAAAGAATATTTCTACTTGTTTCATATCTTTTTTCAATAAAAAATGCTTACTAATAAAAATTTGTGTGTAATATTCTTGTTCAATAGTACTTAAAAGGTCATAAAAGACACCGATCACTGTTTTGTTTATTTCGATGTTGTCGATCGTCATTTCTAGAGATGATCTAATCATATTGATAGATTCAACAGTTGGCGATGGATAGAACTTAACAGTCCCGTTACTTCGTTTTCTCTTGGGATTGTTTCAACAAAAAAAGACAACTACCGAACGAAGAGATAATCAACAACAGCTTGTATTTTTCTAAATGAAAAAATAAGAACTATTCTCTCTTAGTTATTAATATATTTTTTAGCATGATAAATAAACTTTAATAATTCTTTGAAATATATTTTTTTGATAACTTAGAAGTAAGGGTTAATCGTTAAATATAATCATTATCAGTTACGTTAATATTTTAGTTAAATTTAATTTTTTGTACTACGATTATTATAGATAATATTTAGTAATCATTTATTTGATTTTTATATTCATTTAATTGATAATCTAAGATCAGTTTTAATAAAACATTTTTATAAGGTTAATGATCATAGACAGTAATTTTTCAACTATATTATCGAAAGAAAGAATTTTCAAACTTACCAATTCGAGTTTTGATGGAATTTCTCTTTATTTTTGTAACGTACAAAAAAATAATGCATGAGAAGAATCGTGAAGAACTTCAGTTTGTTAAATAACTCGAGACAATATATTCCTGAGTTTCTTTTTTTTCTACCGTTGATTATTTTTTCTCAATATAAAATATCAAAGAGACGCTTTCGAGCAAAAAATTATAATTATACGTGACATTGTTTAGTTATTATCATATTTCGCTCGTTTATTCTATGAAAAGATAAGTTGAATCTATATTTAAATTTGATTCTCGTAGGAATTTTAGCAGCTATATCAAATTTCAATGATAAAAATAAAACTTCTAATTATTTTTCTTGATAGATTTATGTAATAACTTTTTTTTTGATTTTAAAAATATTGTGCTCAATTGATACATGTACTCATATATTATATATGATGATGCTTTTATTTCTATTAGCGTTCCTGGTTACTTCATGTCAGTCAATTATTTGCTTCTATTTCCATTGTAATATGCGACAAAAAACTTTAATTTAACAAATACCAATCAGTTTTAACATGTACTGATAAGAAAATAAAAATTATTTATATTTAAACATAATAGATTCTCTAATCAACCAAGAAATATACAGTCGATGTCATAGAAATTTTTTCAATTGAATCACTACTTTGATCAGGCTATTATTTTAATTATTTAATCAGAAAATATAATATGCATTTAGAAGTTTGAATCTTCTACCGAGTTTTATTTATAATTTTATTAGTCAACCGTTCTCTATTCAAAGTAAATGATCAAGTATTTTAATGTTCAAACAACAGTCAGAAAGAAAACAAAAAAGCAACATTTAAAAATATATTTTTTTTATAAATGTTCGATCATTTTTAGTTCTTTAGAAAAATATTTGTTTCAAACCAATGAAATTCTATTAAGAACTAATGAATTATTCTTAAAAAATATTCTTATCTATCTGCACTTTATTTTATTTTTAATTCCCACAAAAACTCTGTAACAAATAAAAAGAAACAAGAAAAAACTCCAAAGTTAATCTGAAATATTTTATCAATTATTTTTGATCCTATCTTTTTTTAATCTAATGATATATTGAAATTGCAATAAAGAAAGAAATGATTCCAGGAAAAAAGAATATGACTTTTATTTTCAGTGTAAAGCCTCTATAGTAAAAAAAAGAAGCTTTGAAGTTGTTTTTCATTGATTGACTCTTGTACTAGAAGATTAACAAAGAATATTTTCTCTTCAATAGATATTTTTTCTGCTTCATATGGTTAATCTAATATGGAAATTTTTATTAAATAAAAATAGCAGATATCTTTTCTTCTCAATGATAATCAATATTAGAGTAAATGATCGATTTAGAAAAATATTTATTGATTGATAATAAGAAAGTAAAATGTTTCAACAAAATGATTTTAATTAATTAATTTCTTAATTATCTTGTTAAATTCAGAAAAATAAATGATTTTATTTTATTTTAATTTAGTTTATTATGTTGAGTAAGGGAAAGGATATGGCCCAGTCTTTTGTCTTTCAAAGTTGCTATGCTATACTTAAGAAAATTGACGTTTATTAATATTTTCAAGTAGTTAATTAGTCGGTCTGACTTGTCTATGAAATTATTCTAAGAAAGTTTGATTGTCATTGTTTGCAGCAAAAATTCATGAAGGAATAGTATCACTATTTATCATACAATCGTACATTGACTGTTTTATCAATGGATTGATGACTAATATGCTCTTCTCAGTTGTCCTGAGTGATTCAGCGATGAAAATCTGTTAGCACAATCTCTGTGGGATTAAAAATGTGAAACACGATATAGTCAGTACAGTTAATCACGAGAAGATAGTTTATACAGTGGAGTTTTTGCTGATTTTATGAGATAACTCGTCTGTCACAATCTACGATGAGTAATCACGTAATTAGCGAATTAATAAAATTATCTGCCACGGTCTAGAGGAGAGTGTAGGAAGTGATGCAACTTTTTTTCAAATCGTGTTTCACAAAATAGAGAGACAGATTTTATTGGAATATATATATTATTTTCATGTTGAATACGTGAAGAAAATATTGAACTGTTCTAAAATAATCAATCTCGTTCAACAATAAGATGAATTTTGTGATGTGCAATTGAATTATGCATTGATTCATTTTTCTTTGTGCATTTTTTCCTAAGATATTTTTAATCACGAGTTGTGTGCTTGGAATTCTTTAATTTTCTATTACATTACCATATCCATTAGAATAGGAATCAAAACCGAATTTTTTACAATAGGGCATATCTGTTAGATAACAATAAAAGCTTTTCTTTCTATCTATCATTGGACCTCAATCAGAAGAAGATAATATTATTTTTGTTAGAATTGTTTAGAATAATGTTATGGTTTTTGTTTGAGATCATTTCTCGATTTCGTATTCTACAGGACAAAACTTTCTCTATGCTAGCATTTTTATGTTAGATATTTGAATTAGTATTCGAAACTTATTGACTATAACGACGCTATACATATGATTTGATGTGAGCATGTTATTAAAATAGTGGAGTGCTCCGTTATCATAAGAGAGATATCGCTATGAATGCGAATATTCATTCCAATATCATCAAATCTTTATTCTTCATAAAAATCAGTAATACATATACTAGTCAAAAGCGTTTCCGAGTTTTTCCAATGTGATTACTGGTTTTGCTAGAAAAAAATTGTTGTAAAATCAAAAAATCTTTGCACATTATTTGTAAATGTTTGTATTCTTTTAGTAATATTTATTCTTGAGTATATTTGTGTGGGCTATGTGCACTAAGAAATAAGAATACTCACATCCACGTCGAAAACAGATGAAGATTTAATCACATTTTAGTAACCTTATGATGACGATTTCATTGAGATATTCTCGTATGCTCGAAAGATCGCAAGATGCGGAATTAAAGAATTTGTCACATGTTCATCATCATGCAAAGCCATCATCTTTATTGGTTTTATACTATTCTCTCATATATTCATTGAAATATTTCGTTTATTTTAATGCTTCATTGATTTTTTCATTCATAATAGATGTATTCTTTTCTTTTGTTTCAATTAATCATGTGGAAATGTGTCCTCGCTCAACAAAACGTCAATCAGAACAATTTTTTTATGTAATCAGTCAATCATAACTCGTGCGAACAATCAAATTTACGAGATAATTTCTCAAACTATCGAATAGGAATATGAAAAAAAAATTCAATCACTGGAGAAGTTGGGCATCGATCCCAATACCTCTCGCATGCTAAGCGAGCGCTCTACCATATGAGCTACATCCCCTTGTCATAATTTGAAAAATTATGAATAATAACTTTGATATAAATCGACTAGTGAATTATCTTTTTAAAGTTTAATTCTAAATTCCTTTTCAACAAAAAATAGTCAATGTTCGATATATTATATATGCCATCGGATATATTTTACTATCTTGATTCTGTCAATAGTTTCTGAAAATACTTGATGGATTTACTGTTCAATGTATTGACTTTTACTCAGACAAACAAAATCATAAAGAAAAAGCATTTCATAAATTTATTTGATAGACAAGACAGACGGATGCATACATCGTTGAATAGATCCAAAATGATCTAGTGTGTTTGGTCTTAGAAAGTTGAGATTCTAATCTGAAATGACGATATCTAGAATATTAGTTGTTTTTGATCCGTAATAAAATCTTAGATTCCATTTACAAAGAAATATGAGTTATGAGAAAAACTAAGATGTGGGTAATTCAAAATTACAGCACCTTTTCTTCTTTTTGCTTAAACATGCATCATTAGATTCTCATTTTTACGCTGATCACGAATATCTACTTAGCTTTTCGATTTGACGAAACATTCGTGGAGGAAAACGCAAGATACTAAGAGGGTCTAAAAATTAACAAAAACAATTGTTTTACAACAGACAACGTGTGTTTCTCTAATGTTGCACTTTTCACTTTCACCAATATGATTTTCGAATTCCTCATGGAAAAACGAGTATAGGAGCAATATATATATATTGCTCCTATACTCGTTTTTCCATGAGGAATTCGAAAATCATATTGGTGAAAGTGAAAAGTGCAACATTAGAGAAACACACGTTGTCTGTTGTAAAACAATTGTTTTTGTTAATTTTTAGACCCTCTTAGTATCTTGCGTTTTCCTCCACGAATGTTTCGTCAAATCGAAAAGCTAAGTAGATATTCGTGATCAGCGTAAAAATGAGAATCTAATGATGCATGTTTAAGCAAAAAGAAGAAAAGGTGCTGTAATTTTGAATTACCCACATCTTAGTTTTTCTCATAACTCATATTTCTTTGTAAATGGAATCTAAGATTTTATTACGGATCAAAAACAACTAATATTCTAGATATCGTCATTTCAGATTAGAATCTCAACTTTCTAAGACCAAACACACTAGATCATTTTGGATCTATTCAACGATGTATGCATCCGTCTGTCTTGTCTATCAAATAAATTTATGAAATGCTTTTTCTTTATGATTTTGTTTGTCTGAGTAAAAGTCAATACATTGAACAGTAAATCCATCAAGTATTTTCAGAAACTATTGACAGAATCAAGATAGTAAAATATATCCGATGGCATATATAATATATCGAACATTGACTATTTTTTGTTGAAAAGGAATTTAGAATTAAACTTTAAAAAGATAATTCACTAGTCGATTTATATCAAAGTTATTATTCATAATTTTTCAAATTATGACAAGGGGATGTAGCTCATATGGTAGAGCGCTCGCTTAGCATGCGAGAGGTATTGGGATCGATGCCCAACTTCTCCAGTGATTGAATTTTTTTTTCATATTCCTATTCGATAGTTTGAGAAATTATCTCGTAAATTTGATTGTTCGCACGAGTTATGATTGACTGATTACATAAAAAAATTGTTCTGATTGACGTTTTGTTGAGCGAGGACACATTTCCACATGATTAATTGAAACAAAAGAAAAGAATACATCTATTATGAATGAAAAAATCAATGAAGCATTAAAATAAACGAAATATTTCAATGAATATATGAGAGAATAGTATAAAACCAATAAAGATGATGGCTTTGCATGATGATGAACATGTGACAAATTCTTTAATTCCGCATCTTGCGATCTTTCGAGCATACGAGAATATCTCAATGAAATCGTCATCATAAGGTTACTAAAATGTGATTAAATCTTCATCTGTTTTCGACGTGGATGTGAGTATTCTTATTTCTTAGTGCACATAGCCCACACAAATATACTCAAGAATAAATATTACTAAAAGAATACAAACATTTACAAATAATGTGCAAAGATTTTTTGATTTTACAACAATTTTTTTCTAGCAAAACCAGTAATCACATTGGAAAAACTCGGAAACGCTTTTGACTAGTATATGTATTACTGATTTTTATGAAGAATAAAGATTTGATGATATTGGAATGAATATTCGCATTCATAGCGATATCTCTCTTATGATAACGGAGCACTCCACTATTTTAATAACATGCTCACATCAAATCATATGTATAGCGTCGTTATAGTCAATAAGTTTCGAATACTAATTCAAATATCTAACATAAAAATGCTAGCATAGAGAAAGTTTTGTCCTGTAGAATACGAAATCGAGAAATGATCTCAAACAAAAACCATAACATTATTCTAAACAATTCTAACAAAAATAATATTATCTTCTTCTGATTGAGGTCCAATGATAGATAGAAAGAAAAGCTTTTATTGTTATCTAACAGATATGCCCTATTGTAAAAAATTCGGTTTTGATTCCTATTCTAATGGATATGGTAATGTAATAGAAAATTAAAGAATTCCAAGCACACAACTCGTGATTAAAAATATCTTAGGAAAAAATGCACAAAGAAAAATGAATCAATGCATAATTCAATTGCACATCACAAAATTCATCTTATTGTTGAACGAGATTGATTATTTTAGAACAGTTCAATATTTTCTTCACGTATTCAACATGAAAATAATATATATATTCCAATAAAATCTGTCTCTCTATTTTGTGAAACACGATTTGAAAAAAAGTTGCATCACTTCCTACACTCTCCTCTAGACCGTGGCAGATAATTTTATTAATTCGCTAATTACGTGATTACTCATCGTAGATTGTGACAGACGAGTTATCTCATAAAATCAGCAAAAACTCCACTGTATAAACTATCTTCTCGTGATTAACTGTACTGACTATATCGTGTTTCACATTTTTAATCCCACAGAGATTGTGCTAACAGATTTTCATCGCTGAATCACTCAGGACAACTGAGAAGAGCATATTAGTCATCAATCCATTGATAAAACAGTCAATGTACGATTGTATGATAAATAGTGATACTATTCCTTCATGAATTTTTGCTGCAAACAATGACAATCAAACTTTCTTAGAATAATTTCATAGACAAGTCAGACCGACTAATTAACTACTTGAAAATATTAATAAACGTCAATTTTCTTAAGTATAGCATAGCAACTTTGAAAGACAAAAGACTGGGCCATATCCTTTCCCTTACTCAACATAATAAACTAAATTAAAATAAAATAAAATCATTTATTTTTCTGAATTTAACAAGATAATTAAGAAATTAATTAATTAAAATCATTTTGTTGAAACATTTTACTTTCTTATTATCAATCAATAAATATTTTTCTAAATCGATCATTTACTCTAATATTGATTATCATTGAGAAGAAAAGATATCTGCTATTTTTATTTAATAAAAATTTCCATATTAGATTAACCATATGAAGCAGAAAAAATATCTATTGAAGAGAAAATATTCTTTGTTAATCTTCTAGTACAAGAGTCAATCAATGAAAAACAACTTCAAAGCTTCTTTTTTTTACTATAGAGGCTTTACACTGAAAATAAAAGTCATATTCTTTTTTCCTGGAATCATTTCTTTCTTTATTGCAATTTCAATATATCATTAGATTAAAAAAAGATAGGATCAAAAATAATTGATAAAATATTTCAGATTAACTTTGGAGTTTTTTCTTGTTTCTTTTTATTTGTTACAGAGTTTTTGTGGGAATTAAAAATAAAATAAAGTGCAGATAGATAAGAATATTTTTTAAGAATAATTCATTAGTTCTTAATAGAATTTCATTGGTTTGAAACAAATATTTTTCTAAAGAACTAAAAATGATCGAACATTTATAAAAAAAATATATTTTTAAATGTTGCTTTTTTGTTTTCTTTCTGACTGTTGTTTGAACATTAAAATACTTGATCATTTACTTTGAATAGAGAACGGTTGACTAATAAAATTATAAATAAAACTCGGTAGAAGATTCAAACTTCTAAATGCATATTATATTTTCTGATTAAATAATTAAAATAATAGCCTGATCAAAGTAGTGATTCAATTGAAAAAATTTCTATGACATCGACTGTATATTTCTTGGTTGATTAGAGAATCTATTATGTTTAAATATAAATAATTTTTATTTTCTTATCAGTACATGTTAAAACTGATTGGTATTTGTTAAATTAAAGTTTTTTGTCGCATATTACAATGGAAATAGAAGCAAATAATTGACTGACATGAAGTAACCAGGAACGCTAATAGAAATAAAAGCATCATCATATATAATATATGAGTACATGTATCAATTGAGCACAATATTTTTAAAATCAAAAAAAAAGTTATTACATAAATCTATCAAGAAAAATAATTAGAAGTTTTATTTTTATCATTGAAATTTGATATAGCTGCTAAAATTCCTACGAGAATCAAATTTAAATATAGATTCAACTTATCTTTTCATAGAATAAACGAGCGAAATATGATAATAACTAAACAATGTCACGTATAATTATAATTTTTTGCTCGAAAGCGTCTCTTTGATATTTTATATTGAGAAAAAATAATCAACGGTAGAAAAAAAAGAAACTCAGGAATATATTGTCTCGAGTTATTTAACAAACTGAAGTTCTTCACGATTCTTCTCATGCATTATTTTTTTGTACGTTACAAAAATAAAGAGAAATTCCATCAAAACTCGAATTGGTAAGTTTGAAAATTCTTTCTTTCGATAATATAGTTGAAAAATTACTGTCTATGATCATTAACCTTATAAAAATGTTTTATTAAAACTGATCTTAGATTATCAATTAAATGAATATAAAAATCAAATAAATGATTACTAAATATTATCTATAATAATCGTAGTACAAAAAATTAAATTTAACTAAAATATTAACGTAACTGATAATGATTATATTTAACGATTAACCCTTACTTCTAAGTTATCAAAAAAATATATTTCAAAGAATTATTAAAGTTTATTTATCATGCTAAAAAATATATTAATAACTAAGAGAGAATAGTTCTTATTTTTTCATTTAGAAAAATACAAGCTGTTGTTGATTATCTCTTCGTTCGGTAGTTGTCTTTTTTTGTTGAAACAATCCCAAGAGAAAACGAAGTAACGGGACTGTTAAGTTCTATCCATCGCCAACTGTTGAATCTATCAATATGATTAGATCATCTCTAGAAATGACGATCGACAACATCGAAATAAACAAAACAGTGATCGGTGTCTTTTATGACCTTTTAAGTACTATTGAACAAGAATATTACACACAAATTTTTATTAGTAAGCATTTTTTATTGAAAAAAGATATGAAACAAGTAGAAATATTCTTTATACAAGAAAATGTTAATAACACATTATCAAGTTCTTCTTAGATTTTTTATTTAGAGCTCTTGAATTGTTACAATGCATTTCCATTCATTCTTTTCTCGACTTTAATCATAGACAGACGAAAGAAAGAAAAATGTTCTTCTTTGTCACTATCGATCCCAGAAATGCAGCACCACTGGTGCTGTTTACGAGCAAACTTTTTGTCTCTTTTTCTTAGTAATGTCAGAATCAATCCAATTTATTTGCACTAAAATAGGGAAACAAATATAGAGAAGAACAATATGCTGACAGAGAAATGCAAAAGAAAAAGTAAGAAAGAAGTCTATCGTTCACTATTCATAAGCGAATATTAATTCAAATATTGATAGTTTGTACCTCTTATCATCAGATATCCTGGATGACACAAGTTCTTAACAATTATTTTACTGTTAATGGTAAGCGATAATAAGTCAACCAGAAATCAATATGAATTGATCAAAATCAGGCAAGCGGAAGTTGAAAACATAAATACGTATCATGCAGATACTTTGATTAACATTTCATACTTAAAAGAAATACGACTAATTTTCAATGTAGTCTGTTAGGTATAAAACAAGTAAGTCTTGGCACAGCATGCTGAGTTTTTCTTCCTGATAAAGTACATGTTTTTAAGACTGAATAGCTTAATTTAATCTTTATTGTCATGATCATATAAAACATAGCTTTGTCTCTATATTGTAATACATCATTTGTATGATAATTACAATAGTAATAATCATGATATATGTCTCGTGTTTTTAATAGAATAGATTACAAGAAGAAGAAAAAAAAGCATAATTTTTGTCTTTAGAGATGATTATTATATGAAGAACTAATGTTTGGAGAAAATTTCTCGTCGTCTACAGTTAAAAGAATGTTATTTGTGAAAAGCAACTTTATTCCTGGCCCATCTAGTCATCTGTCTTATTTGATCAATCAGAGTAACGATAGAAGCAACGGCGTCAATAACCACCACACTTATTTTTTCTCTCCACCGACTGATGATCATTACGGGAATAGCGATTTATTTATGTTTGAAACAAACCATACAATATTTTTTTCATCCCCATTGGATTATTCATTTTCAAATTCTTCTCATTCATCATCATCTCCAATGTTTATTTCCATATTTCTTGGAATTATTCTTTTTACAATAACTATTTGGACTATATTGGGAAATATTTTAGTTATACTTGCGTTTATTATTGATAAACAAATTCGACAAGGTGGAATGTCAAATTATTTGATTATTAATTTAGCAATAAGTGATCTTTTATTGGGTGTTGCTGTTTTACCCTTTTCAGCTTCCTATTCAACATTTGGTATTTGGTATTTTGGAAAATTTCTTTGTGAAATATGGTTAGCAATTGATGTTCTTTGTTCAACAGCATCAATTTGGGTAAGTCAATTATCATAATTAGAAATTATTCTGTTATTTAAAAAAAACTTTTATTCTATATAGGGTCTGTTAATGATTGCATTTGATCGATATATAGCAACAAACTATCCAATTCGTTATTGTCATCATCGTCGTTCAATTCGTTTAGCATTAAGTTATATATGTGTTGCATGGTTTGTGTCAATAGCAATATGTTTATTACCAACATTGTTGTTTGAGAAAAAAAAACCAATTTATTCTGAAATTGAAAATCGAACAATCTATGTTTTGCCAACAAAATATACATCATCAAATCGTCAATGTGAATTATATAAAGATTTGAATTTTGTTGTCACAAGTTCTTTACTTTCGTTTTATATTCCATTAATTATTATGATATTTTTATATGCGAAAGTGTTATATGCAATAAGACAACAATCTATAAAAATGAAAAAAAAACCACTACCACCACCGCCACCACCAACAGCAAAAGCAGCAACAATTGTCCTTACCAATAAAAACAATCGAACAACAACAACATCCGGTAAAGAAAGAAAATGTTTTGTTTTTGTTTTTGTTTTTCAAATATTGAATATCTATCTATACATAGACCGAATAAAAAAAGCAAGACATTCATCAGCATGTCTTCATGAAGCATCGAAAAATGTATCATCGATTCCATTTTATTTGGATTCAATAAAAAAAATACATGACACTACATTGGATCATAATCGATCGTGTTTGAATGGTTCATACTCAAAATTATTTCTTCAACCCAATCAATCTGAAAATTCTTATCAAAGTTCATTAACAACTGATGATGCTTCTCACTGTGATCAACATCAATTAAGACGTCGAGAAATAACAGCTGAAGCTCGTGTTACTCGTTCGTTAGCTGTTGTTATTGGATGTTTCATATGTTGTTGGTTGCCGTTCTTTACTTTATATATTATTCGAGCCGTTTGTCTTTGTTTAAGTTTTAACGCTATTGAATTTTTCGTCTGGTTGGGATATTCAAATTCATCGATTAATCCTGTACTTTATGCAATTTTAAACAAGAACTTTCGTTTAGCATTTAAAAATATTTTTCTTTCGGTAAAAAAAATTCTTTTTGTATAAGAAAATCAAAAATTATGAAGTGTGAAAATATCTGGTGATATAACTAAAACTAGAATTTCTTACTGTCGTGTTATCATTGAACTATTAAGCAAAAATTTATCAGAAATAAATAACAAATATTTTCATGTCTATGATGAGAATTATAGCTAATAGATATAATTAACATGATATTATCGCTTATTTTCAGTTATGCAAAGATTTTGAATAAATTTTCTTTTTCTTTTTCTTTATCATTGACATAATTCTCCTGAAAAGAGTCTTTGAGTAGATTCTTTTTTTCGATATTTGTTCTATTTCAATTACAAATATAATATCGGTAGGGGTCTAAATACAATGATTGATATGCAAATAAAGACGGAATTTCTCATAAATATCACGTATACTATCACCTTGAATGATTTCGAGATGATTTTTTTTCATTTTTATTTTTCATTTTATTTAGCCTTGTTTCGGTCACGCCATGCAGAAACTCCATTGGTATAATGATTATCTATAGAAAAAGAATAAGTTATGATTAATTGACTCTGCGTGTTCTTTCTCTCTCGTTTTGCGTTTATGATTATTATTATTATTATCATCATCAATAAGATCATAAAGCAAACTAAGAAACATGCACCAGATGTTTAATAGATAAGCTTACTTCATCAAACCAAAAACAATATTTTTCTTATTAGCTGTTAATCTTATTGATTCTTATTTGAAGAAATATTTTTTCTAGCTTTTGTCTCTCGTTGTCGACTAATTCAATTTTGTTAGATACAAGAAAAGGCCTTATGTTTTAACACTAATCTGTAGAAACGACAAATATTCTGACATCTATTATTATATTATATGTGCTAAGACGATCAATAAGGGAAACGTAGTTCGTTAACAAGAATATCCTTTCAATAGCATAGAAAATATCATCATCTACATATAAATACTTCGTGTTTCGTTTCTTCTGTACAATCAGTTTCATTTGTTTTGACCTCGGATAAAAGAAGATAAGACATAAAATATATAAATATATATAATAACAGTCATCATTAACTTTGTAAATCTATTCAATTTTATTCATTGTTTCTTTTGTTCAATCCACAGAAAGCTTTTTTTCTTATTTGAAAAGAATTTATTTATGTACTCTTATGGAAAATTAGTGTCATTTATAGAAAAGTATTCTATCAGTGCCTTTTCTTCTCTTATAAATTTACGTGATAAAACAAATTTTATATAAAAAGAAAAAAAAACGATCTGCTTTTCTTGTCAGGCTCATCAAATTGTTTATGTCATTGAAAATAGAGAGGCCAAAGTGACACACACTTTACAAGGCGAGAAAAAACTCAACTGAACTACATATGAAGTTTGTCTTTGACAAATATCGATTTGAAACTACACATAAATACTTGATATTTATGAACACTTATCAAAACATTTAGTAAGAATTATGCAGACAGACACTCGTTATCACGTCTAAAAATTTTTTTTTACAATAATTAATCCAGTCGCTTCTATTTGATAAAAACAAATTTCGGAATTTTTTAATAATTACTTAATTTTACGCATTTTCAATATTGATTTGCGTCGAACCGATGAAATAGTTGTTTAAATCTAACTTAAATCATATTGAAATTCTAATTGTTTGTCTCATCAATCATCGATCATCAAATACTTTCTCGAAGCAAAACGTAATCTATGATTTATGAATTCATAAAGAATTCGATAAACTATTTTGTACTGAAACAACAATTTAGATTTCGAGTATAATTTAATAAGTAAATAGAATAAATTCTTTTATTTCGGACAGAATTAATTCTGGGGAAAACTTTGAATTGCAATATATTATTAATGATAAATAATATGTCTTAATAAGAAATTTTTTATTTTAAACAATTTTAATTTGAACTTCAAGATTAATATCGACAAGAAAAGTCATGAAATTCTATTGAATTTACCATTTGAAAAAGATTTGATAAAATAGATATTATAACGAAAATCTGACTTCCATCAGTTCAGCCATGATATTTGCCAATATATTTATATATTTCACAAAAAGAAAAGAAAAAAAACAAGATAATATAACTGATATGAAACTGAACTAATCATCATAATTATCATCATCAGTTCTTGATGCTTCCATTTTCTTTCGTAAAACTTCTTTTGATAGTTCTTGTGTTCGTGCCCAATCATCTTCTTCTAATTGTTGTAATTCTTCGCGAGCCTAAGTGTAAAATAATATTTAACAAAAAAATAAAAATTTTGATCCAAGAAATAAATAAACCTGTTCAAATAAAATTTCTTGTTGTCGTCTCAATTCTTCTTGAGTATAAATTGACGTTGGTTTTCCATGAAGTTTTTTTCGTTTCTGTGCCATTTCTTCTTGTGCTGTTTCCATTGCATTTAAACATTTTGCTTTATAGGAATTAAAACCTAAATTATCTAAAGCTAAATAAAAAAATACAGAAATTTAGTTAGGAAATAAAAATTAAATTAAAAATATCTTCACCAGTAACAATATGATCAGGATGAATGAGTTTCTTTGCTTGTTGTTCACAGACAGCATTTGCCTGTAAAGCTAGCGTATGAATAAATTCATTACAGCATTGAACAAATAATTCCTTAGCTTCGCCTGAAACACGAATTTGTGGTGTACAATCTTTTATCATTTTATATACAGCAGCTCGAGGAACACACTTATCGTCTTCTTCACCACCACTACCACCATTATTTGGAGAGCACATCATCTAAAAAATTGATTTCAAAACTTATTTTAATAGATTTCGACAAAACAAGAATATTTTTATGCAATCATTCTTTTACAATTAACTTCTATTTTATCAAATTTTCTCTCCATTCAAGTTCTGTTTATATGAAATTGAAATATAATTCATAAAATTAACAAATCGATTTAAAAGTTTGAAAAAAAAATTCAAAACAAAGACAAAGAATGATTCATTAATAAAAATAAATTTAATCCGTGTAAATATTCTGCATTTGATATTGATTAAGATCTATGCCTATGATCTTAAATGTGCCATTTTTATTTTATATCTATAAATACATAAAAAGATAAGTAATGATAAACAAATAAATCAGAATCTACTAATTTAAAAAATCATCGTTACACTAATAGACTGAAGTTTTCCTCTCATATACATCGAACGAACACAATTTGTTTTAGATGCATAATTTTATTCATTATAAAATTTAAGGATTTATTCTACAATGAGTAAAACAAATCTAACGACGATTTTTTCCTTCTATTAAAATTCTTATATCGAATAGAAATAATCTTACGCAAAAAGGATAGCTAGTAAATTAATTAATTTATCGATTGCTTAATAAAACAAATAAACAACTTGAACAGTTTCGTTATTTTTTATTCTAATCTCAAAGATCAAAGTTTAATTTAGAGAACAGAAAATATTCATATGAAAAATAATTAATTAAACAATAGATTGTAAACTTTCTAAAAGAATTTAAAAATAACGTTTATATTTGTTAATCTAATTCTTCTATTTGTTCATTTATTAATCAGTTTAACTTTTCAATAGATGAAAAACAAACAAAAATTAACAAAAAGCGAAAAACGTAAAAAATTAAACTGAATAATACTAGAAAAGTACAAAAAGAAATATTAAAGAAAACTTGAGAATTTTTTTATATGACTATAATCGAAATCGGACGAGTTAGCTAAATTTTTTTCAATTAATTATTAGCTATAGGATGAAAATTAGAACAAGGAAATAAATGCATCGATAGAAATCCTAATGGTGTACCGAATAACCAAATTTTCCAATAAAACGAACGTCCTCGTTCACTTAATACAAATGGTAATGTTGTTAATGTTAGAAAAATACAAGAATATATTGTTTCTCGTAATGGTAATTCAATTTCAATTGGTTTATCATTTCTATCTGAGTTAAATACTACCGTTTCACATTTTTTATATTGTTGAAAATCATAAAAATTTTTTAGTAATCTAAAAGAAAAGCAAAGAAAACTTTTTATTCCGCTGAACGAACTTAGTTCGGTTTATTTTTTACTTGTCTTTCAAATGAAATCGTTGATAAAGCCAATTTGATATTTGTTCATCAGTTTCACTTGGAACTTCATTCATTTCTATTCGTCTTATATCAACATGTAATTCACTTGTTTGACCTTGTAAATACTCTAAAATAAATTTAAAATAAATTAACAAAAACTCTTTATTATCAATAAGCTCGAGTTATCCAATAGATTTCACTGAGAATAAACTAAAAAATCTTTGAATTTTTCTTACTATTCAACTTCATTAGTCGAATGAAGACAACTAGAATATCTCTTCAGAGATATCATATGAAAACAGAGTTTACTTGAAAATATAATATCATGACAGAGACAACTCTATTTTTCGATTCAATGTTCATAAAAATCTATCAATCATCACCGCAACGATGCACGACACATATTGAAACATACTTCGAGATTCTAATCAAATGCTTTAAATGCTATTTCAAAGATTGATGTAGATCACGTTACTTTTGAAGTTTTCTT
Organism: Rotaria socialis; assembly: GCA_905331475.1. Classification (NCBI taxonomy): domain Eukaryota; kingdom Metazoa; phylum Rotifera; class Eurotatoria; order Philodinida; family Philodinidae; genus Rotaria; species Rotaria socialis. The sequence goes on from CAJNYU010000133.1 coordinate 47,835, forward strand.
TCTGGGCTTAGTTAAATGTAGTTCTGGTCTGATAAAATACTAAATAGCTGATATAATCATTCGTATGATTCATCTGTAAGAATGATATCATTAGCTAAGTTTCGATTGCAAAGTCTTAAAGTGATGTGTGTTTCATAGAAACAGTTTGAAATATCAAATGAACAGATATGAACTCTGGAGAAATTACTTTGGTAGTTGTTGATCATTATAATGACTACTGATTCTATTTAAACGAAATAGCCACTGTTGATAAATTAAAAAAAGGACTAGAAACGATTTAACCTTTCCTTATCTGTAACTTATTTAATGAACTGTTGAGTTGTCACTTGAACATTATCTAACAGATTACCGAAGAGAATTTTTCTCAATTTTTGTTTCTGTCAAATACACGATAGCTGCTGTTTGTATATTAAAATATTACTCTAGTATATTTATAAAACTTATTGGAAGTCATCAAGATTTAGATTTTATTTTGTTATTCATCGTGAACAAATCAATGAATACTTTAAATTTTCAGTCGAATGGATTCGTAAAAGATCCTGAATACAAAAAGAAGTAGTATCGATTACAATAGATTAGTTTTAATCTTTGAGAGATATTTATGAAGATATTTTAGGATATATGATTTGTTTACCAGACATTGACGGCGCAGCTAAACGAATTTTTTGATCGATATCATAAGTTTGATTATACATAACAGTTATATCATAGACGGCATCTAATTTATGTTTAAGTGCTTTTATAGCAGCTACTGTTGCGCCCGATCGAGGATAAAGTACATGATCAAATGGTGATAAACCTGAATTATCAAATGCACGTCAAGGTTAAATTAAAACAGAAGTTTTTTTGCTTTTTATTTTCAAACCTTTATCGTGTGCAAATAGACGTGATCGTTCGATAGCATATTGATTATTAACTGGATTATATCGTGTACCTTCAGGGAAAATGACCAACCAAACAGGTAAACCATTGCATTCAACTTGTTTCATTCCTTTTTGTACTCGATCTAAATCTTCTTTATCATTTCGACGAACATAAATACAGCCATGCTAATGAGAATCAAAAATTTTTCAACTAACTAATTTATTTATTTTTTCTTATCTATTTACTTGTTGAAAATAAAAACCATACAGTGGAATCCATTTTAAATCACTTTTAAGAACATATCGAATATGCCCAAGACTACCTTGATGAATTGCTAACATATTTGAAACAATCCAATCGACTAAATATTTCATTTTATTCTATTTAATAAGAAAAAATAAAGAAAACACAAAACATTTACCTGAACTTTGATGATTTGATATGTAAAGAACATTTTCTTTTTTTCTGAATATTTCTGCATAATCGCCATGTAAATATATCTAAACAAAGAAATTTCTTTCATTAAATTTTTTCCTGGATAAAATAAATATTCAGAATCAAATTGTTGATATTAGAGAATAACAGTAAAGGTTTTACTCTGATTAAATCAATTTTTTTCCAAATAAAAATTTTTTCGTTTTCATTTCCTTCTATAGCATAGATATTTATATCAATGAATAGTAAATTCTTCTAGGTTAAATGATAGATTATATTTTGTTAGAATTGATTAGTTCAAATAAAAATCTCACCAGAAATTATTTTCTTCGTTCGAATTAGTAAACGAAACTAGATTCGATTATTATCTGAGCATAGTTAAAATATGAGTCAATCTATAATCATTCAAGTGAACAAATTAACATAAAAAACAAATTGAAGATTGATTCAAGAATTAAATCAACAGAAAAATATGATGATAATTTTTATGTTTATTATTCTTAATGATAGCATCAAAAATTAAAATTAAAATATTGAATTACATTCTTTTCAAAATCATAGATTAAATTCTTTTTTTTACATTCAATTAATTAAAATCATTTAGATTTAATACGAACTTTTTAGAATCAAATATAAATTTTGGAAATATGATACGAATCATTTCTTTATTTTAATACTACAATTTTCATCATTTGATTTATTTCTAAAAAAGGATTTAATAATTTCTCGAAATATTGAAAGGTATCGCCAGATAGTAGAAATGAAATCGACCTTGCTGAATTCAGAAATTAACTTATAATTTTTCTACTTAAGAAATACTGATATTAATATTTGAAAACAAAAATAGGATGAAAAGAAAGAAAATAATAATTAAACTTACTTTAACATTAACCCAATTTTGAAAGAAGAAAAGTATTAATCTTTGATACATTGAATATAAATGATCATCACAACGACGATAAATATGAGGTGGGAATAGAGCATATGTAACCGATCGTATTAAAAACCAAAAAGTAATAACAGTCGGTGCTGTTCCAAATAGAGTTACCACTGGAAGACCAAATCGTAATGAATTGATTGTTAGAAGAAAGACTGTTAACATTATCTTAATTTTTATCTGAAACGAAAGCAAATTTATTCTTTATGAAAAAATTCTTTTATAGAAAATGTTTTTTGTAATTCTTTTAAATGTTCTTTTAAATGTGATGACATTCTTAATTGTCTTGTTCTACGTCTTGTCATTTTTTCTGATTTATTATTAACTGTTTGATTAATTGAATTTATTGTTTTCTTTTTTTTCATTGATAATGGATTAATTCCATGTTTTTTCTTTGTCTTTTTTTCACCATTATTTTCGTCTTGATCCAGATTAAGTTCATGCTTTCTTTTTTTTAAAACATTCGATTCATGTTTACTTAAATTAGTTCGTTCCTTTTTCTTTTCTTCAACAATTGAACGAGAATTTAATGATGGACGTTCTAAATTTATTGCATTATGTGTTATTAGCATTGTTGGCAAATCTGGACGATGATTGTGACAATATTCTCGTAATGATAATGACTAAATATTTAAAAATAAAAATAAAAATTAACTATTATTTATTAATAAAAAAGATACTTGAGATGCAAGAAAATATTTTTTAGTTGTATCTTTAATTAAAATTTGTTGGAAACATTTTTCAGCTGATATCGATGGATAATGATTACATTTTACTATGTCATATTGTTTTAAGATTAACATTGCACCGAATCCAATTCCACCTAAATAAATAATTGAATTTATTTCACATCACATTCACCATTGATCTATGTGAAGTAACAAGAAAGAAAAGCTATTGATGAAGTTTAGTCGGATGACCAAATTAGTAGAAGAAATGAACGTCATCTAGGAATGATATAAAAAGAAATTCAAATGTTTCTCTCAAAAAAGAAAAAAAAATGTTAACCATCGACAAAACGAAAAAAAAATCGTTGAAATAGAACAAATTATTGTTCTCTTCTTACGATTAGATCACATAGAGAATTAATTTATATTTCTTTTCTGTTGTTTAAAATCCTTAGTTCTAATCAAAAATAAAACGATTGTTTATAATGAGAGAAGTGTAGTAACCGATTTTCAGTCTTTTAACATGATCTTTAATCTAGCTACGAACTTTTTCATTCGCCTCTACTAATAGTCTCAGAAAAAAAAGATGAAAATGAATTCAAACAAAATATGAATCTGAAAACGAACAAACTTAATCTAATATTTTCCATTTTCAAGCCAACGAAAAGGAAAATTCATGTATTTATTTTGTATGATTTTATAATTATACTCAATATGAGCAGATTCTACCAGATTCAACAGAGAAGCTTTGTCTAAAATATGACTGAAGGCACAAGAACTAATTTGATTTGAAACTAGTAAAAAAGCTGTTAGCACAATCCCTGTGAAATTAAAATGTGAAACACGTTGACATTCCTTTTCTGGAATCCGCCTATCGCGGTCAGTGATAGCCTGTGGAGTGTTTCTCTGTTACGCCCTGTATTATGATGTATGGGGTCTCTAGAAACCATCGCAGACTGTTACAGAAAAATTAATTAATTATTTTCTCTGTAACAGTCTGTGAGGGGGAAGGCTCCAAATTTCTACCCTGTATACTTCAACACTTCTTCCAGATCGTGTTTCACAAAAATAATCTTGTATATGATTAAAATCCAACAAAAAAAAACACTTACAGATTAAAAGAAATTACTCTTACTGGGATCGTATGTATCTTCAATGAATTGGTTTCATATTACTTCATTACGAATTTGTCGACTTAATTAGTCTGTTTATATATACATGGGATGCTTTCGTCGTCTGTAGGATCAATTTAAAATTTTCAAAATTCTATATTTTACTTGATCGCGATATGTAATACGGGTGGATCGAAACAACTCGATTAAAAACTTTATTGTTGTAAGGTTTATCTATTACCATCACACTATGCTTCATTTTTACTAATTCAGCAACTCATAAATCTGTTTTAGATTATAATAAATATATAATTTATGTTTAAATAAATGCGGAAACATTGGATTTGCATCCGATTGTTATGTGTACTGCAAGAACTGAGTCGATTTATATATGTTGTGAATAATGCTGAGAAAAAATTGTTTTTTGAAAAAATCCCTGTACCCCCTCCCCCCTCCTCAGGGATGGTCTGGTCAATAATGACAATTTTTTCGATACCTCGGACATTTCTTGACGGATCCCTCTCATCTTCGAACTCGACTGAGATATTGATGAGATCATTCTGTGTACAAAATTTCATGGCAATCTTGATCAGCCTTTCAGGAGTTATCGTGTAAACGGACGGACGGACACACTGACCGACTCTAGTGTACTCACTTTTTTTTTGAGTACACAAAAAGACGTGAATACGATAGTAACAAATGAATGATGATGCCAATACAGAAATACTCTTGCACCCTAACACTTAGCATGGATGATGCAACGCGTTTTCGTCCTAATCTAGCTTATTTACATGAAAATCTTCATAGAAATAAACCAATAAATTATTGATAACACCAAATCCCTCATACTCATATCATGTAATGTTTTTGTATGGCATTGATCATAGTTCGTTCACTGAAGTAAATGTCAAATAAGCAGCATTTCATTGGCAAAACATATTATTCATATTTCTCCAAGAGCTAGCTTGAGACGAAAATGCGAGTATCAATTCGAAAAGTTTTACATACAATGATTTTTCTCGTTAGGAACATCCCACCAATTATATTAACATCTTTTAATAATGAACGATTAGAGATATGTAAGTATATCAGCATGGATTAAGATGACATTTTTATTTTCATTTGTTCTCATGGACTCAATGTATTATTTATACCTTTGCTAATTTCTATTCTCAAAAGAATTATTTTTCTAATTGAAAACCATAAATAGAATTGGAGAAAAAGCTGTTTTTGATATATTTGCTGATATTTGTTGATATTAATGAATGAGATAATAAAAACTAATAATATTTAAAATTAAAGCTAAAATATTACCTAATAATTCAGTTTCTTTAATTGCACATAAAGTTGTTGAACAGATAATTTGCTCAGTTTCTAAATATGCTTTTAATTGTTCATCAATTTGTATTTTCCATTGAAGTGCTTCAAATGCAAATGTCCCATCAATTAAAATGATAAATGGAATTTCGATATCAAAGTGTGTTCGATAATAATTAAGTAAACGACGAATAAATTTATGACGTGATAATTTCATCTAGAAGGATTATTTCCTCTTAATTTTTACACAATAAAATCAATAAATCATATATTTATTATTCTATTAAGATCAATTGTGTTCTAATTTTTATGAATAAATATAAGATTCTAAATGCACGGAATGATCAAGAAAAGCAATTAGGAAAAAGAGATTCACTGGTCAGATTTTTGACGTTTACGTAAAATGACAAGTATTGGATGATGAAGATCACTTGAATAATGTTTATTTATTTGTTTAGCCTATTTTATTAATAAGAAATAAATAAATAAATAAATAAATAAATAAAGCAATATTTTTATTTACTTCTAAATGTTTATTGAAAACATCTTCATCATAATGTTCAAAAACACTACATTCAAAAGGATATGTTTCAGCAATTGAAACAAATCTATTTAAACTTTTTGAACGGTATGGAGCAAAATTTATTGCCATACCCTTAAGAAGTAAAACATTTTAGAGAATAAGTAAACAAAACGAAAAGAAAATGTTCTACCGAATCTTTTAGCATATAATAAATAGTATGACACAAATCATGATGAAGATCTTCAAAAAAGAAACTAAAATTACAAAGGATTAAATTGAAAACAAATAATATTTTTAAATCATTTTGAAAAATCACCAATCAGCCGAAATAATAAAATCGAAGCGTTCTTTTAATAATGGATCATTTAATTGACGTGTCCATATAAGTACGCGGGATTCTATCGAACACAACCAATTATGTTCATTATTTTTTGCTCTTAAAATTGCATTTAAATCTTGAGAATAGCAAAATAGTAATTAAAAATCAATTCAACTCTCGAATAAATACTAGCAATGCTCTTTTCATTTCCATCTGTAGCAACAAGCTCTTTGAGCGAAATCGATCGCGCCAACTGCGATTAATAAACATGCAAAAAATGATTATTTATCATGCCGAATAATGTTATTGATTAAATAATTTTCATTCAATAATAATAAGAAAAGAAAAGAAAAGAAAGAAAAAAGCAAATACTTACAGAAAGACCAGCTAAACATGTCATACCACCACCAAGTTCACAAACGCTTTTATTTCTAAAAAAAAATTTTTATTGATTTATTTATTTACTGAGATTTAATACAGTATTTTACTCGAATATTTCTTTTTCTTTTAAACAATAGAAAGCAAGAACTTCCTCTGATGGCCATATACCTTCACAAATAATTCATAAAAAATAAAAGAAAATTATTCTTGAAAATAAAACATACATGTATTGCCTGTATTATTGAAGCCAATTAGATCTGCATAATCGATCTTTGTTGAACACAAGCTTTTATAAAACAAAAACCACAGATCAGTGAAATGAAGAAGTTTTTATATTAGTTTTTTTAAAAGTCTAACCGAATATCTAACGAAAGAATATTTGATTGATTATCTTCAAATGAAGGAAATTCAATTTTACACCATGTTCCATCATCGTGATCATTTGACGGTAATGAACTTCTTACATATAAACCAAATGTTTTAAAACGCATTACGGATATATCTTCATGATCGCAAGATGATCGAAGATTTTTGCTCAGAAGAATCTATTGCAAATTTTTGTAATTAAATTTAAAAAAAAAAGATTTCCTATTTTATTAAAGATAACCTCGCCAAGCATGCGCCATCGTTGTCTTGCTAATGCTGTCATTCTTCTCAATATTTTGATCCCTTCACATCTCTTCAACAACTAGCATTCATTCATTCACTACCAAGGAAAAAAAGCGAATTTATCATTCGAGTAGTTGTTACCAATAAAAATTTTTTTTATTCTTTCATGTTTTCACTCTTGTCAAATACATAATTGCTTCTTTTTTTCAAATTGCTGTAATATATTCAGTAAAATACTCGTGAAAGAAAATATTTTATAATATGAAAATTTCAAGATGATAGTGTCATCTGTTGACCATGAATTGTATCGATCAATAAGGATGAACATGTGTGAAGTGAATAGATTTTTCAGTGATTTTTAGTCTTGATGTTCGTTGGAACGGCGAGAAAATTCAATTCCTCGCGTGAATATATAGAACCATGAGAACAGAATGTAAAAAACTTTAGTTCCTTAACATCTTTTCATTTGTAGCTTCATTTTATGAAAGTATTTCTATTTATAGAAATTAAAAAAATATGATGTTAAGATGTATTATACAGATATCATTATTCACACATATGTATTTGATTTCCATAAATGAATAATAAAGCCTATCGAATCGTTATTTCAAATTTTCTTCGCCATTAAAAATGTACAGACTCACAGCATACTATATGCCATTCCGATACAATCAACTTTTTACATTGTGATCTAAAGTTTGCCAAATTGAACAATACAATCAGACTTGTTTGTCAACATCATTAGAGAATTCATATATAATAAATAATCCATTCAAAAACTGAACAATTTTAGACAAACTAATATCATTAAAGTATAAATTAAATTAAAACGAAGAATATGATGTTAATAAAAGAGTTTGATTTTATCAGGAAATTGAAGTGTTTTATAAAAAATATTCAACTAGTAAAAAGTGAGTATAATAATTAAGTCTTGATTTTTTGGTTATATTTTTTCACACGTCTTCTATTCTATAGATTTTCTAGTCGCGAAATAAAGGTGATGTTAAATATTTTGTACCATTAGAAAAGGTATGCTGGTACGAAAATTCTCTGGAACAGTTCAACCTTTCAAAAACGTTCGACTAATTAACTATGAGAATCTAATGATTTAGATTAAAAAAACTGTCTACTATTGAATAGTATTTGGTATCAAAGTTATAATTTCAAAAGAAGAAAAAGGCTATCGAATTAATTTCGAATTAAATAGATAACAGCAAATTGTAATAGTTCATGAATTGTAACTAGAATGTATTTTGCAATTCGTTATGATATTAAATCATTTTTTCTATGACTGCAAATAAATAAAAACTTTAAAAGTTATCAAAGAAAAATTGTGAATTTTGATCTAATAATATTTTTTTCAATGGATGTTTGAATTCCAGAATTTTCAATTGAATCGATCTTGAAGATATTTCATCATAGTTTCGAGTAATATTTCAAATTATTGATAATATTAAGAAAATTTTTCATATATGAACAAACTAAAATATTCATTAAATTGAAGTCAATCCGATTTAATTATCAATCTGCTTGATTTGATCTACTCATTACGATTGTGTCGTTACCTGGAGGTCATTATAAATGCTGCATGAGTTTAATTAATTAGATAAAATTCTGTTAGAACAAAACAAATGATACCATACAATATCGATTTTCTTAGAAATCAATTAATAAATGTAAACGAGAAAAGAAGCTACCTATGAATCGAAAAACCGAGAGATCATAGGAAATCCTTTAGTTAGTTGTTGTTCATTCGATTGCTTTTGAACTCAAATAAATAAGATTATACAAATCTAAATCTTAGCAAAATCTTAACCATAATTTTATTATTATTTTGTTTGAGCTTTCTTGTTTCTATAGACTATGGATGGAAATAAGGCTCCAAACTATAACAAAGCATTTCCAGAAATTGATTACTGTCAATAAATTAATTCAAGATTCTCAAAATTTGCAAATGCATTTTCAATAACTTTATGAGTTGAAAATCGATACACTTTCTAAAGAACAGATACTTTTTTCCTCTTAATAGTGTTTAGATTGGCGATATGATAATTACAGTAGTTTTGTTTAACTGTTGGTTCAATAAAAACTAAATATTTGCTCGTTTATAGATATATTTATGCTACTCAATCTCATTTTTTTAAATCTTGTAAAGAGATTATTTCACAAAATTTGTAAAAGACGACGAAGAATTATTCAAAAAGAAAACAATTTGGAATCATTAATTACGATTTCAAGATTATGTTAGATAAAAGAATTTTGAATGTAACTATAAGATTTATTGATCAATAATATTTTATACTGAAATAAAAACAAACAATTTTATAAACGAATTAGCTTAATCAATGAGAAACGATTCTAAATTTAATTGATAAACAACGATATAGTTAAATAATATTTTTATTCAAATATGTTCAACTATGTTTATAATAATCGGAATATTCGATAGAAAAATTTTAAAGAGATTATTTTTTATTTTTTATGAAAATATTTTTTATCCTTGTGTTTCAAGTCTAAATTAATGGAATTTTAGTAACAGATACTATTTTCTATTGCAGTACTCCTATACATGGTCGAATATGAATATGAAATTTGCTAGGTGAGGTTGCTTCATAATCGTAACATGATTCATTTTTGTCAATTAATAAATAAAAATCTTATATAGTTTATATAATAATTCTCATTAATGAAAAGCAAAAGAAAAATCAATTGTATTTTTTTTTAAATATAGGTTTTGTTGGAAGTTGAAAATGTATCGATTCACATGCGTAGAATAACTTATTCAATTCAATGGAAAAATTCGCCACAATAAGAATGTGCAATTGGGAGCAGCACAAAATTATTTAAATACTACTTTGATTCAAAATAGGTTAAAACAAAATAAGATTTGATTATGTTATCAATTAATAACAAATAGAAATTCATTCTGAAATTATAAAATAATTCTATTCGTAATTGTGTAGAAGAAATAATCTATATGATTAAAACACAGTTTTACTTTTTACAATTTTCCTTTTCATGCTGTTTTTTCTAGTGTAATATTATTTAATATCTGCTTTGAATTAATAAACCAAAAGAGAACTATGATTCTGATTCTGATTCTGATTCTGATTGCTACTCGATGACACGTTACGATGACTAATTTTTATAATGTCGAAACATATAAATTGATTGTTAATAAGCATGAAAATGTTTTTACAATCAATTTAATACGCAGATTAAAATCTTTCTTGTCTGTGATTTGCTTTTGGTTGCAAGTCAATAGCTATGACTTTTCTCTTTTTCTTTATCAATAAAAGTAAAGTGCAATTAAGCAAAAAACAAAGAAATCATTATTTATCTTTATTTTCATATATGTTTAATAATTAAAGATATTTGACAAACAATTCTAAGGAACAAAAAGAAATTTTTAATTATCAAATGGAAATTTAATGAAAGATATTAAATGTCGGTAAAAAATCTAATTGAAATCAATGTTAAATAAAAATCAAAAGTTCAATTAAATAAAGAATATTTATTAAATCCATGGATAATTTCTTTTCGAATATTAAGTGGCATATTGCTCAATAATCAATTGACTTGCAAATTTATTTTTCTATACGTGTGTGTGTGTGTTGAATAGATGAAGACGATACTAGAATCAGCTCTGTCAATGATGATTATCATCGGAACAAACACATTTAGAATCTATTATCTATCTGATATGCTTTTTTTTCTTTTACTATGTCTGATCAGTCTTTTCTTCGTCTTCTTTTTTTTTTCTTCTATATGTGTTATCTATCGGAAGGCGCGTCGAAATGACAGTTAATTCATTATTAATTTGGCACTTTGTATGTAAATAAATAATGAGCTTTGCTCTTTCTCATTCGTTCTATTCGGCTTTTTCTTATTCTTCTTTTTCGATTATTTATTGCTCCTTTGTGTGTAATAGAAAGAAATCCCAAATGTCAGATTGAAAATAAACCAACAAAAAAAAAGAAAAAAGGCGAGAATGAGTGTAAGTATATTTAAGAGAGAGAGAGAGAGAGAGAGAGAGAGATGGTTGATGGAGTAAGCACGACGCATGATGATGATGACCATTTAATAATCGATGCACACACGCACGCATAAATTGAATCACCTCATCAAACGACCATCAATTATAAATGTGTGTTGTTTTACTAGTCATCATTTGTTGATAAAGAGAAAAAAAAATAGTCATTCTTGTTAAAGTTAAATTGGGCAGCCTGTCAAAACGATGAACACAAATGCCTTCTGCTATGAAAATGACTTGATTGAGTATTCGATTTCAGATTGAAATTCTCTCTTATTAACAACAAAGCATTTCAAATGATTCATTCGTCGTTCGATCATTTTTTTACCTCTTGGGTCAATATCGAAATTTGAAATCTGTATGTAAATAATAATTTTTGATGTCGTTCTACAACGATTAAATAGTGTGTACACATCATTCACATCTATGACAGATTGTCTTAATTATATTTACTCAATTTTCTTTTTCTATTCTCAAAAAAGAAAAAAACTTTGCGTGTTGTGTACCAATGCCAAAACAATATTTAATTGGTTCGGTCACAATATAATCTAAATGAGACTCCCTCTTGATTTTATTCATCAACATTCTCAAATAATTGACACTTTCATCGATTAATTTTACCTCCCTAATCATTACAATCTATACAATTCAATTGATTTTTATCAAATATAAAATAAGTTTCTTTCGATAATCGACGATTAGTGTAGACAAATAAATAAAAGGTTGATTTGTTTTTGTATTATATTGGGTCCCTTCAATTATTCATATTCATTTCGCAAAACCAAATTATATTCATTTGACGTTTTGATCTTGGGAAGAAAAAACGTGTCTCTTATTTAACAATATATTAATACAATAGATTGAAGTACGAGTTATATTCTCTTTGTTGATTGTCTTTACCCGGTGTCGTGTATCGATTTTCAAGGCAAAAATTTCCTTTTTCTCTTTCAGTTTCTCGATCGATAATAAAAAAAGAGCCAATCAATGAATAAAACAAATGCAATATGATTGGTTAAGATGAATCAATTTTTTTCCCCGACTCTCTTCCTTCTTTTTTTCGCTCTCTCATTTTTCTCTCTATGTGAATTCGATAGAAATAACATAAATATATTTTATTAATAGTCGTTTATTTCAAAGGTATAGCAAGGTTTGTTCTTTATCGATAATAAGCAATTTGTATTTGAATAATTGAAAAAAAAACAGAGAAAGCAATGTCGGCAAGTCCATTCAATAGAAATAATTCTTCGTCGATGTTTTTAAATCTTTCAACAAATAGTCCAGCAACTAATTTTTATAATTCTCAATTTTATTCCAATGCATTACGAAATCATTTTTTATCTCCATTTCTGCTACAACCATTAATTCCAACAAAACCCAATTCTCTGTGTTTATCAATTCAAAATGAATCATCGTCTCCAATACATTTATCATCTTCACCATCAACAACAAAAAATAACTCAATTGATGAACAAGATCAAGGTATAATTAAATTCTTTTTCTTTTTCTTTTTAATTAAATTTATGTTCTTGTTTTCTTTCTCTATTTTTTAGGATCAAATTTAAGTGAAGATGAAAGTAGTACGGATCGAGATAGTAAGCGCAGACGAACACGAACAAATTTCACAAGTGTCCAAATTGATGAGTTAGAAAGAGCTTTTCAAGATGGTCAGTGTTTAGATGAAAAAAAAATGAAATTCCTGTTTTTTCAATCGAGTTTCTCTCTTTTCTTTTGCTTCCAACAGGTCATTATCCAGATGTTTACATGAGAGAAGCATTGGCAATGAGACTTGATTTAATTGAGTCAAGAGTTCAAGTTTGGTTTCAAAATCGACGAGCTAAAGTATATTTTATTTTCATTTATTATCAAAATTAAAATAAACCTTCTTTTTCTTTCGTTTTTCTTCAGTGGAGAAAAATGGAAAATACAAAGAAAGGTCCAGGTCGTCCTCCACATAATGCTCATCCTACAACATGCTCAGGTGATCCAATATCAGAAGAAGAATTAGCTAAAAAACGTTTAGAAGCCGAAGAAAAAAAACGTAGAAAACAAAGTGAAAGACAACGTAGACAAGAAGCCAAAAAATCTTCGAATCCAAATTCATCTTCTGATTTAACTCAAACAAATTCAAAAATTTCAACAAGTGATTGTAATTCATCTTCATCATCATCATCTTCATCGTCATCGATATCTCCAGCTACAAATAAATGCTCATATTCTATTGAAAGAATTTTATATCAATCATTATCGTCAAATGGAAGTTTAAAAAGAAAATCGAATCATTCAACAAATTCTTCTTCAGTTAAATCCAATCGAACAACAACACCACCACTACCAGTACCACTATCACTGCCGCTATTACTACCACCACCACCTCCACCACCACTAGCAGCAACAACAATAATAACGCCACCAACTACTACAATAATAAATATTGATGATGGAAAAGTTCCACAATTATAAAAATAAACGGAAACACGAAAGAAGAACAATAACAAGAAAAATAAGAAATTATTTTCTTCTTCCATTTATATAAAACAAAAACAAAACCCGGTTTTTATAGAGATAAAAAGACTCCAAATAATTATTCATTTTGTTGTATAAATATTCAATGATTATTTTGCTCGTTTTTTTCTTATTGTATTCATACAGATAAATAAAACAAAAAAAAACTCTTTTTCAAAACAAAATTCGTCAGCTGATGTTTAATAAAAAATTTTTACTTTTAAAAGTTTCTTTTCCCACATTAAATTTGTTTTGTTTAAAGTCAATGAACAATTGTCAATGATATCGGTCATCGTTACTCTATCTTAATAATGCAAACAAATTTTCTCGTTTCATTGCCTTTCTTTCGTTTTCTTATTCTATGTGTGATCGTCGAACTGATTTAGTAAACGGATCAATCATAAAATGTATAGCTACCCAACAAAAAGCAAAAAGAAAAAGAGCCTGTCATCATCGAACGATTGAAAATAAACACTTCTACAGATGAGACACAAAAGCGATATAACGACAACGACATGTTCTACACCAATATTACAGATTATAATCGATCACCTTTCTATCTCACATTTACCAATCATAATCAAAACGATTCGATTGATCATACACACACACACACTCTCTCTCTCTCTCTTTCAATACGATACAAAGGATATAACTAATAAATCGAATAGATACTTGATACTCGCATACATAACATTATAACAAAAGAGAAAAAGAGAATATTGACATATATATATATATATATATATATATTTTTTTTTTGCAATCGAATATGATTTGAATAACTGATAGAATTCTTCTTTTATTTTGGTAAATGTTTCTCAGTATTTGTTAAATAATTTTCTAATGATGGATGTGCCTTAAGGACAAATAACGTTTTCATCTTTTTTCTATCATTTAATCATTGAATTTCTCTTTTTTATTTCTTTTCTTCATAATCGAATCAAGCACACCAATAAACACGAAAAGCTCTAAGTGCATCATTATAATGACATGCCAATGAACTAAACGCGCGACAATCATTAAAAACAACGCCTACCACCTATACATACTCAATAACTATAAACCAGATCACTCATGATGATGATGATGATGATGATCATCATCTGTATATATATATATATATAAATATGTATTGATCTTTTTCATAGATATGTCTTTTGTTTTGTTTTTATTTAAAATTGACCTAAAGGTAAAATAGAAAAAACCGTAAAGGGCTGGATAGAACAATCAATAATTGTATACGATATAAAAATGCACGGTATTGTTGTATAAACACATATTAGTTAGAAAAACAATTTTATTCTCGACAATGACAACATTACTTACGGAAACTTGATTAATTTCCGTAACTGATGGTGGAACGTGTGTGTACTGTTTTTTTTCTCCTCACTAAATCAATATTGAATGAGAATGACGACAATCAAATTCTTTATTCTTTTACTTTAATTGAAGATTTTTCTTTAATGGTTTATATTTTATTTCAATGAAGAAAAAAAGCGAAAAATCGATAAAACAAAAAAAGAAAGAAAAAAAGAAAGAAGACGAAGATGTCTGATCATTTTTAATCTAGTTAATGTATTTTTGATGGACACATGAGATTATTTTAGTTGACATTAATTAAATGACAAGTTAAGTCTATCAAATAATTATTTGAATAAAATTTAAATGTTTATTCACAATCATAAACAAAACTAAACAAAATTTCTATTTAACAAATAAAAATTTGAGATGTTTATTAAGTAATTTCTATTTATCTGAACATAAGGTATCCTAATTTGATCAATGTTACATTCAATAGATCATATATCACACCAAAAAATTATATTTACATTTGTCAACAATAACTTCTCAACTTACAATATCACTATTATTTTTCATTGAACAAACTAATTCTGATTGTTACTTTCGCGTTTAACTAAACTTTAGAATATCGTTTGTAAAGAAAACAAGAAAAATATTTGTTTTAATTCTTAATTAGAGTTTTGATTATTTCCGTTTTTATATCAATTGAAGATTCTATTCACAGTTTCTTTTTGAAAATATTTCTTATCTTTAATTTCTTCATAGAAAAATTAAAAATTAAAAGTAAATAAATAGATTTGATTTGATTTATTTTTCAAAAAGATAAGGATACAAAGTAGTATTAATTAAATTAAACAATTGATGATTTAGGCCTTGAGGTGAAATTAAGAACTGAAGTTATTCTTAAATATTTTAGACTAATACATAAAATAAAAGAATTCATTAATATTTTATCTTAATATGACTTATCATTTTTAAAAATATTATTGATTTATTTTTTGCTTTACTAGAGTTTTTTTTTATAACAAACCATGTATGCAACGATACTATTGAAGTAAAATTATTTATGACCATCAAAATTTCGTATTTTTATTGTAGAATACTCTTGTGACGTATGATTGCCTCAATCTATAAAAACTTATTTATCTTAATGATTTTTGTGCTCATTTTAATTTTTAATTTTCCTATTTACAATAATGCTAATAACTTTTAATTATTACTATCGATTATTAAGTAATTTGTACTTCAATGAATCCATCAATAGACATTGAAAATAGATTCTATGTTACAGGAAATAGACAAGATAGTACAAATATTTTTCTATACTTAATAAATTAAAGATAAAAACGATTTTAAATCTTTCAGAATACAATGAGAGAGGAATTTTAAGGATACTGAGTACAAAACTACGAATTTTTCTAAAATTTATATTAGAAATAACTAAAGTCAATTAGATGAGAAAAACATAACAATAATTTATTTAGATTTACAATGAAATTAATTTGTTGCCATTGAATTCAATGAATGGATGTTTTCGATTAAATAATTTTCGAATGACTTGACTAAATTTTGAGAACTATTCTTAACATAAAATTCAGTAGGTTTTTACTATCTTTGCAACTTAATTCCTTAGATTAAAATCTTGTAAAAAGTTTCTTATTATAGTGATAACAAGAATTGAATAGAGTCGAACAATTTTTATCCTCGAAAAATAAAATGATATAGGAAATAAATTAAATTCATTATTAAACTAAAAAAGTCAAGTTTATTCCCATGTACTGGAACTTCTTGAAGTGTATTATTTATTCACATAGATATTTAATTATACGGTTTAGCTTGAGAGCAGTATTCATTCATGTCTCATGATTGACTTGGTAGTGAATTTATATTTATGTAGAGATAAGAAATATTGTTCAACATAAAAAATTTACTCAATTTTTATTCATTATAGAAAAATCAAAATGAAATGATTTACTTCTCAGTAGAAAATTTATTAATAAAGATTGCAATCTAATGAAATATATGTTCAAATTTGCACTAGGAGTAGTTGCCTGATTCGACTTCGAATATAAATGAAATTTTCCGAAAGTCCTATTGTGCACAGGCAAAAGATAAAGATAAATCTTGCCGTACTTATAAACCTTACAATTCGAATTGAGGCACTAATATAAGTCCACTCGCACAGTTACGAAATCCCTCGCTGCACTCACCGGTACACAATGCTCCCTGCACACTCATCAGTGCTTCCGCGGTACCCACAGTTGCGCGATATATGAATACTTTATTCTAGGAAGAATGTTCATTGTTATCGCACGTAATCAGTAAACTGCTTCAAATAACTATGCTACGATCACACGTCAGTTTCCAGCAACTCATATCAATATGTTACCGAACTGCCTACGTTCACTTTTTGCATGATTTAGATGTCTTTGACTATTCGTAAGATTGCTTATAGCATTGCTGATATTGGTAGTAACAGTTCCGAGGATGATAGTAGCATACTGTGAGTCTTAATAGCATTTCCATGATTGCTAGTAAGACTCCGGAGAGTGCTTGTAGCATACCAGAGCATGGGACTCGCTTTCTACAAAAGAAAACTAACTTGCGCAAGATAACTTTTGGGTTTGGGTGAAAACGCTGCAGTTATTGGCAGGTGGGTATGTGATACCTATTATGGCCTTCCACTTTGAGACCATCGGCGAATGAAATGAGGATCGAGTTGGTTGTGTGTACGGAGACCTTTTTTGGTCGCGGCTCTGCGGAGGACTCTTTGCGCACCCACGCCGTGACGCTTAAAAAAAGTGTATGTAACTAATGTGCTGAGTTTGGCTAAGGCTCTCGTCATGTTAATACTAAAAATCACAGCAAATTGTTTTGCTATGACGAAATGGAGTGGGGGTTGGTTGAGCGAATAGTAAAATCTGTAAAACTATGATAAAAGCGTACAGCCCCATTGCGGCAGATGGTAAACTTACCCTATTATCATATTGACGTGTGACAAAATGCTGCATTGCGCTGCTAGCAAACATGAAATCTTTAGCTAAAAGCGTACTCCATGTTGCACTGCACTTCAGTCAGCAACTATTTTTACAATATAGAAACCTATCCGGTCATTCAGATGTGTTGTGCACAATATGTAGCAGTTATCCTCTACGAAACAGTTTCATTATTCTGTTAGAAGCGTGTCGGAAGTGTTGTTGTTGATTCTACAAAGTTTAACTAATGGACAGGTTGTGGCCTGGCTCAGTAGTCGAGCAAGCGCACTTTAAAATTTGCACTTTTTGAAGCGCCATCCAGTGATGCCTCAATTCGAATTATAAACTTTCGAATTAGGATAAATTTTATACTTTTGCTTTTTTGCCTCACTTATATGACAGCTAAAGTTTGAATTATAAAATTTATATTTAGGATAAAATTTTATCTTTTGCTTTTTGTTGTAAGCATATGAGTGTTGGATTTTTATTTTCGAATTGATATTGTGTAGTTGAACCTTCATTTATATTCGAATTCGAATTAAGCATCTCATGCTAAATTTCGTGATTAGCAGCATCTATTGGATGCTAAGTATACTAATCACGATACCTTATATCTCGTTGGTCTTCTGTAGTTCGAAATAAACTCGGAAAATAGCGAGCACAAAGAAAATTTCTTTTATGTATCTAGTAAACCAAATAACTATCATGTTTGAGTTCACATATAGAGAACGTTGAAAGTCTGTGCTGAACTTTGAGAACATCAAAATACAAGAAAAGGGAAAATAAAACTGGTCAATAAATAGAACCATAAATAGAGTAATAGCTTTAATGTAATATTATTTTCTTTGATACTAGATAGTTCTTTCTCTACAAAATACTATATGAATTTACAGACAATCAGGGACGAGCTGGGAGTGACTAAAAAGAAGACAGGGACGAGTTAAGGAAAATTTAAATTCGGACGTATTGGGTATGGGACCAATCGGGACTAAACCAATTTAATTAGATTTTATTTCTAAATAAAAATCAACTATTTTAAAATCAAAAATTCATTGAAATATTTCTCTATCTATTAAAATGATTTTATTTATTGATTGATAGTTTATAATAAACATCAATTCTAAAAATAAATTCTCATTGAGCCTTCAAGAGTTAACCTTGATTTTCAATTGTTCCTTGCATTATTTTATTCTCCCGCTCACCTTGATCGAATTTTTCAATTTGTACTCTAAAATAAATTTCGTTTTATTATAACATCAATATCAGAATTTGTTTATCAATGTAAAAAAAATAAAAGTGAAGATCAAACAATTTTTATCTAATTTCTTTCATTGAGAAAAATTTATCAAGTCTAACATTTAGTAGTACCAGGTCTGAAATTGAATGCACGAAAAAACAAATTTGTAAGCTTTCTTCAGTGTTTTGTTATTCAAATACAAATTAGATTTTTGTTTTAAAAAATAATGTTGAATCAAATGATAATAATTTAAAAAATTATATTAAAGAAGATTCTCTCTATCTTTATTTATTTCAATAGCAATAATTAAATTGATCTTAAGATTTTTTTAGCTATTCTTATGTTGATATCTTTAATGATGCAAAATTTTATTTTCTAGAAAATCTAGATCTTTATGAGAAAATCCAACTTATGAGTTGACATTTTTATTATTTAATAGGAGATATAACGAACATTTCGGTTAAAGTATTTGATGATAAACAAATGAATACGAATTATTTAGATTTTTTTATACTAAAAATATTCGAATAATCTATTTAATCAAAATAAGATTTTTTTTGTATAAGAATTTCTGAATTCGCCAAAAGAACAATGTTCTTTTTAGTAGTATCTAAATTGGACAGTTGCTTGCTTTCTTTTCTTCTTCTTGAATGTTCCTGTATATGATCTGTCTCTCTGTTTTCTGAATATGTCATATTATGACATGTTTCCTTCTTTCTTCATCGATCTTCAGAAAGAATAAGAAAAATTGTTGGATTATCCAAGAACAACAACAACAAAAAACAAATCTTAACGGCAATAATGTTGATGATGTTGGCTAAAAGAAGAAGGATGCTGATAACAACAAGAAAAGAAAAGGATAATAGACAGTAGGGAAGAAGACATTATCATTGGCACGTCCTTCTTTAAAGAGAAACACCAACTCCAACCAACTCCAACCAACTCTTATTTATCTATAAACAAGACATACTAACTGATTACCTCTTTGTTTATCTATATAAACATAAATATAGTGAGTACAATTACGATATCGACAAACATTTCGAATTTACATTCATTCATTTATTTACTTATTTCATTGTTTAATAGAATCCAATTTTCACTCAGATTTACTCAAAAAGATATATGAATAAATCCTCTAGTGATTACTAGTATCATTCTTGCATTTATGTATGTATAATATAGGAAAATTAATAAGTATCGTAGAATCAAACAGAAAAGAGAAAGAACCAGTTTTAATGATAATTAAAATAATGATCTTGATGACGATATTTCATTGATTTTAATATACGCTCATACGTCACGAAAGATTTAATCTATTTATCATCTATTAAATTGTACACATTCTTGTGTCATCTAAGCAGGTGATATGGGACAAAGGATAAAAAAATAATTGATTTCTTTGCCTCCGTTGGCGAGAGAGCCTAATCGTTCGATCTTAAGTTCAAAGCATGCCATTAGAAAAGACTGGCAACTCCCTTTTTCTTTGTATTTTGATCGATTGATTATGCAATGCTTTTCATTGCTCACATCAGATTATTGAAATCTAATGAGAATAAATGTATGCCACTAGATCAAGCAAAATAAAAAAAGGTACAAAATGCTGAGGTAACCAAAATTAGATATTCAGTTAGTCTTCTTTTTATTATTCTTTGTTTTTGTGTCGATTGATGAGAAACAGTCGTTATTACTTCTTCGTCATATTTTACAATGTTGTTTTATTTTTAGTATTGCACTTCTATAAAATGATGAAGGGCAAATAGAAAACGTTTCTTTTTCACTATTCTTCTTGCAATATATAGGTATAGTTCTTTTCTTCTGTTTACTTTATTAGAAACTAAATTCTGAAAAGCGAGTATTTTAATCCTCATTAAATAGTTCTTGTGAGGCGACTTTTTTTCTCGTGAAATTACTTGCATTCATTTTAAGAGAACTGATCATCAACAGAATAAAAATAATTAAGTCGAATGGATTCGTCTATTAAAACATAATTGAAATGATATATATTGAATGTTATTTTTTCAGAACTGAAATATTTTGATAAGTAAAAAATTTAGATTATTGGTAAATAAAATTTAGATGTGATCATTGCCAGTAAATTTTTACTCAACAGAAATATACTCAAGTTGAAATTCAAACTCAAATACTAATTAAATATCTTTCTTTTGTTCTGATTTGCAAGTTTTTTTCCATTCCAAAAGACATACACACCGAAATGCACATTTCCGTCTACATAACCTCATTGTGTTAATTGGAAAAAAAGATTGGCATCGAATGTCATCATATGCTAATTCTTTCGTCCATTTTCATATTAGCTTTTTGTTCTAGACATTATACTCTTGCAATTTTGTACATAGAAAAGGAGCAATTTTTACTTCTACTCTTTCTTTGCCCTTCGTCACCATCAACTATAATTGACTTTCTTCTTCTAAAGCTTGAACAAATACAATGTTCTTTTTCTTTCTCTTTATTATTAGTAGTTCATTCTAGTTAGATAAATAAATAATCACATTCGACTGAATGAGAGAAGCACATGTACTTACTAATCGTTCTCCGTACCACCAGTTGTTACGAGTAGAAACTCTTTATCTGCATTGAATTATGTCTTGTGATCATCTGTTTACAGATGATACATTTGTCATCTAGAGAGAATAACAACATTTGATATTGACATGTGTATTCAAGGTTAATTTTTCTTTCAACAAATCAATTTATTTATTTTTCTCATAGAAATAATAAATATATTGTGAGAAATTTAGATCAATTTTTAACTTTATAAAATAATCTAAAATATTATTTTATCTTTGGATTAATTATTGCATCATTCATATAGTTTAAGTCTATGTTGAGAGATATCGTACAATCGAAAATCAATATGAGATTTTCTTAAAAACTCAAATGATAACAAAGCTCTGTTTTATTCTAGTAATAAATTTGTTGTTAAATTGTATCGAATACAAAATTCTGTTATTTCATTTCATTTTCGATTTGCCAATAATTCAAACGTATGAAAAACTAAATCAATTAAAAAGTTTCTCATTAAATGAAGTGTTTTTTTTCATTCTTATTTGAATGTTTGTATTTGTTCAAGTAGACTTTTTAAAATCACTTTTCAACGTAGAAATAAAAACATAATATATAGACGAAGTAAAAAAAAAAGACTTCCTATCAGATGTATAATCGATAGTAACGACGAAGTGAGTCGATAGACTAGGGCTGCTAGCTAGCGCATTATGGTTGTGTTTTGTCGATTATTTCCTATTTTGACACCTTTCTCTTTTTTGTTCTTCTATAAATAACAGTAGATATCGATAAAGAAGAAAGAATAGAAATACAATCAATAAATAGAACGTTATTGTTTCTGCCTGTTTTTCAGAAAAATCGTATTATCAATAGGAAGACGATGCATCATGAATATTTGTCTTATTCTTTATTTCTTCAAAGCTAAAGTAAAAATAAAAATGATTTGATTCTGCAGTTTTTTGCCTTTTTCTTTCTAGAAAAACTTTAATGTAAATAATGACAAAAACTAAAAAAATTCTAATTCCTCGATCAAGTGATTATTCAGGTGGTGGTTTTGGTTTTACTATTCGTCACTTTGTTATTTATCCGCCATCATTTTCTGTCAATGACATTTTACGGGTAAGATTTTATTTGGAACTAAAAATCATTTCAATTGAATTGATTATTATTTTAATTAAAAAAATGCAAAACTATTTAGATCTGAGAAAACAAAATATCGAGTAAATTTCATTTTTCAATTAATATAGATCTTTCATTCGTTTCTATTCGTAATGCACAAAAATATCGTTTCAGTTTTTTAATTTTATTTATTCTAATCTATCGAGAAAATAAAATAAATAACTAAACGGAACTAAACTAAACTAAACAAGGCAGAATTTATTTATTTGTATTCAACCATAACTAAACTCTATTGGATTGCTTATCTTAATAGCGACAGACTAACATCTTTTCTACATTCATTCTACAACAGAATTAACGAGTGTCCTTCAGACCAAGAAGAAACGACTGACGTCATTTTATAAGTGTCGAAGGTTAAGACTAACGTACTTTATGTAATCTGATAGGCCTCGTACAGTGTGGTGATCGATGAACATCAGCAAAAGCAATTGGAAGGAGGTGGAGGAGGAGGAGGAAGAGGAGGAACAACATCATCAATAGTTCCTTCTGGTATTTTATCATCATCATCATCGGGTAGTTTCATCCATCATCAAGGAGAACAACAACGATCGTCATCATCATCTTCTACTATGAAAATTATCGGAAACGGTAAGTAGAAAAAGGACGATAAAAAGACAAGGAAAAATCTAAGCAAGAGAAGAGGAAAAAGAAAAAGAAGAACATATTTGTTAGACGTCTATGTCCCATTTTTTCTCTTGCTTATTGATTGATGATAGACGTTCTATGTTATAAGGAAAGATTTGTTTTTGTTACAGATAATATACAAGAAGATGGAACAACAGTGGTAAATAGTTCAAACCAAAATCTCCAATCAATCGATACAATTTTTGTTAAAGAAGTTCGACATGATGGTCCAGCTTACGCAGCTGGTTTAAGGCAAGGTGATCAAATATTAACTGTTAATGATCAATCAATTAATGGAAAAACTTATTCACAAGTTATTGCTATGATACAAAATGCGTTAGTTTTTTTTCTCTTTCCTAACATATTCCCTAGAGAAAAGAAAAAGATAATCGTCCTGCTATTTTTTTTCTTTTTCTAGTCCTGCTGATCTTGTTCTCAATGTTGTACCAAAAGAAGACCATCATCGTACAGTAGTATGTATCTTTCTCTTTTGCTTGTTTAGTAATATTACTATTATTATTTTTTTTTTTATTTTTATTATTATTATAAAAGAATTCAACAGAAAATGTTTATCATGATTTAAATTCAAGTGAATCGCGATTAAAATCAAACAATTTTTCTCCTTCATTGATATATCGTCCTTCAACAACGACAATCATGTCAAATAATAAAATTGAACAGAAACTAAGAAATTTACAGATTAATTTAGCTCAAGGCCGAACACAAGAAGAACTTGCTCAAGTTGGAATTTATTTTCCTCCACCAACATCATCATCATCACCACAACAACAACAAAATGCTTTTTCAAATTATATTGAGTCAGTCCATAAAGCTTTAGATTCATCTAAACAACAGCAACAGCAACAGCAACAGCAACAGCAACAGCAACATCAACAGCAACAGCAACATCAACAACAACAAACAAAACAATAT
>CAJNYU010000136.1:0-58509 GCA_905331475.1 Rotaria socialis
GTTTTAAATTAACCAATAAGTATGAATAATTGAATGATCAACATTCAAACAGTAGTGCATATATTAACAGAAAGTATAGAATATATATGTTGGATCGATGAAATGATCATTATTTAGTGGTGCCTCTTGATCAATTATGCCAATTTTGATAAATTTATGATTAGATTATTTAAGGTGACTATATAAGAGACTGTTGTTTTTCATTTACACATATCTTACACTCGCTTGATAAAGAAAAATATTCGAAAGGTCTCGGGTTATCCATAGTTTAATTAATTATTTATATTATCTTGTTATTATTTCTTTTCTTTTTCTTTTTTCCCCTTGTTATTCTTCTAATTTATTAAAAAGTAATAAAAATATATAAAAAACAAAAACCAAAAAAATATTTTAAGTTAATATTTATTTTCTTTGTTATTATACATTTAAAAATTACAAATTCGTGTTGACTTGTTAAATTAAAAGAAATTCAAGTTAATCGGGGTCGGGGAATCCGAATTCGATGTTAGTTTTTTGAAATTTTGCTTTTTCCTTTTTTAAGTAGAGAGAAAGACATTTTTAGAAAAAAATTAGTTTTTTATAAGGTTTGACCGAAGGGAATCGATGTCGACGAACTCGAATTCGCGATTAGTTTGTTGAAATGTTGATTGCTACTATTTTTTATTGTGTAACAAATAATGGTGGTGGCTAGTCATTTGTGGCGCTCCGCAGGGATGCTGACGAACGACTAGCCGCTGGATAAAAACGTTTTTGGTACAGTGGGGTTCATGCCACAGATCTATATGTTAATGTTTTGGTACTGGCTCGTTCTTTGTCGACTGAGCCGGTTCTTCCATTTGAAGAAAGCAATGAGCAAATTGGACTCTGAAGTAGATCAATGATATGTTATCTAGTAATAGTATTTCGTCAGTTTTCATCGAAACATGCTTTTTTGAAAGAAGTGAAAATGATGTGGATAATCTGTATGATATCCGGATCTATCTACGATGGATATTATAACATGGTCAAGGCTAGCTGTGAGTGGCACCCCAGAGGGGCGCCGACGAACGACTAGCCGTTTAACATAATATTGGTGGAAATCAACTTTCGGACCACAGAAACAAATTGAATAATGCTATATCAACAAGACCTGTTTAGTTAGGACTCTTGGGCGGGTGAGCATAAAGCTGATTATAAATTTTCTTTTATTGTGGCGCTCTAGGTTGTGGTACGAAGAAAGCTAAAGCTTATTTATTCCTTGCGAACGATCATATCTGGGTTATTAGAACCACGTTTTTGATCAATGATCATTCAGTGGAGAGATCAGTAGGTGAAATTATAAGACTTTTGAACTAAGCTGGCTACGGTGCTTTAAAATATTCTATGCTTTCAGTAGAGGGTCAGCGGCGCTTACGCCGCGTTACTTGTTAATACCGTTATGAAGCTCGGTGTGAAAAACCTCGCTCTGAAGCGGTTTTCAATGAAAATTTTTTTCGTGAGATATCGAGCAGGTACGGTTGTGTACAGTCAAATATGAAATCTGTAATCTTCTACCTGGGAATTAATTAAATTACACTCATTATTTTTCAAACAACATCTGCAACAATTATATCTCAAAGTGCATCAAGTAAGGTGATAGACTGATTTTAAAATCCTGAAAATAAACTTCATTACAATTTTTCCATTTAAATGATTTCACATAAAATAATCATGACTTGCCGATATTTTTATTTTCTTTCAAATGTTCATTCAGCTAATTTCAAAAAAAAAACTAACAATAATTTTAATTGAACCTATAGAACTAATTAAGCTGTTTTTCAATTCACACAGCTTCTTTATATAAAATTCAAGCAAATTTTCTTGTAATAGATCAAGATTTTATCATTGTTTGCAAAGCATAGCTGTGAAATAAATCTAACGAACGCTCCACAGTCATAGATCTCAATGTCTGCCTCTCTGGAAACAGGCCATTTTCAAGATGTATTCTTAGTAAAATGAAAGATTTTGATGATGAATAAGTTGTAATAATGAATCGTTTCCTGTTTTTTGACTAGATTGAGCAAAAATCGTTTGACTATATTTTGTTGGAAAAAATTAAAATAGATGTCACTAACGAGAAATGCATCTGCTATTGATTGCACGACAAAAAACGTCTTCAACCCTCCTCTTCTGACAATATACCAGCAAAGGAAACCTTAAGCTAAGAAATAAACGAAATATTTGTTTAGTAGTTGAAATTCTTCTATCTGTTTTTTTCTTTTTAGTAAAAATTATCTTTCCTAAAAAGGAAACTATTTGATGAGTCATCTCTAGATATTTTTTAGAACAAAAAAATCTCGCATTTTCACTTGCCCTGAAATTTCTATAGAATTTTCATGATCTTTTTTTTTTGTTTTTAATAATTTATATTTATATCAAAGAAAATCTTTTGTAATATGGAATTCATTTTTAAAAGGCATTCTTATTTTTTTCAAGTATGTTCACCATTTTTTGTTCGTTGATCTTCAATGGAAAACAAAACTTTTACACATATTCAAAATTCTTCATCCATAGTTAATCATTCATTCAACAGTGGTACACGTATAGTAAATGCTTCCAATTCATTTGTTCTTTCTCCAACAATAAACTCGTCAATAGCAGCAGCGTCATCCTTACAAACTTTACAGGTCAGGGAAAAGTCAATAGAAATAACATAGATATATGTGTGAGTTGTAGTAAAATCTATTTCATCGTTTAGGCTATTCCTATAACTCGATCAATTCAAATTTATCCTGACAATAATAATAATAAAGGATCAAATATTGTTATTACTCAGCCAACATTCAAGTACGTTAATATAAATAAAAATAACTATTTAAGATAATTGTTGTTATAATTATTTGGGCAGAAAATTATTAGGTGAAACAGTCAAACAAGAGCAATTAGAAGATAAATCTACACAAGAAGGATATTCTATAGCAAAACATAAAGTAACAAGTGCTGAATCAAAAATAAACGATACTCAACCATCTACAGGTAATTTATTTCTTGAGAAACTTCTATGACTATTGTTTCTTTTTCTTATCAGTTATTACTTCTGTTAATCTTAATCCGCGTGAAACAATAAACGGCCTTTCAAATAATTCAATGACAAACGTTGGTGCTCATATTATGTCTACATTAAATCCAGTTCATTTGCCAGATGTTGCCGGAAATTATTTTGTCTCAAGTAAAAAGACACTCGTTAAAATTGTTACATTTGTAGAATCTTATATAATTAAGTTAGAAACTAAGAATTGAATCTCATCTAACAGATAATGGATATTAAAATGCTATTTGTAAAAAGGATCATTATTTAAAGAAAAATCTTTTCTTTCAACATTGATGACTATAGTTATGTTTGATGGTATCTGTTGAATATTGTGTTAATCTCCAATGGTTTATGACCTAATTGTAGTATAGAACTACAGGATGCAATATATTTGTACACAGAAATTTACTCAATAATTATCTTATACTAATTAAAATATATCTAATTTTATCTGAAATTTATATACGTATGATCTCGTAAGATGTAGAGAAGAAAAATTCACTGGGGAAATAACCCGATTCTAGCTCGTTCTTTCGACTTTATATTGGATATACAAGGAGTTATTGATAAATCTTAAAGAGTTTATTCGCAGGAGCTCTGAAAGTTACGCTATGGTTGTTGTACCTATTGTTTGATCGATTTATAGTTGTTTAGTAGAAAATCAAATAATATGATTCTTATGTATAATTTGATTCATTGATGTAGATTTAATCGACAATAGAATAATAGGATTATTTCACCAAATAGAATATTTTTTTTTGTTAACATACTGCATTTTTAAGAAGATTCGTCTACCCTAACATGTTAGTGTGAAATGAAAATGTTAGATTTCTCTAACATTGCCATTAAAATAAAAGAATATTTTCCGTTGACATATTTTTTATATTCTGAGGGTCATTAGACGTATCTGCGGTCGAAATTGCATTACTTAACTACATAATATGTACGTAAGAAAGATGGAAGAATTCAATAAAACGATCATCACTAAGTTCATCAAGTAACATTCTGTTTTAGCTTCGCTAGTGCCATCATCATTTGAATGTTTTTTTATGTGTTTCTAATGATGAATTCTTACTCTTTGAATTTAGGTTTGCCAAGTGATCTAGCCTCTAATTATAAAGTACATCCATCTTCAACTTCTGATCTACCATCGCCATCGAATTCATCGAATTCTTCGAATCCTTCGTCATCCAATCAACACAATCACTCAAACCATCAACCAAAACGACATGGCGAAGGTAACGACCCTAGTCGAAAACGAGAAATGCGCTTACAAAAGAATCGGTAAATATAAATTTGTCTTGAATAGTTTTTTGAATTTTATATAACCTAACTTTTTTAGCGAAGCAGCACGTGAATGTCGACGCAAGAAAAAAGAATATATAAAATGTCTTGAAGAACGTGTAACTGGACTTGAAAATCAGAATAAAGCCTTAATTGAAGAATTGAGACAATTAAAAGAATTGTATTGTCAACGAGAAGAAACTAATAATACTACTAATAATAATAAAACAACAACCACAACACGTTAGAAAAAAATAACTAATTAACAGTATTTTTTCTTGGCTATCTATCTGTATACATTTATATTTTTATCTTCATTTCCTTATTAAACACTTTTTTGTTTATTGTGGAAAGAGTTTTTCTGTTCTTTTATTGTGTATTTTCTTGTCTACTGTGTGTATTATTATTATTTTTTTTTGCTTGATTTTATGTGATTTTGTTTTGTATTTTAAAGTTTGTATTTTGTGAGAACGTACGAAGAACAGGAACGAAATAAACACAGTTCATGTGTTCTTTTATTTATCATATATTTTTCTTTACTTTTCCTTATTGTAGACATGGACATTGACAAAAGTTAACAAAGTAAGTTACATTCTTTTTACTAGAAATTTATAGTTAGCATTGATGTAAAGAAAATGGTTGTTGTATAGAAATTGAACTAATTATTCTACGTCTGATCTTTGAAGATCTGTATAGTATGTAGCTATATATTTTTTCATTAGAGAATATTTATATAATAAATTTCAATTCTAGAGAAAATATCTCAATATTTCTAGTCAAGTCTAGTTCAATTTACGTTTGTTTTAGTCACCGATAAATAAGGGTCTTTCATTTTCATTCTATTTAAACTGCGTAAGAGCTGCTGAATAATTTGATGTGTTTATCAAAACCTAATCTGTACCTATAAGTATCGTAAGGAAAAACCTTTCGTTTTATCAAAATTTTTTGACTCAGAAAGCAAAAGCATCTGAGATATTTCAATTGGTGACAAGTTCTTTTTCTTTTACTCACCGAGGTCTATTTATTTTCACAATTTCAAACATCTATGGTGAGCTGATCTGTAAGACGAAAAGGTGCCGAAAACGAACAGAGCTTTCATGTAGTTTGATGCCCATCATTTTCGAGTTTAATCTTAACATAGATGTATAGTAATATAATATTATTTTTCTATGATACAGCAATCATAAAGAAGTCAGATGATACTGTTAAAGTTAGAATTTGCGTATGAAATCAGTTAGTGAAGGACCGGATTATCCAAGCAAACAGTTGAAAACTTGCTACTTCTCTCGATTTAATTGATGATTTTTTCTTCTTTTAATACTAGAAAGAGAATAAAAATATTAGAGAACATTTTTTATTTTCTATTTGTTTTATCAGTCTTTTTAAAAACTATGGATTTACCTGTTCCATCATCATCAAACTTGCACCGTTCTCATTCTGATCGTGATCTTATAACAACTGAACGTCGTGCAAGTCGACCTCGTTTAGCAAGTTCATCATCATCATCATCAAATATTCCAATACAAATAACAGCTACATCATCAGTACCTTCAAATACTTCAGTACCAGCATCGCCACTTTTATTACCATGGGATCGTTTACAAAAATGGTTATATGGCATTGCTGTTGTTACGTTTGATCTTGAATTAGGACAATCCATTGAACTTCTTATACCAAATCATTGTAAATTATCAGATAAAGAAAAATTAAATCTATCTTATTTATCATTTCCCGATGCTAATTCAACATTTCTTGGTGATATACAATATCATTTTCGTATCAGTCACGAATCAAGTTTACCAACGTATTACCAATATTATAATTCTATTGTTCCACCAGCTCTACAAGTTGATAGTAATTCACTATTTGGTTATGTACATTTCCGTCAAATACGTGATAAAACAGTGAAACGTGGTTACTTTCAAAAATCACTTGTACTTCTATCTAAACTCCCATTTATATCATTATTTATCTCCATTGTTAGTCAACTTGGTCCAAATTATTTTCAATATGGTTTAACCAGTTTAGAAACATGCTGTCATTTAATGGATCGTCAATGGCCAGAGCCCGAACCGGGAAAAACTTTATTATTACCTTTATTAGGTAATGTTCTTCAAGCACGTATTCCGACACATGGTGATAAACCATTCTCATCATCAGATCTTATACAATTTCGTTCCATTGTTAATGAAACAATGTCAACAACTACTAATTCGAGTAGTAGTAATTCAATTAGATTTCCTATTGATGATGACACAGATATTGATACCATATCAACACATAATTCGCAAACCAAACAACCACAACCACAACAACAACAACAACAACAACAACAAGTAATTAAAATTTTGATAAATGTTGTATTTCTATTGTAGAATTGTTTTTTGTTTTAGATATCAACTGCGACTAAAAACTATTCATATACATCGTTTGAATTTTTACAAAAGCATGAACAGCAATTACCACGTTTAATTCCATTTGTGCATGATGTTAATACGTATCAATCATTATTTTCTGTTTTAACACACATTCAATTGTTATGGGAATTAATTTTATTAAATGAACCCATTGCTATTTTTGGAAGTTTTCCTACCTACTGTTCTCAAACGGTTCAAGCACTTGGTAAATTATGCTAGCTAATTTTACTTTTCTTAGAAAGAATATATTATTAATAATTGATGATTTTAATTTCACAATGACGTTAAATTATCACCATAAGTGTTAGTTTTACTTGTAAAAAAAAAACTATTATCCGTTCCAGAAGTCAAGACAGTCGGTTGTTTTTTTTAATAACGTTTGATAGGAACAAGATAGAGACCTGCGTTTTTCATTGTTTGATAGTTAAGACCCAGACACATATTTCCACAAGCAAAATTTTTTCTAAGGAAAAATTTGAAGACCAATTTTTCAGAGGATCACTGAAAAGCTACTTTGGATTTCTGGTAACTGTTATAGAAGTCTATAGATTTTCTTACACATTCGGAATCAGCATTAAAAACTGAGTCGACCAATACATATTTCGAACCTTTCACGAACTTTTGTTTAAGTCGAGAAATTCACCCCTGTGGTCTCGCCCAGGAGTCGGTCAAAAAGTGAACTCCAGAAAAATTCCATTTGAACAGTAGGAAGCAGGTTCCAAGTTTGTAGAATGCTGTTAGAAACCAAAATGGTAAATGAATAATCAACAAATACAGATTTTATTTTGTCTCTTACTTTTAGTTCACATAATATGGCCATTAAGATATGCATCTGATTACCGTCCGTTTTTTACTATCCATAATAGTGAATTTCAAGAGATTACATTTAATTCATCAAAGAAATCTTCGAATAAAATTTCTTCTTCATCCACTCTACCAACACAACCATCGCTAATCATCGGCGTAACAAATCCATTTTTTTCTAAACTTCTTAATCGATGGCCACATATAATCCGTGTTAGTGACAATAAAGAAGAGCGATTTAAATCTAAACAAAATGAATATTTTCTTGGTGTAGAACATGAAGATGATGATTCACCCGTAAATGACGTTGAAGATAATACAGATTTATCATCATCACCACAAACACCAAAACAAGCATCGTTAAAAAAGTTTGCAACTAACACAAAACCATACAAACATACACGTTCAATTAATAGTAATTCGTCACATTTAACATTCGATATAAAACCTGGTTTATATACTAAATATAAATCATATTTACAACGTGATAAAACCATATTAAAAAAACTTCAATCGACTAATTCTCAACAACGTCCTGATACAGTTCAAAATGCTTTAATACGTCGATTTTTTCTTGAATTAACACAAAGTTTTATTATTCCACTTGAGCGTTATTTCACAAGTCTTTTACCATTACGTAAATATTATCAACCAAATCGTAGACCACCAACAATAAAAAATTTTGATAATGAAGATTTTCTTAAAACACTCGATCAATATGGACCACAATTAACATCAGGTTTGAAAGGTGATTGGAAAGAATTATATAAACATTTTCTATCAACACCAAACTTTCGTCTTTGGCTATTAAATCGGCGACAAGAAGCAAATGCAAAGATCTATTCATTATATATTGAAACAATAGCTAATTGTCGACTTGAACAAGATTTAAAACTTTCGAAATTAACTGAAATCGAATTAGTTGATTTGCTCTTAAAATTCAATGATTTAATTCAACGTTTAGAATCGAAAACAGATGAGTTATTATTGACAATCGATCCAACAGTTACAAATGATTATATGGAAAAACTAAAAGGAAAAATTAAAGTAATCATTGACGAGAAATTATCTGATGATATGAAGATATTATTTGACAAACAAGTTAAAATATCTTTATCGTAACAATTCTTAATCAATAAATGAAATCGGTGATTATAGTAAACTTGTTGCTTTTTTTCTCTTCACTGTAATCAATACTCGTGCGTTCAAATTACTATTATTGTACACTTATTTAATGTATTTTCTTTTTTTCATGAGATTGTTATTTAAAAGAACAAAATAGTCTGTTTATATAAATGCAAAATAAATTGAATACTCATTAGGGGGGAAAATAAAAAGTGCACTTGCAATAAGAAACTATCTGCCTTCTCTATTGTTTATTTATTAGATGCTCAATGATGAATTTGAGTTTATGCACCTATAAATCTTTTTGTCGAACTGCCTGTTTAAGTATTTGGTAAGATTTTCTCGTTGGTTACAAAAACTAAAATCTTATTAATTTTTAATATATGTTAAGTTAAGAAAAAACAATTTGAAAAGCTCACCTTCATTGGTTAAATATACTTTAAAAAATAACTAAATCCAGCCTATTAAAGATTGAATTTTTTTATGTATATTTTAGGCAACCGATTCGTTTTATTTCTACAGCACTACCCGACAGTTGGTATAAACGTTTACCTCCTATTGATGAAAAAGATATTGAAGAAAAAGCTATCAAAGGTTCAGGGCCAGGTGGACAAGCAATAAATAAAACACATAATTGTTGTCAAATAAAACATATTCCAACGGGTAAAATAATGGTGCTTAATTTTCCGTCATAGTTTAATCATATATTAAAAAGAAAACTATTCGAAAAAATGTTAAAACATAATGAAACAAAATTATTTCTTATTTAGGTATTGTTGTATCATGCCAGCAAACTCGTTTTCTGGAAAAAAATCGTTTTCTTGCACGTCGTCAATTGCAAGAAAGATTGGATGTTTTGTATAACGGTGATCAAAGTCTTGTTGCACAATATAAACGCGAAAAAAGTGAAAAAAAAGAAGCTAAACGTTCAGAAACAAAGAAAACTTTAGAAAAGAAACGTGCATTTAAATCTGAACAAGATATTTATTCAACTAATAATACAAATGATAAACTACCAGACAAATCAAATGAATGAGCATTCACGAAACTATTTATTTCTTGCATATATATATATATTATATCAATATATGAAAGACTTAACCAGAAAATAAATGTGAATTTGGATGTTTACATCGATGAGAAAATCTTTTTTTTGGCAATCGAAGTACTTTCAATGTATATCTTCACATGTATCTTAAAGATTAGCGTATAACAATTCGTGAATCCTATATTGAACTGAATTTCTATACGCATATCAAAATAAAAATGAGAAAACATCGGATTTGCATCCGATTGTTATGTGTAGTGCAAAAACTGAGTCGATTTATATATGTTGTGAATAACTCTAAGAAAAAAATGTTCTTTTGAAAAAATCCCTGTACCCCCCTCAGGGATGATCTGGCCAATACTGACAATTTTTTCGATAAATCAGCCACTTCTTGACGGATCCTTCTCATCTTCGGACTCGACTGAGATATTGATGAGATCATTATGTGTACAAAATTTCATGACAATTGGATGAGACTTTCAAGGGTTATCGTGTTAACGGACGGACACACTGACCGAATCTAGAGTGTACTCACTTTTTTTGAGTACACAAAAAACTATCTTCTTCTGTTAATATGTTTGCACTTCGATCTCATTCAAGCGATCGATACGGAAAAAACAAATCACTCAAGTTTTACAATGAGTGGTATGCAAATATATTTATCTATAGTAAGCGTGTTGATTAGCGTAAAAGAACCAAAATTCTAATCAGTACATATAGATTTTTTTGTGATGTATATCATGCCAAAATTTGTTTCAGAATACAATGCAAGACTTTCATATTATTCTTCATCTTTTTTTCTCTCAAGATCATAAGAATATTGAGCCATCGTATAGTACTTCTACTTCAGTGTTCAATGTCAATCATTCATTGCGATTCTTTTGAAAAGATTGATAGAGTATATTTTAAAACAATATCTAGCATTATAAGAATTGTCTGTGTTGAGAAATTTCTAATATATTGGAAATCAATAGAACCATTTGCTTCTATTCTATATAATTTATTAGTAGGTTTTTTTTTACAACCTAATGTCTAAAGAAACATTACAATCAATAAACAAAATTTACAAATATGTTTTCATAGATAAATTCATAGATGGTGTTCGAAAGACTAATAACATTTTATGGTGTGCCGTTTTAATTTGTGCTAAAATTTTTCTTGAACTAGTTATTTTAGTTGTTGAAATTTTGTTCCAATTAATTGCTGAAACTATTTCATTTGAATCAACAAAGCCTGGTGGTTGATAATCATCAGGTGTTATTGATGAATTGTATTGAATTTTAACACAGAAGCGATAATTCGATCGATTATCAATAGATTGAAGACGTTCATCGACAAATTGATTGATTTGTTCTAATGCTTTTAGTACTTGTTGTTGTATATCATCAACTGATGTTGTACTTGAAAAACTTTCATTATGATTATCGATTCCAGTACTATTATAAGCAAAATAATATTCATACATTTCAAGTATTGAATCATCTAATTTTGAAATAACAAAAAACGTAGCCAATTTTAGATAACCTTTGGACAAAGCTTGATGCACACCTTGAATCTAAAGTATTGGCGAACGAAAGTTAATTAAAATAAAAGTCATCAATAGTAAGTAGTGTTAAAATACCCATGAGAAAACTGTTGAATTAAATCGCTGTTGTTCAATCATGGTTGATGGTCGAGTAAATAATGGAACAAATAGTGAGCCTAGTTTTTTTGATGAAAAATGATCATTCGAAAAAATGTGTCGTCTAGCTGTTAGTGCTGATAGAGTAACAGTAAACAGGCGATGAAGAAATAATGTTGAATCTGATTCCGTAGTAATATCCAGTGGAAAAAATTTACACCATTCGCGGGAATCAATTGTCGACATTGACGTTAGTAGACGAGCAAAATTTTAATTTAACGTATATCTATTATGTAT
Source organism: Rotaria socialis (assembly GCA_905331475.1). Lineage (NCBI taxonomy): Eukaryota > Metazoa > Rotifera > Eurotatoria > Philodinida > Philodinidae > Rotaria > Rotaria socialis. The sequence continues at coordinate 11,646 of CAJNYU010000136.1, forward strand.
GCTTACATATATAAACCCTTCGTGGTACTTGTCACGTTTCTCTATATTATTTTTTTTTTCGTTCAACGTTATACTAAACGAACGCTCTTCATTTCTAGATGTCAGTAGAATGTATAAATAATGAATATCTATTCGAATAAGTTTAAAAGGTCTATTTTCTATTTCACTGAATGATTGTAAGTTGAAAAGAGCAAGAGTGTTTTTCAAAATTCGAACTAAATAAAGTACTCATCATTGAAACCGCATGTTTTGAGTAGACGCAAAATATTCAACATGCAAGAAAGCTTTGTTAATGGATCAAAAATTGATTTCGATTATATTGTGATGTGCAGTAAAATTTAGTCGAAATAGTGGATATTATTTTGATTTTCTTATCCAATATAGTTTGTCTCTATCAAAGCTGTTCGAGATATCCGAATTGTAATGAGAAAATTGGCTTGTGTCTTCGAGTTCATTGCACGTCAGAAAAAAAACTTCTTCACATTGTTCTATGAATAAGTTTCACAAGATTTTACTGAAATGCGATTCAACATGTCTTGCATCGTCTAGTTATTGCTATTCTTGAAATGATGTACAGCATAGAATCTAGGCGTATCACAAAAGTATCTGTTGTAAAGCAATAGTTTTTGCTAAATTATGTGCATTTTCTTCGAATAGATTATAATAAAAGATGACTAAAATATCCTCTTATTGTTAGAGATACTGAATACACATTTTATTTCATAATTTACAGAGGATGAACATTTTCTATGCTTTTTGTGTAGAAATTATTATGGATGATTGGGAATTAGTTTTTGTAACGATAAAATCGCACGGACATATTTTCTAAATCGTATAGAATTTATTTTCGATATAACAGAGAGCTGTAAATGAAGCAAAAAAGTTGCAGAATACTGTAACGATTTCTGATAGAAGAGAAGCTTGTGCTGATGGTATTACACTTTATTTCACTCTTCAAATCATAATACCGCCTCGATTACATATAAAACACACGCTTAAATACTCAATCACTTGAGAGAACGAAGGAGAATGAGAGATAAAGACAAATATCAAGGACAGAAAGATAAAGGCAATACATGTGATGAGAAGAAATGGCACCATAAGGCCAAATACCATGCACAGACCACACTCGAACGGGAGTGTTACACTCCCACGTGGAATCTCCCCATTTATCGTTACAAATACATCTTGAAGAAACATATACATATAGACAACTTCTGCAAAAGTTGAACGAATATGAAACTAATGTTCAATTATTTATTGAATTTTAATCATATTAATGTTTTATTTATTTTTTTTTTAAATTTTGAATATGTTTTTGAACTCCAGTTACGTGCTTATGTGTTGGCGGTAAAGTTTTACTACTGATTTCAAGTGTTTTCTGATAATATTCTAATGATTTTGTGTAATCTCCTTTGCATTCATACAACACAGCGATATTGTTGTAAATAGCAGCGATTTGTGGATGATCAGGGGGTAATACTTTCTTTCGAATATCAAGAGCTTTGCTATAATATTCAAATGCGGCATCATATTTTGAGAGATCAGCATATGTATTACCTATCGTATCATAAGTGGCAGCGAGATCAAGAGAATCCGGAGAAAGTGTTTTTTCTTGTATCTGCATTGCTTTAGCCAATTCAAGTAAAGCTTGTTCATAATTACTTTTATTTCGATAAACATCGCCGATAAAGGTCAAACTCTCTGCAACACTCGGATGATCGTTTCCTAAAATTCGTTGTCGTATGCTTAAAGATTCATTAAAATGTTCAAGACTTTCGTTGTAATTCTTGCATCGCATCGATGCCCATCCAAGACCTAATTGAGCATCTGCAACAGTAAGTTGAGTCTCATCTAACATTCGTCTATAACATTTTCGTGCTTGTTCATTTTCATCCATTCTAAGCAAGAGTTTGCCAAGTGAATCCAAATTAGTATCGTCACCAATTTTTCCTTTCATATGAGTAAATATTTCTTTCAAATGATAGTCATCTTCACATGCTAACGATACATTAGCTATCCATAGTCTATTTTCTTCATCTTCGGTTACTTTCTCGATACGAAATAGTGCACCAAGCATAATCAATATCTCATTTTCTTCTTCATAATAGCTTGCCTTACCAATCTCAGCAAAAGCTTTTGTTCGTAGTCGAGGATTGATTTCAATTTCAAAAAGAATAGGCCGCACATTATCTCGTCTACGAGTAGTCTGAGTAAATGTAAGTGCAACATATCGATCACGACTTGTTGATAGGAAAGAGTTCATTGACAGAAATTCGCCTATATTATTTTTCATTAATTCAAGTTCATCAACATTAATTAATTGTCCACGATAAACTAGAATTGTTTTTCGATTAACATTCGTACGAATGAACTTTTCGTATTCAGATTTTATTTGCTTCGCAATGTCAGTAATAAAAAATCGAAAAGCAAATATTTTATCAAAATCTTGCACACCCAATGCTTTGTTCATCATTCGATATAAGCATGAATCTCTTGTATACCACCAAATCGCTTTTTCTGCGTTGTAACTCTGTTCAAATTCTTTAATAATCTCTATCTGATCAGGATTATCCGCATAGGACTTTCTGCAAAGCTCAATAAGTTCTTTACGATCACTGGATTTATGATGCATACGAAGAAGAATTTCAATAAACAATTGAAACCACATAAAAATAGCATTTCGAGCTTGAAGATTTTGCGATTTAGAACTGATAACAGAAACTGAAGTACCATCTTCTTCTTTTATTCGAGTAATTTGATCATTTGAGATTTGCTTAATGAGTTGATCGCGTTGTACTACAACAGCATTAATCTGTAAAAAAAAATAAATTGTTAAATCAAAGTTACTAAACCTAATTTACAATATTTTACTTTGTTGTATTGACTCGCCCATTGTTCATTTGCTGCTTTATTTTGGCAAAAAACGTAACACGCAGAAAATTGTGGAAGATCATGAACTCGAGGCACCAATTTTCGACCTAATGCCCCTGATACAATTAGAACAAGTTTTTCATGCTTAACCTTGCGAATGTATTGTTCACATTGATCGCTATCAGTAAATGCTCGAAGATGATTTATTATTTGACGAAGTTCTTTCTGAGTGTTTAAGTTGTATTCTGTCGCATTGGCATCCACATCGAGCCACAAACATGTGAAAGATTCGACATTAGAGGCCATTGAATAGCGAGTATTTGTTGTCGAACTGGAATCGCTAAACAATTTGGCTATTTTTGTCTTTTATGTTGGTAGGTAAATATTTGAATAGAACACTCGCGTAAACAATTCAATACTACCTCAAGTTTTTTTTCTTTTTACTTGCAAAAATTCATCGTGTTCTTCATTTAAGTTTACAGTAGATCTCAATTTTAGAAGTTATCACGTGCCAAAATATGTTTCTTTTCTGTTTCTTATTTTTCTTATTTACCACCAAAATATTCAAATTTTACTGACAATAACTATGTTGTTGTAGGGCGATGCTTGTCGCAGAAAAATGAAAGGCATTAATCGATAGAAACAAGTGACTCCCTATCAGCAAAGCAAGTATTTTCTTCCTTCATAAAACTTAAGCTTCATAAAGTCATCCAAAATAAAAACCCCACAAACGAAAGCATCACGTGTCTGTATTATAAATATTATGGTTATAAAAATTTAAGTATAGCATACAAAGTCAGCAGTGTTTTCCAAAGTATATATATATAGCTTTTCCACAGATGAATAAACTGCATTCACCAATAGTTTTAACCATGCATTTATTTCTATTATCTTTTAAAATAAAGTGCTAAACATGAATGGAAATTCGTATACGTATATCTGTAGTAGCACTCAGATAGATAATAATAGGGAATCACTAGAAAAAAAACGATGGTAATTCCAAGAAATCGTTTTCTTTACTCACTTTTTCCAAACATAAAAATTGCATTGCCATATGTCAAAAGGCCGTCTCTTTTCTTTTCAGAAAGAACTATATAATACAACAGGTCATGCCAGGAAAAACACAAAGATAATAAATAAAAAAAAAGTCGTTGTACACTCCAAGAGAAGATTATTATAGTATGAATTCCTTGCTATTCAACAAGAAACTAAACATAGCTATTCATTCAATTTAAGAAAATATATGAATTGATGTTAACATAAAAAGATATCGTTTTGGTTTAGATATCCATCCATCAGGAGAAAGTGTTGCAAAAATCATATTAGTAATTATTGATATCTATACTATTTTCGTGCATAATAGCTGTACTACTGTGATGCATTTAAATTGATTAATGAGAAAACTTTTTGTATTAAATAAATATTCAGATTCAGAGACGATGAAGTGTCGAAATAAACATATTTCAATGCAATCATGAATCATTTATTTACGTTCGAATATCAATTCAAAAATAGCTTGTATTCTCTCGTTTGTGCTCACTTGAACACAGCTATTACTTGGTTTCAATCAATTTTATCAAGTTTTTCCAACGGTTACTGAAATTTAGTTTGCAAACATTTAGGGATAAATTCATATGAATAATAGATGTACACAAGCTGCAAGTGTAAGTTTACTGAAATATTACTATAGCTAATAGATTTCGATAACTACTTGCTTGTTTCTCACTTCGAGTGTTTTCTAAACTAGTTTGCTTGGCTCTTACGGTTCACGTGGCTGCGATTCAAGAATTTTTAAACTCAGCAATACGTATCAATTGGAAAATAAAAAAGTATGATTAAAAACTGCTGTCAAGCATAGCCACAACTTTATAAAAAAGATGTAATGAAAATAAAATAGCATCATTTTACTAGAAGAATTTTTAAAATCATAATCAAAGACAAAGACAAAATAAACAAACTCATTGGAATAGTTGTTTTAGCATAATTACATAAATTTGATTGATAACACCATAGACCGTTACCATTTACATTATTTTGAGCGAACCATTGAGAGATATCTCGGTCGACAACAGTCAATATCGATGATTTCTATTTTCATAAGTAAAATCTGTACATTTTATATTAAGATTAATAGATTCACTCATCCGACTAAAATATCCTTGATTAGCAGGTACTGTTACAGTTGCTACATTTTTTGGACTGAATGAATCTTCACAATCAGTACATAAATAGCATGAAATAGTAGAAGCTATTAGAGCTATATGCGAAAATATTCCTATAATACTCAAAATAAATTAGAGCTCTTTTAATTACCTGTGGTTACTGTTGTTGTCGTCATTGTGGAAGTAAATAAAGAGCCTAGAAATAATAGAAAAAAAGCTTGGCTCTAACTCTCCATTATCGAATATTCACAATATCACCATCATCAATATTTCCATTCATATCAATAGAAATGGTATAAGGGCCAACAATATCAGCCTTATTAAATTTGTAAGATGAAATAGTAGAATTTTTTTCTTTGTATGAATATATAGAATTTGAAGTTCTTGTAATAAATGTTCTGCCAGGATAAACAGAGTAATTGACGTATTTATATAAAAACGAAAGCCATCTTGCGTCGTATCTTGAAATATACCACCATCATAAATTAAAAATTTCATCGGATAACGAAATAAATAAGTTTCCCATGGTGAGATTTCAAAGAAACCATATATATGAACATAAACAGCATTTATTGTTGATTGGTTATGTCTTGTTACATTTCCATGTGCTGGTATAAACAAAACACATCCGCTATAAATTGGTGAGCAACGATCGAGTGTTGATGCTAATTCACCTAACCATGTAGAATTGAGTCCGAAATTACCTGATTGATAAGGAACAAATGTTATTGCTAAAACGAAAAAATATGAAGAGTATATATTATTTAATTAATTTAAACTTAATTTGCAGGAATAGTTTTCAATTGTTCCTTGACGATCAACTGTTACTGTAAATGGGCTCTGAATATTATTACTCAATATTTGATTTGAATCATTTGAATTAGAAACAATTTTCGTCAGTTGTGATGAATAGAATGAAGTGTTTGGATAAATAGTTATTATTGAATTGGATAAAAGAAACCATGTAAGATTTGATGTCAACTCTTCTAATAATCCTCCATTGAAAACCATTATATTTATTGGATATGAAAATTTAAATGATTTTATTGAATTCGAACTATACGGAGAACCAATTTGTAAGTTTCCATAAATTTTTAATGATTGAATACTCATATTTAAATGCGATTCATTACTAATATAGACACTGATATCCGAAGGAATTATTACAGTAGAATCATTCCCTGTTTGTATGTTATTACTCCATGTATTTAAACAATTAAAATCACCCGATTGATTGGCTATTACTATAATTGAGTTTCAATAATAAACTATTATCTTCATAAATATTATCTAGTATATTCTCTCTACTTACTTGTTAATGATTTTATTTCCGTTAATAGTATTACAAAACAAAGTAGAAAAATGATAAACATACTATTGTACAAATTGCACAATACAACTATTGAATATTAGAATTTCTAATGATGAAAATCAATGGTCTATTTAATAAGATGTCTTAGTTTTTTTTTAAATTCACAATTTTCACTTCAATTATTGTCCAATATGGTTGACAGTATCTCTAATTGAGTCTTGTTAAATCATAACTTACACAGAAGAAAAATGACGACATGCACAATGTTCATATGCATCGATTGGCGAATAATTTCGATATATTCTTAAAAATATCCTAAAAAATAAATCGAATCTGATTCTCGTAGTTCCATTATATAGAGTATATCAACATGAGGCTGTTGTTTACTCCTGTGTATATTGACAAACTATTTAAAAGGAAGGTCTTCCGTTGTCGCTTCCTTTATTGATTCTCAGATTGAAAAAGAAATTGTCATATTATTCGTCATGAAATGTTAAATCAGCCTCCTAGATCGAAAGTGAAAGTATCAATGATATGTATCGATGACTTTAAATTGTTTCAATTATCAGAATTGTATGAGCTCTTGAACAAATTAAATGCTTTTCATATATTTATCATTCATATAAAAGCAAGTACAAAAACATCATTGAAACTATTCTGATAAGCAAAATTTATACGATGTGGCTCATAAATATATTTTTCTTTATTGGCCTATCAATCGCATGTTCTTTAAATACCGATTCCAGTAAGTAAATAAGAGATTTCTTGGTTTTAAATAAAAGAATGTCATAAACTATTTTAGGAGCATTGGAAACAAAATTAATATCTGAAAAGAATCTTACGTCATTTTCGAGTTTTGATAAAAATCTAAAATATTTTATTGCTAATAAACTGCACTCAATATCGGATTCTCTCCATTATGGGAAGATAATTCCGTCATTTTCTGTTCAACCAAATGAAGGTGAACGTCTGCAAGTATTAGCACGTGCAAATTTTGAACGAATAATTAAAATACGCGGTAGTCAAACACATGGAAGAATTATGATAATGGAAGGAGAAATTTTAGTTGGAGAAGGTCCACCGACTCATATTCATCATTGTGAAGATGTGTATTTTCATGTTTTAAAAGGCGAACTTGAAATTGAAGTTGGAGATCACAACATTTTTTGGGAACAGTTGACACATGGATGTATGCACCACGCCTTTTAAAACATCGATATCGAAATGTTAATTCAGTTGGTGCAAGATTACAATTTGTATTTCAACCAGCCGGTATTGAACATTATTTTGAAGAAGTTAGCAAAGTTATTGTTGCACAACAACCAGATTGGCAAAATCAAGCAGCTGCTGTTGCAGAAAAATATGAAATTGAACTTCTCGGAAGACCGGATTGGGCTGGATGATTGGGTCGAAAATTCTTTAAACCATTTAGTTCTCTTTGTCACCTAATTTTAATGAGAAAATATCTTGAGAAGAAAATATTTCTTGAAAAATCTTATACAGTATCAATCAATCATATAATGTCCTACGCTTTTAACAACGTGTTTTTAGATCTTTTCAATGAATTTATTGAAATAAACTAAAGATTGTTTAAATAACATGAACAATCATATCTGTATTCAATTCATTTTATAATCAATAGTTGACATTGCAAACTGAATAGAAACGTTATATTCTACTTTCCAAATATTTATGTCTACCTTTTTCAAAAAATGAAAATCAACGAACAGATTATCCTAATCGAAGACTAACTCGTATGCTTTTTAATAGATTTTCTTATTTTGCCTTGTGTAAAATAGTTAGTAGAGAGTGAATACCATGTAGAGGTGATGTATCATTCCAACGAGACATGTGTTTCACTTTGAGAATATTAACTTCAGTAATGAAAAACCAATAAATACTTATATTTTGCCATTCAATATTTCACATTTTAAGAAAGATTCAAGTGGAATGATCAGAAGACTCAATTATTCTCGTTTAGAAAATGAAGAAAAATTATTTTCTATCAATTTTTTTTGCACGAGAAACCCTCAATAATATTTATATTATAGTTCCAAGTATATCTATATTTAACCACGATATTGAGAGAAAAACCATACAAAATCTTATGAATTAGTTAAATTAATAACGGAAGTGAATTCTGAATAATCAAAATAAGTATTTTATATGTTCTCTTCATATACATGATGTTTATTGAACGTTTCATGATCAATAGTATGATCAGTGTTATTTCAATCTATTAGTAAACAAAGAAAGTAATAATCAATATCGTATCTTTCGATATTACGTTAATATCTACATAGAAGAGCAAACATCTCAAACTATATAACAGAGCTGAGAGTATCATTTGATTTTGCTTATTTGCTTATTACATATTTCAGAATATATCAAAGTTACTTGCGAATAAATGAATACTACAGGGGTCGCAGCGGTCTAGTATGCAAAATCAGGAATCAGGACAGGAATTCCAAAGAAAAAAAATCAGGATTTTTACTCATAAATCAGGAAATCAGGGTTAGTAAATATTCATCATAAATATTGAACTTTTACGCATCTTTCCGTCAAGGAAAACGCATCTAACTAAAGACTTTTGTTTTCAGTTCTTTTGTCTATCTTTGTTGTTCATTTCTCATACTAAATTATGCAGTAATAGGGAGAATAAAAATGGTCTCTTATCTTTCAAGATTTCGTGCTAAGAAACGCTACTAAAAAGCTTTTCTTATGAAAGCTGATGTTTCTGTGTTACCATCGTTCTCCGTTCTGTAAAGCGGTTATTCACTCCTCGAATGTTAAATATTCAATGCATTTCTAGTTGTGTCATTACGTTACCTATTTCAAGTATGTTCACTTGTTTCATTGTTCATGCACACAGTCGCCTTTTCTGACGCTATGTGATCGATGCTTTGATCATTGCCCGAGTGGCTCATTTGATATTTTGACTATGATTCATTTTGTTACAAGATTTGACAACTATCATAGACATGCAAAAAAGGATGCGACATTCAATAAACAATGACGCCGGCAAGTAGAGCTTGTCGGGTTGGCTCCGGACCAAGTTGGGTCCAGGTCAAACCTTTTCGATTTGAATATTTCTTGACACTATCAAAGTACGAATTCGCCGGGTGAGAGTCCAAAAAAGTGTTATCAATCGGATTCAGGTCCGGTCCAGGTTCAGTAAGACACGTCATTCTTTCTGCATTTGATAATTACTATTTTCACATAATCATATGCCAAACGATACTCATTTCTCACCAAAGTGGCTATAAACGTTGATTCAACATGGAGAACCGTGTTTCCGTTGGCCGAAGGCTGGAAAGGACATATGCACTTTCATGTGTATTGTTCGTCATACTAACGAACTCAATTGTCGTAATGCGGATTGGGGTGACCTGAAGAAACACTTCGAGCGTCCCACAAATAAATTGAATTTTAAAGTTATGCATAATCAATAAATGAGATTTGTGAAATTCTTTTTCATTTATCAGTTAAAAAACATCCACGAGTGGCTTGAAAAGAAGATAGGTGGCCTATAGCGGAGAAAGAAGTAGCGTGTTGATTAGTTTTAGTAATTCATTACAGTCATCGGATACTAGTTTAAAAAATCAGGACCTATCAGGCTGTATTCAAAAATTCAGGAAAGTAGTACTGCTGCGACTCCTGATACTAAGAATTTACTTATATTTGTTTTGTGTAGTATTGCAATTGACAGTAAGTATTCGATCAATTTTCTTGAGTAAGAAATCAAAGATACGAAAAATATCTAATCTGTTTTTTTCTCATCCGAAGTCTATTTTTTGTAAGTTTATTGAAGGATTTCTACTTGAAATTATATTCACTTTTCGTACTCTTAATCAGAGAAAGTAACGAGTTATTGATGAATATCATTTGTTTTTAATAGTTACACAATCCGACTTTATCATTAACCAGCCAGGTTGTGGTCAAAAACTTCATGTATTACCATATCCAAATGCCTATCATAGAATTGTTCTTCATGGAAATCAAACAAATAATCAATTTACAATTATCGAAGATTTAATTTATATAAATGAAGAAGCACGGCTACACTATCATATGAATGAAGATGAGATGTTTTTTTGTTATAAATGGTACTCTGCAATTTGCGGTTGATGGTAAACAATTTTGCCTTGAATTTTGCGCCAGAGCCGGTATTAGTGTTTACATTTCACGTAGTGTAACACAATTCGTTCGAAATATTAATTCTAAACCAGCTTTCTTTCAAATATTATTTGCACCGTCAGGTAGAGAAAAATTCTTAGAAACAGTTTCTATTATTAATGATAATTCACCAATCAATTCTACACAAGCAAATCTACTTGCTTTAAATCATGGACAAGTTAATTTAGGTGAAGTATCAAAATGCTAAGACTTGAACTGTGTATCTGATAATGGTACTCTGATTAAATTATCTTTGTATTCAATACGTTTCATGTTTATTTCAATAGCGTTCTATAGAACAATAAATCTAAATAAAAATTTTAAACGATATTTAATCGTCGATTGACTGACGTTCAGTAACGGAAACTAAAAGCAAATGCAAAGAATCCATGAAAGATTTTTTAGCTAACTGAAATGATTTCTTAATCAACTTATTTTGTTCGTAAATCTATGAGAAGAAATGAAGTAAATTATCATCGATTTAGTTACTAAAACTATTGTGGATCAAATCAGTCTGAGAAACAATTGAATTGTATTTTATCTCAGCAGACGACAGAACAACAACCATTGTATAAAACACAGGAAAAACCTGGAAGTAGCTATTTATTTTTCAATGATCAAAATTGTCTATCTATCAATTTATTACCAAAATTTGCGTTCGAAATATTTATCTTTACTCGCATAACTATTCATTTCAATGCTATCTCCAGTTTTATTTCAAGTAATGTCAATACAATATAATGAAAAACAGAACTGAAACATATTTTTATCTTCGTATGAATTCAGCAGATGTCGTCGAAAGACGATCGAACAAAATTCTAGTCGAACATACGATTGGGTAATAAATAATAGATTGTTAAGAAAGAAAGAATAATTAAGCACATTCGCCCACCCGCTCATCTAAAGAAGAAGCGTTGTTGTCGGTACAGTGTTTCCAATATTCAGTGTTTCAAGAAAAAATAAAGTATTCAAGGTATTCTGAATTGTTTCTTGAAAAATTATTGTTTTGGACATCAATGATTCAAAACAAAGTATCATGATGCTAAAGTACAAATTTGAAACGATTACTTTGCTTGTATGTTACAGTATTATATTGAAAAATATGTTTTCCTTCTCTTATTTTTTCGTTCGAATGCCAGATGGAGCTAGGAAATACTCTTTTCCTTTTATTCTTATCAAATCTCCTCTTAAAATTTTTCTTGTTTTTATTATCCAATATTGTTTTTCCTTACAGTCTTCTCATATCATTTGTAGGCATTTGATATTAGGAATTTTCATTCAGTTAACTTCAAATGCCGAAATTCACAAAGTATCCCCAAGTATTTATGTTTTAATTGGATTTAAGTTTGCTCTAAAATATATTTGAGAGTAAAGACGAATTATTTTATGTTATTCTATTTTCTAGATTAAATATTGTTGTTACAGTATGCCACCAGTTACTTATCCAGCATTAGCTGGATATTATGAATTACAAAAAACAATTGGTAATGGTGGATTTGGCAAAGTGAAACAAGCCATACATCTTCTAACGGGTGAACATGTTGCTATTAAAATAATTGACAAGGCTAAATTAGGCGTAGGTGCTTCATTTTCGTTTATGAATTTTATTTTGAAACTATTTTATTATAGAGTGATGTAGCTCGTATTGCACTTGAAATAAAAGCTATGAAAGATTTACGTCATCAACATATTTGTCAACTTTATCAAGTGATTGAAACCGATGAATACTATTTTCTTGTTCTTGAGGTATGTTTGTTTGTTTGTTTTTCGTAGTAGAATTTGATTATTCTCAATTCTCAATCTAATTGTAGTATTTTTGTAATGGTGAATTATTTGATTACATTGTAAATCGAAATCGTTTATCTGAAGAACAAGCTCGACATTTTTTTCGTCAAATAGTATCAGCTGTAGCTTATATGCACAAGAAAGGTTATTGTCATCGCGATCTAAAACCAGTATGTATTTTATTTTCATGAAGGAAACAAAAATAAATTCATTATTTTAGGAAAATCTTTTACTTGATCGTCGTGAAAATTTAAAACTAATTGATTTTGGTTTGTGTGCTCAACCAAAAGGTGGTATCAACTTGGCATATTTAGGTACAGCCTGTGGTAGCCCGGCTTATGCTGCACCGGTAAATATAGGAAAAAAAGAAAAATCGAAAGTATTCATAGAGCTGAATTTCATTTTTTATAGGAAATCATTGCCGGAACAAATTATCGAGGCGATGTGGTAAGGAATTTTTTTAAAAGTCTCATTTATAATTTAACGTCATTATTGATAAAGATTAATAATATTAACTTACTGAAACTTTATTTTTTCAGTTTCAGTTTCAATAGCAGATAAGGTAACACTTATTGACGTGAATTGTCTCTGTACTAAAGCTTCTGCTTAAATGCTTTTGTAATAATCTTCTTATTCGCTTGATAAATCTATTTAGTCAAATATTCTTCGTAATTTTTATTCTCATTCTTTATTTAGGCAGATGTATGGAGTCTCGGTGTACTTCTATATGCACTTTTATGTGGTAGTCTACCATTTGATGATGAAAATATAGCATCGATGTATGCAAAAATTCAAGTAATAGGAATTTCAAAATATAATCTACAATAAATTTTTATTTGATTTCTACTCTAGAATGGTGTTTATCATATTCCATCATGGTTATCACAAGAAAGTGTTGCTCTATTACGTCTTATGCTTCAGGTTGATCCAACAAAACGTATTCGTATTGATGATCTATTACGACACCGTTGGCTCATTAATAATGTTTATCCTGAGCCAATAAAATGGGAATCCATCTATCATGTATGAATAAAAGTTTGTTTTTTACACATTTGAATTATTTGTTTCTTTATAGAATAAATTGGAGATATCATGTATACGTGAAATGTCTCTTTATTATGGTCGGACAGTCAATGATTTAGCTCAAGAACTTTCATCTGTAAGTTAAATCATTCTATTTTACACAAAAGAAAAACAATGCTTTAATTTAGAAAAAATATGATTACATGACAGCTACTTATTTTATTTTATATGATCTTAAATCACGGAATAAACCAATACGTCTTTTACCTAATCGTGTACAATCGATACATTCCCGAGCATTTGATGGACATCATCATCCGGCAAGTTCGATACCTGCAAATTTACTTCGTGAAAAAAATCAAGATTTAACACCAAGATCACGTACTGCCCATCGACATCCACCACCCGCAGATCTTTTACTTATATCTCAGCAAAACAAAACTCATGTACCTTCGCCTCATGCAAATAGATCAACGACGCCATCTCATAGTGAACAACGGCATCGAAGTCATAAAACACCAAATAAAGAAAATGTTGAAAATTCACATACAAAACGTCATGAACGAACAACACCAACAGTCAAGTAAGGAATAATACATTTAATAATATGAAAAAGAAAAGAAAAGAAATCAACTTCATTTTTCTTGTCTCTTTAGAGCACCTAATTGCCAACGAATTTTAATGTTTGCTGAATCACCTAGTGGGTCTAAGCGAACAGGTGAAAAGAAAGGAGGTAAAATTTCATTTAACACATTCAATGAAAAGACAATTATTTCATCTTCTTTCTTGTACGAAATAGATCATCGACTTAGTGCTTCAAAATCATTCGACGATGGTCTTGATGATAATAATCTTGATGATTCAAAGATTGCATCAGCATTAAAGTAACTTTGCTTTTACTAATATGCTTCTTTATTTTCATCGATGGAATTCTATTTAGAGCGTTTTCAGTTGGAGCTGTTGATAGTGATGATTTAGATGTTTATCTAACACCACAGAGACAGAAGAAAAATGTTCGTTCATTATTTGGTAGTGTTGAACGTGGCCTTAATACAGTCAAACAAATTCTTACACCAAAACGTACTAATGGAAATAAACCAAGAAAAACATGGGTAAGTTTATTTTCATACAGCAGAAGTAGTCAACACTAACGTAGATCCGATAATAGTTAGAAGACATCGATTATTGAAATCTATATTAGAATTTTAAATTTCATTTCATTTATTCAATTTAGGAAACTGCTAATGTTACTCCAATAAATATCGATGATCCCGATCAAGTATGCGATCTACTTGAACAAGCAATAAAAAATAATTCTCAACTTAAATACAAAGAGAAAGGGTATGAAAAATAAACTAAAGCACTATTCTCTATTGAGATTTTTTTTTCTTCATTTAGAAGTCGCTTTGTATATGATGTATTTATCGAAGATGATTGGGGTAAAATTGTATTAGAATTCGATTTAGAAGTCGTTGCTATTCAAGGCAAAGAATTAGGTATTCAACGTAAACGTACTAAAGGTAGTGCATGGCATTACAAACGATGTTGCGAAGATATTATTGGACAACTTACTCGTCTTTTACCTAATTTACAGACATCTGTTTAAAATTATTCTGTTCAGATCAATTTTTTTTTCTTACTGTTTTGCCAGATAAATTCTTATGTGTTTTTTTTGTCTGTATCACTTTATCTAATTGTATTCTATCTAGTCTTTATTTTCCTTTTTTTGTCTGATCTCTCTCGCTCTCTCTCTCTCTATATATATATATATGCAGGCTTTTCCAAACTTCGTATGCGGAAAAGTTGTTCCTTGTATTTTTTTTCTTCCTTTAAAATCCAATCGATTTCTGTTCTATTTCTTTCAACGATATAAACACGATCAACATTTATATATACGAATATATATATATATACTTTTTTTTCTAATTCTTATTTAGATGGCGACAAATTTATGTCGTATTTTGCCAGCATGCAGTCGAGCTGCTTTAAATGGACGTATTCGTATGTCTTTATCAGCGACTTCTTGTTTTCATTCGAAAATGGTAAGTTAATGATCATGAAGATTCACATATCGGAGTGAAAATTCTCTATAATTAAGATTATAAGAATGAATCATCACGAAGTTCCTGTACCACCTGGGGAAACACGTACAGAATCTGACACATTTGGTCCAATCAAAGTATCAACCTCGGCATATTATGGAGCACAAACAGCTCGTTCAATGTATCATTTTAATATTGGTATACCAACTGGTAAAATTGACTTCATACATTATTGAATACTCGATTAAATTAACATACAAATGTTCATATTTAGATCGTATGCCTTTACCACTAATTGAAGCATTTGGTCTATTGAAAAAAGCTTGTGCTACTGTTAATAAACAATTTGGTCTTGATAAGAAAGTGTCTGATGCTATAGCACAAGCATGTGATGAAGTTATTGCTGGTAAACTTAATGATCATTTTCCATTGAGTGTTTGGCAAACAGGATCTGGTACACAATCGAATATGAATGTCAATGAAGTTGTTTCAAATCGTGCTATTCAAATGCTTGGTGGCACAATGGGTAGTAAAAAGCCAGTTCATCCAAATGATCATGTCAATAAAAGTCAAAGTTCGAATGATACATTTCCAACAGGTATTATCATTTTTTTATAGATGAAATTCTTAACGACCTAACTATTCGCCTTTATTTCATTGTTTTTAGCTATGCATGTTGCTGCTGCACTTGAATTAAATCGTCGATTACATCCAGCATTAAAACATCTTCATGCAGCATTAAATAAGAAATCGAAAGATTTCGCATCGACTTATAAAATTGGTCGAACACATTTACAAGATGCTGTACCAATGACACTTGGACAAGAATTTTCCGGTTATACACATCAAGTAGCTATGAGCATTGAACGTTTGAAAACATGCGAACCACGTTTATATGAATTGGCTATTGGTGGGACAGCTGTTGGTACAGGTATTAATACGCCAAAAGGATTTGGTAAATTTGTTGCTGCAGAATTAAAAGAACTGACGAAATTACCATTTGTTGATGCACCGAATAAATTTGAAGCATTAGCAACACATGATACTATGGTCGAATTAAGCGGATCACTCAATACGTTGGCAGTTAGTTTGAGTACGTCGAAAGATGATTTTTTTTCTCCTATTATAAATAGAATATATTATTTCTTTTAGTGAAAATTGCTAATGATATTCGTCTATTAGGTTCAGGACCACGTTGTGGTATTGGTAAGTGTGTCTTTACGTATGTTTCAAATATAATTTTCTTTCTTTCGTTTCAGGTGAATTAGTACTACCAGAAAATGAACCCGGCAGTTCAATTATGCCCGGTAAAGTAAATCCAACTCAATGTGAAGCTATGACTATGGTTGCTGCACAAGTCATAGGTAATCATGTTGCTGTTACTGTTGGTGGTTCAATGGGACATTTCGAATTAAACGTATTTAAACCGTTGATTATTAAAAATGTTCTCCATTCAATAAGAATTCTTTCTGATGTTTGTCATTCATTTACTGACCATTGTGTCGTTGGTATTGAACCCAATACAGCTGTATTAGACCGTTATATGCGCGAATCGCTTATGTTAGGTAAGAGAAATCAAATGAATTTTTATTTTTAAATATCTATTATTAATTATTATTATTATTATTTAGTTACTGCACTCAATCCACACATTGGCTATGATAAAGCAGCACAAATTGCTAAGAAAGCTCACAAAGAAGGAACAAACTTACGTGAAGCAGCCTTGGCACTTGGCCATTTAACTGCAGAACAATTCGATAAATATGTTAATCCAAAAGATATGGTTTAAAAAACATCCTGAGCAATAACCTTCTCTTTTCTCTATGCCTTTTGCGTGAATAAATACATTTTAGTTTAATGTAGTTTATCAAAATAGTAGCATCAATTTCTTTTCTCTAAATTGTTCTAAACGGTTCTGTATTTTAATTCTATTTATCTATAGCTCAAATTTATTGTCGAATTATTTTGTTCATGAAGTCAAGGCAGAACTCAACACCAATACTATATCTCAACCTTGTGTGTTATATATGTCACTTCAGTTTATCATATTTTAGTAGCAGCCAATGTTTAGATATCATTGTATATTCGTATTATATATATAAACAAAATACCCAATACTATCTATAATCATTTGCCCCCAGTTTATTGAGTTGTATTTATATTTGAGGAATATTTAATTTGTTTCAAAGTAAACTATGTTGATGAACAACAATATCAGTTCGAATTCATTCGTATTTCATGATTAGTATATTTATTCTATTACAGTATAAAACTTGATCGTTGATAAGAAAAGTAAAATGATCTACATGAGACAAAAATGTTAAACTCTAAAAATGACTGAATGCAAATTCAGAGAAAGAATCGTCATTATTCGGTCTTACTAGAAAATATTGGCGAAAATAAGCTCAACATTGAAAGAAATTTAAAGATGCAGATGATATTGTATGATCCAAAAAAAAAGTCTGTTGGACAATGTGTTAACGGTAAGAACAAAAATAATAGTAGTAGTTTTTACTGACATCTTTTTAATCTTTTGACATTTCTTTTTGCAATCTTTTATTTACTTGCGATATTTTTCAATGTTTTCTGTTTACTCTATGTATATGTTTAGTCGATTCATATTTAATTGAGCATATGGATGTTATCCACTCAGAAAATTATTGATTGCATTCATTTGAACATATGGATTGTACGGTAGATTACAGAATGAGCACTCTGCGTATCATAAATATAATCATTATTGAATTATATAATCACTATGCAATGGTTTAACTTTTACATGTTCATCAACAAATCTAATAGATAATGACAATAAGAAATAGGACTATTAGTGAAATACTATCTGTCGTATTTATAAGCCATTGTGCTCAGTATAAAAAAATCGACTTTATACTGAATGACGCAAATATGAAGTTTATCATAGTAGACACATTACAAAGTCAATATTTTTCATGTGAAACGTGCTCCTTTTTTCCGTTAAGAAGTTTTCATCAAAAATTTCAAACAAACTAAAATCTATTGAATATTTTTAACGTTTCGAAAGATTCATCGAGCTTTTTTTTGTTCTCTGATTGAGTTGTTTCTTGCTCTTGCTATCTTTGATCAAACAGTGCACACAAAATAATAATATGAAGTTTTATGTTATAACATTCTATGACCTGTAAATTGATATGAAATAAAGATATGAAATTTTTATCAATATTGAGTAGTTGTCATTGTTATCTTATATGAAATAGCCTAATAAAAACTATGTTATTTCAAACTTTGTTGTACCAGATTCTATACAATGAAAAAGAAAGATATGAAGAAACACATTGTAGTTATAAGTTTTATCTGTTGGACCTTTTCGAAAAATCTTTGCAATCATTAATATTTAATGTGTTTCTTTTTTGCCATTCTTTATTTTTATTCTCATACATTAAAGATAGAAAAGTAATAACTTTTGAATTGCCACATACAGCGTGAATCTTGATTGATACAATATGTTAACGCAAGAACAAATTCAACACGTATGCCATCATTATTAATGCATCGTTCGTTTGTATTATTTCCTATTAACATTCTAGTTTTCAAAGAATGGTTATCTTGTTGTCGAGCAGTTAATAACTCGTGATGATTGTGAAAAATTAAAAGAATCAGTTAAACAACTTATTGATAAATGGGATCCTGAAAATGATAGTTCATGTGTATTTTCTACTACTGGCAATCGAGAACAATCAACAAGTCGATATTTTCTTGATAGTGCCGATAAGATTTCATTTTTCATGGAAGCAGGTGCTATTGATCCTAACACAAGTACGGTATCTGAAAGGAAATAACGATGCAGTTTTTTAAAATCTGTTGGTGTAATTACATTTTTTTTTCTCAATAGAAAAAATGAATCGAGACAAACATCATAGTTTTAATAAAATTGGCCACGCACTCCATACACTTGAACCTCAATTCAAAAAAGTTTCATTTTCTGATAAAGTCAAGGTAAAAGCTACTTTTATAAAAAAAAAGAAAGAAATTCAATCAATCAAATCACTGAATTTCTGTATAGTCGATCGTACGTGATTTAAATTATGTTAACCCAGCTATATGTCAATCAATGCATATTTTTAAGCAAGCTGAAATAGGAGCAAAAGGTTAACAATGTTATATTTTTATCTTTATCTTCATAATTAATTTTCCAGTCGTTCCACATCAGGATGGTTCATATCTGTTCAATGAACCACTTAAAATTATGGGTATTTGGATTGCACTCGAAGATGCTACTATCGAAAATGGTTGTCTTTGGTTTATACCTGGTTCACAGACACGTAAATTTTAATATTTATACTAATTATTTCATGTTAGTATGATTTTATTTCTTTTTATAGAACCAATCAAACGACGTTATATTCGGAACCCCAACCAAGAAGAATTTGATGCAGGAAAAATGTTAGTATACGTCGGCGAAACTGAACAATATGATGATAAAGATTTTGTTCCAGTTGAAGTCAAAGCAGGTAAAAGTGTCTTTGTAAGATTTGAATAACAAGATGAACTCCTTTAGGCGATGCTATTATAATTCATGGTCAAGCCGTACATAAAAGTGAACAAAGTATGTTAATACTAAATTAAGCGAACAGTTTTTGAATAATATGAAAAAGAAAAATATCCGCTAGTGAAAAATTTTCATGTCATGTTTATTAGTACACAAGTTGCAATCGAATTTTTAATTTTCCAAACTTTTTCCATTTAGATACATCACCACTCTCGAGGCAAATTTATACGTTTCATATTATCGAAATGGATAATTCAGTATACAGTAAAGAAAATTGGTAAATATCTTTCTTTTAATAGTATTTTTCAACATCTGGACACTGTGCATCTCTTTTTTTCTAGGCTTCAAACAAAGGAACCATTTCCGCTAATTTATGACGCGTAGAAAATCATTTTTATTACGTTAAGCGTACATTTATACATCTATTTAAAAAAAAAATTCTTTTCTTCTCAGACTATTATCTTTGCAAACTAAAGGTCGACATTTGATCGAGATAGACTATATTAGAAATAAAATCTAGCGCAAATCGATATCACATAGAAATAAGCTTTATTAGTATTTGTTTTTATTGATCTTCGTGTTGTTCTTCATGTTCCTCGTGTTGTGGATAAAATTGAGCACGTCTTGGAGCTACTGAACCATTGCCACTTCTCATTGCTGATATTGGCTGTAACTGTTCTATATGTGGGAGAAATGGAAGTGTATCAGAACGTGTTCGAGCTTCACGTTCTGTATTTGAAGTATTATGAGATATGCGTCGTTTGATTTCTGGTGGTTGCTGATTATTTGATGAATATTCGGTTGGTGCAATGGAAGAATGTTCAATAAAGGGATTCGTTTTCATTGCGACTTCATTATTTGGTGTTTTAGGTTCTTCTAATTGTGGTGGTGGTGGACGCGGAGGACCGTCTCTTGGAATAACTAGATATTTATAAAGAGTAGTGTGTGCTTTTGGTTGTTGTATTTCAACTTCATTTCCAGCAAATCGTTTTTCACAGCACTTTTCATACAGATCATGAATGATTTTAGTCGAAACAAATTCACTAAAAGCAAACGAACAAATGATTGATCGATCTTTTAAACAAATCAAATTACCTAGCATTTGAACCAATTATACGTAAAATAAAATGTCCATCTGCTTCTAAATATTCTTCATTGAAAAATTGAAATAAAGTCCGACCTTTGCCTTCATAGTAAACTTTAGGGACAAAAAACATTCGTGATTCATGATGAATCTTCTTTCCATTACACAATACATATACTTCATCCCCCGTTGTAGAAGCCGTTTCATCGCGACTTATTACTAGAATAAATATTGATGAATTGACATTTATATATCTAAATATAAGTGTATATTATTTTTTACCTCTCATGACATGCTCATTATCTTTTTTATTAACATGCTTGCCACATGGATTATTGAATGGCCATGCTTGTGAAATTTTATAATCCATTACTTTTAAACGTTCCTCAAGGTATGTTTCACGTCGAAAAAATAATCGATAAATCCATATAAAAAGATCATAGATAGTTAAAATAATGACAAAAACAAACCAAAACCAAAGAAATGTAAATATTTGCTAAAATATTACATAAATACCAAGGATTTTATATTAAACATATTCAAACATAAAATTTACCTGATTAAATAGATTTATTGGTAAAACACACATTACAGTATACGTGTGAGCTATCGGTAAAGCATTGGCTTCCCGAATTTGAAAATCACTAAATATATATAGAGAAAAAACGGATTTGTTTTTCTATGAAAATGAAAACAAAAGTCTAATTTTCTTTTATACCATAATGTTACTTTAGGAAAATATCGACTTGTAAAGTCCCATCCTTTTCCTTCGTATAAAAGTCGAATTACAGTAATACCTAATGACCAAAATGGTTGACCCAATAGCAAAGATAAAATCACTATCTGAGCAATAATATTAGTCACATAAATCATTTTAATAAATAAAAATAAATTTCTTAAATAATCGCCCATATAGCGACCAGATGATGGAAAAAAGACAAGAAAAATTTTTTTCCACCAAATAGTTTCACGATTATTTGATTGTCGACGTGGATCATCAACGTATTGGTCAATAACTGAAATAATAAATTTCATTAAACGTTCACGTTGTTTTTCATCGCTTGCTTTTTTATAATTTGTTGCAGCTTCAACAATATCGCGTATATCAATACCTTAATGAAATCAATTAACTGTAAAAAAAACACTTCACTATTTTAAAGAAAAACATTTTACCAGATCGCTGACATAGGACTCTCCATAAAACATAAGGTATAAAAAACATAAAGGCTTGAAAAAGAAGTATAAACGGTATCCATTGATAATAACGTATCGATGATTCATGACGAATATTAGTACTGTCTGGTATTTCGCTATTATCATCAATATAATACGTATTACGTACCCAACACACCTATTGAAGTACAAAAAACAAAAAAGTCAATCGAATAAATTTTCAATATCAAATTTCATGTACATTATTAGTATAATCTTCATAATTTCCTGTAAAAAAAGCAGGAACCTTAAAGGAGAATAAAAAACAATAAACGTTTGATAATATTGATATTATATATCGAAACATACCCAACATTGAATACGTTTTGAAGTAAATTCACGATTTGAAACAATAACAGTAAAAGCAATAAGTATAGCACACGTATATCGATAACTGAGACGGTCACCTACAGAATCATCACTACGGGATGTACCAAGAAATAAAACTGAAAATTCATTAGCAGCTTTTAAGATTAAAGCCGACATGGTGATAGTCTATCAATATAATGAAATAAAATGTTTCGGCCGATTGTTTATCGTAGACGTTTTTAAATCCTCGTATCTAAAATAATGGAAAAAATGTAAATTGATACTGAACAAATGTTCGATCATCGTTTATCCATTTAATAGAGAAAAAAAGGAACTAAATTGATCTGGTACTGATTTCGATGCCTTTCATTTATTCTTTTTCTCGCTCGTTGAATAAGTATATGCCAGGCAGAAGCTGGCATTTGCATATTTGTCTGGAACTCACGTACGTGTAATTGCCATAACTATATACCTATAATAACAGTAGAAACAGTAACCGTATACTAAACTTGGTTTTTTTCTGATAAAAATCTCGATATAGTAATTTCAAAGCTAATTATACACTCGATGACTTCATTATTTTTTTCAAAAATTCGTATCTAATGAATATACTTACCAAATAGATACAAGAGACAGAATATTCGTACTTTATGTTATGAATATATATATATATACATACATACACGGGTGCAAGCATATATGCTAACGACAAATAACATCTAGGTCGACGAAAGCGATAGTTAATATTGACATTCAAATATACCTGCGAACAGAAGAAAGAAAAGAAAGTAATAATTATTGTTATTTGTATAGAAGATAGATTAATATCAGCCAAGTAGCTTTTTATTTGTATGTTATATTCTTTGTGAACATCGTATCAATATTACGACTATGATTGCGGTTTTTCCTTCAATGTCAAACATAACTTTTTCTTTCTTTTCTTTCTTTTATTCTCTGACAATAGTTATGAGTACACGCTGCTGCTGCTACTACTACTACTACTACTACCACTACTCATAGGGCAATCTCTTTCTTTTTCTGATAGGAAATTTGCAACTGCATGCATGTGACGCTATCGTTGATCCTTCTTTCAGTAATATAACATCCCAGTAAAGAGAAAGACATATGTTGAGAAGTAACAAAGAAAAAAGAAAAAAGAAAACTCTTGCCCTCGTCTCTCTCTCTCTCTCTGTTTTTTTTGCCCTAGCACAGTACCAAAAAAAATACGAGAGAAGAAAGAATTGTGAACGATAGAATGAAAGAGTTACGCATCCAAATTACGATTGCAGAAATAGGACAACTATATGCAAGCATCTTTTTTATTCAAGAGATGCTCCGCTTTTTCTCTCTACGTAGAACGAAGGCATAGATTATTACTACCAAATCAAGGTTAAACCGAATCATGAATGAATTTATTGAAGTGTTCTACATGGGATGTACGGAAATATATAACAGATGTTCGTACTAGTCAGCCATTGAAACGTGACATCCTGCCAATGTCTCACACGTTTGAAGATAGACACACAATTAGTTAGTATATAATTACGTCGACCGGACGATATCATGGTATTACACGTATACAGAAGAGTCTCTTTTCTTTTTTGAACTTTTCTCATTAGCATTTATAGGGTTTGTTGTAAAAAACACCTAAAGTAATATCAACACATTGATCATCAAGCTTTCGTATAAAATTATGTTTGCAATGAAAATTTGAATCCAATAAAAGAAGCCAAAGTATATTCTCATCATTATAAGAATGTCTATTTATTGTTCGAATAATTTTTCTTTCAACAAATGGGTCAATATTCATTAATCTTACTATCAAATTGCATTGTGTGTCAAAATGCCTATCGTTATTTTCATTGTAGTCGAAGAAAATTGCTACTGTTTATGTGTTGTATAATAAGAATAGAACAGATTATGTGAAATGTGTTTTCAATCAACCAAACTAATATGAATCATATGAAAAAAAAAATAAAGATTACTATTCTGTTTGTACACTTATGTAATGATTTATTGAGAAAATATCAATCACATATTATTTTACATAAAGTTATTTTTTATAGTTTCATCTCATACTTCTTTTGAAATTCGCCATTCGATAGAAAAGACTGAATATGTACATGATGATGATGATGAAGAACATTAATGACCCTAGATGTAATGATCATAAAATATACGAAACGAATCTCAATGATATTGTGCGACATCTACTA
Source organism: Rotaria socialis (assembly GCA_905331475.1). Classification (NCBI taxonomy): domain Eukaryota; kingdom Metazoa; phylum Rotifera; class Eurotatoria; order Philodinida; family Philodinidae; genus Rotaria; species Rotaria socialis. The sequence goes on from CAJNYU010000136.1 coordinate 36,369, forward strand.
TTTCTAAAATTTATTTGTTTTTATAGTTGAAACCAATAGGGTCATTCGTTGTTAGAGAAACAGTGAAACTTTTATTTTCTTTCTTCTGCTTTTAGTTGTGTGTGTGTACTTGCTGAAATATCAAAAAAAAGATCTTTTTTTCCGATTAGACTTAATCATTTTAATAGAAATAATGATGGATGTTTCAACTGGTGTTGCTCCACCTTCGTCTGCATCATCAACGTTAAATACAACATTTAACGGTCAAAATACCATTTATGTAAACAATCTGAATGAACGTAAATAATTTAGGATAATCATTTTTTCTTAACGTTAGCAATATTTTTCTTCTATTTTTTTAAGGTGTGAAAATTCCTGAATTGAAAAAATGTCTCTATGCTATCTTCTCTAAATTTGGTAAAATTCTTGATATAGTTGCATTAAAAAATTTACGTATGCGTGGTCAAGCATTCATTATATTTGATAAATCGGATAGTGCCGCGCAAGCATTAACATCTATGCAATCGTTTCCATTATATGATAAACCATTACGTATACAATTTGCTAAAACCGATAGTGATATTGTATCTAAACGTAAAGATACATTTGTTGCACGACCAAAACGTCGTAACGACTCAGATTCACCATCGATATCAAAAAAAGAAAAACGTCGTCAACAATTAGCTGCAAAACAAGAACAACAACGTTTAATGAAAGCACAAATAGCTGCGCAATTTCCTGGTTTACCTCCTGGCATGCCACCAATGATGACTGGTATGCCGCCAATGATGATTCCACCACCACCAATGATGAATCGACCAGTTTTACATCCGCCTATATTGGGTGGTGAAATGCCAAATAATATTCTATTCGTATCCAATATTCAAGATGCTAATGAAAGCATGCTAACAACATTGTTTAAAGCCTATAATGGTTTTCGAGAAGTTCGTCTTATTCCTGGCCGAGAAGGTATTGCCTTCGTCGAATTCGATCTTGAACATCATGCAGCTATGGCTAAAGATGGTCTACAAGGTTTTAAAATTACGCCAGATAAAGCTATGACAATTACATTTGCTAAAAAATAGTTTACTTTGTTGTTTTGTTTTGTGTTTGATTATTGTTTAAAACAACGGAAAAAGAAAAACTAACTATAAAAAATGTACAACTCTGGTCATGCTCTCTTTCTTTCTTCTAGATGTCGACTACTACAGATAATGCTGCAACAGGGACACCAGTTGCAAAGTCTATTCCACCAAATCACACGCTCTATGTTAACAATTTAAATGGAAAAGTTAAAAAGCAACAATTAAAAAAATCACTTTATAATTTATTTATTTCCTACGGTCGTGTTATTGGCATTATTGCTATAAAAGGTGTTAAAATGCGTGGACAAGCATTTATTGTTTTTGATGATATTCAAAATTCCACATCTGCATTACGTTCATTACAAGGTATAATGTTTTATGGTAAACCAATGCGTTTATCGTATGCAAATCGGGATTCGGATGCAATACGTTTTTCAAAACAACAAATTGATGAAAAGACAGCTGCATTAGCTGCGACTAGTCAGCCAGAGCCTAAACAACGTAAAGAGAAACCTCGTATACCACCACCTCCATTACAACCACCACCGGATCGTACACTACACGAACAGCATATTGGTAAGAATTAAATTTCATTAGGTTGTGTCATAGGATTCTACTTTTCGTTTCTTTTTCTATAGCCTTAATGAATTCCGAGGAAGTTAATCGTGCTGCTAATGCTGTTGCAGCAGCTGAAGCTGAATTACAAGAATTACCATTACGTGATCGTACACGAAGAATTCAATCGGTTATAGCTGCACAAACAACATTAGTTGGTAGTGCTGTCCCAATGATGACAGAAGTACAACCAAATTCTACACTTTTTGTTACGAATTTACCGAATGAAACTACACGTGAAGCATTAGAAAAGTTATTTCATCAATTTCCTGGTTATAGTGATGTTCGCCTTGTGCCTGGACGTGAAGGTATTGCTTTTATTGATTTTGATAATGATTCAGGTGCAGCTTCAGCTAAGGGTAAGTGATTCTTTATTAATATTTGTTATTTATTTTTTAAATTTCTTGTAGATGGTCTCAATGGTTTCCAAATTTCAGCAACCAACGCAATATTCGTCAGCTTTGCAAACAAATAACGAATGAGATTTTCATTGTTGTGTTGTTGTTGTTGTTGTTGTTGGTTTTTTTTTATATATGAAGCTTTGATAAAACCGAAATGTTTCTTGTTGTTGTGCTATTTTTTAAAAATAAAAAAACTTGAGGTCGTTTTGAAAGAGCGTCCAAAACTGATATTGAACTAATGCATACACGATTATATATTTATATTGAGATATTCTAGTCCAGGATTTCGATGATAAGAGATCTTATTTGTATTTCAGATTATTTTCTTACGTCATCTCACTTTCAATGCATACGTTGGAAAGTCAAAACAATCGACAGTCAGAAGAATTAGCTGCTAAAGTCTCTCGACTAAAACATGTTTGTACTGTTTACGAATTTTAAATATTTCTTTTAAAACAAAATCTTCTACTTATTTATTCGAAGATTGCATTTGATATTGAAAAAGAAACAAACGAACAGAATCGGTTTCTTAACTCAATGGTAAATCAAGATAGAATCATATCGAATAACAAGAAACATTACTTCTTCTATTGTTTATTTTAGCATCTAGATTTTGCTACTGCACGTAATTTTCTTGGTGGCAGTGCCCGTCATTTCACTCATGTTATGTCGAGTGGACGAGGTGATCGTCGAGTTATGTGTTATCTTATTGGTGCAATTATTTTAGCTTTTTTCTTTCTTTATTACACTGTCAGTTCATTTCGAAATAAGTAATATAATATCTGTACTTGTACATAAATATATATATTCTTCTTTCTTTTTTTGTGAAATCAATTGTTTTATTAACAAAAATTCGTTTTTTCAAAACACATTCTCTTACTTAATGCTTTGTTACTTACCTATATAAAGAAATACATATTTATATAGAAATCTACTATTTACAGTTTTAAGATATGAATCTTTTACGTCGTCCTCTCCGTCCTCGTCTTCGGCCACTATTACTCAGCGAAGTAACATTAGATGGGAGAAGTGAACCTTTATCACCACTTTCATCAGTATCAAGTTCAACAAGCGATTCAGATCCATCATCGCGACCATCAAGTCATACACGATCGCAACGTTTTCTGCCACCATTAACTGAAGAAACTAGTCATCATGTTAGCCTAGTGACACCATTTCAAAGTGAACAACCGACACTTGTTGATCAGTTAACTATATTGATGAATGATGATGAACAAAAAGATGATGGTGATATTGATGATAGTGATAGTCAAGTAGAGAAGAAGCGAATTTCACGAGTGAAACAATCCAAAAAATCATTGGTACCACTTAAAGCACGTGAATATTCCCAATTTAGTGAATTGCATCATGCTATAAGAACAGCGAAACCACGAACACTTAATCGAACACCAAAATTTAAAGGGCCACCTGGTTTACCACTCAGGCAAACACGTTCATTTCATGATATTAAATCGCATTATTCGCAAATTACAGATGATGAAGCCTATAATATTGTTAATCAATTTACTTTCAATGATTTTATTCTTCAAGCTTCAATAGCAAAATCGCATCCTTGTGAAGAATGTACATTGGAAAAAGCTATTTTATCAAAATATACTTATAAACAAATATGTGAAATGATTGCTGAACGTGTTTGGGCAGAACGTGGAGAAAGTGGAAAAGTAAGGAAAAAAAGAAAAACAAACTTTTCATCTACAAATAATATATTTTCTTATTTAGATTCATGTACAAACACTTGTACCTAATATAGAACCATTTCAAAATCGAGTACCTATGCATCAAATTGTAACTGAAATGGCACTTGTTCTTAGACAACATATGTCGAATATACTTGGTAATTTTATTTTATTAGAACTTTTGTTTCTTTACATTTTTTTCTTGTGACATCCAGGTTCTCAACTTAGAATGAATATAAGAGCATTACCAAGCTGGCGTCAAAAAGAAGGTGCTCATACAGAAATTCTTCTTTATGAATCTGAAGGCGGCGCAGGGGGTACGAAAAATGATACAAAAATCTTAACAAAAGAAAACAGTAGTAAGATACAAAATAAATTCAATTCGATAATGTTCAGTTTTTCGTTATTATTTAGATTCAACGAATCTCAAGCGTGATACAGGCGCTGAAATTGCTGTTCTTGATAGTTTATTAAAAACTGGAACTAATTTAGATTTACGTGCTTTTGCACTTGATCATATACCGGATATTTCACTGATGTTTACAACTTTAGTTGCAGTCGATTTGTCCTACAATTGTTTACGTGTAAGATTTTACTGATAAATTTTTTTAAAATTCAAAGTTCAATGAAACGAAAATTCAATAAATTTGGTGTTTTTTCTTATTTTTCAAAGGCGGTACCAAAAGAATTATTCGAATGTACAAAATTAGAACATCTGTATCTACGTCATAATCCAATCTCATTAGTATCATCGGGATTGAATAGTCTCAAAACACTTGTCTTTCTTGATATGGCATTTTGTGAATTACATGATTCTCTACCGGATAGGTAAAATATTTATTGCTGACATAAAAATCATTAAAAAGTAAATCTTTCTTTTTTTCTTCTTCCGTTTATTTCAATAGTTTATTTGGTTTAACTAATCTTCGCCATCTGGATGTATCATACAATCGTTTAACGAACATTTCAAGTGGTATATCAAATTTAAAGTATGTATCGAATTATTCAACAGTGACTATGTCTGTTCTCTTTGCAGAAGATACTTGATCCGATTTTCTATGAAAGATTGATGACAAGTGTTTCCATCGAGGTTAAAAAGAGAAATTGATGTCGATTTCTAATATGGTTATACTTTCTCGTCTGCCTATTTTTATTTAATTTCCCTAAACGTATTCAATATTCTATGAAAAAACAAATTAACCGAACAGAAGGTTTTGATATCGCATGATCTGAGACGAGACATAAAATTTAACAGTTGAAAATAAAATGTTCAATTTCAAATCAACAAAAAGTATAACTAATTTTTATCTATTTTTAGAAATCTTCGACAATTTGTTTGTGATGGAAATGAAATAACTTGTTTTCCATCCAGTATAATTTGTATGGAAAATCTTCGATTAATTACAGCAAAAAATACATGGCTTATACCACAATTAGCTCAAAGCGAATGTTCAAAGAAACCTCCAGTAATCAGATATTTCTCTCTCTCTCTCTCGCTATATATATATAAGAAGAAAAATTTTCTATTTTTATTTACTTTTGTAGAAATTGCTTGAATTACTTGCTCTTCGCTTAAGTAAATATCCTTGGAAACGTTTATTACATAAAATGCCTGACTCATCAAAAACATTATTATTCGGGTGTGTGACATAGTTATACAGACAATTCGAAAATGTTTTACATGCTTTTTTCTTTCTTTTCAGAGCTCACTTATGTGATTCTTGTTCGGGTTTACGAGTTGCACAAGGCTATCGTGCAATTGTAACGTGTCAAAATTTATTTGGTATTAAACTATTACCGATACTCTTCATCAGCTGTACACCAGAATGTTTACAAAAATTACTTTCCAATGAAAATGATACTACTAATATTCCGTCCAAAAATGCTTTTACTGTTCATGATCAATTTATTGCTAAACTGAAAAAGCGTCACATGTGATGATAATCTTTTTTTTTACGTATTTTTTAAGCCTTTTTCTTTTCACCAATAATAACAGTAAATTATATTTATAAATAATCTCACCAATTTTGGTTTTTTAGATAAATCAAATGAAGTTAATTACACACAATATGCTTACATCGAATATTCTCAAAGGAGTAACAAAAGGTTTTCCATTGAAAATAAAAGCTGACAAAGTCGACAATGTTTCTGTTGATTATAATCGTGATTTTATAACTCGTATTATACCACGTATTGAATATGATGCATTACGAGCAGCTGTTAATGATGTAAATTTTCATTATTACAAAAACAAAAATGTTTGCTAAATTGTTATTTACTTTTTTTGCAGCTTGGTTTGAATGAATCATTGCCCGAAACAATGCCCGAAGCCGTACAACAAGATGATGAATTTCTTAAAACAATGCATAAGGTTTTGCTTGAATATGAAGTTGAAGAAGGTGAACTTATTTGTCCGGAAACTGGTAGGAAATTTCCGATTTCAAAAGGAATTCCGAATATGTTGTTACAAGAAACTGAAGTATCTTAAAGAGTTACTTTTGTCGTGATTATAATTATATTTGTTCTTGTTGCTTTTTGTTGGTCAAATAAAAATAAGAGACGTCTAAAATGTTTTTCTTTTATTCGTTGCAAATAACGAGACTTCACAAAAAAAAACAGAAAATACAATAAATCTATTGAGTATGAGAATGATTTATTCTTTAGTTTTAATTAAATACTAAGTATTGACAAAAGCAAAAAAAAACAAATTTTTTGTCTCGAAAGTTTTTATTTATTATAGATTAAATTCTCATGGGTATGGGTAAAAAATCACACAAAAATGAGTCAGATACACATTGCTCACAAAGATCTCAATTGAAGAATACTGATAAAATCAATCAATTGCATTCATTTGAAATGATACCTGATTATCTTCAATCAAATCCATATATTCGAACAGGTTATCGATATGGTTTAACTCTCAAAGGTTGTTTAATTAGGTAATTATGATAGAAAAATTCTCAAATGTTGATTAAACAATATTTAATAACTAATTAAATGGTTTTTTTCCTTTTTTTTTCATTACATCTAGTTTATTTTATTTAAATAATGAATGGGTGAACGTTTGGTCACATATGATTGGTGCTGGTATTTTCATATATTTTTTTGTTCGTGATATATATTTGGGCAAAGCTTTACCATTTATGACAACATCAACTGATTATTATATTGTATTATTCTATACAATTTCTGTGATTGTAAGTCTATTTATATTTCTTATTTTCTAGTTCTATAACAGGAGCTAAAAGAACTATAAAATAATTGTATGTTTTCAACCTGAACTAATAGATATGCATGATATGTTCGGTTGCTTTTCACCTATTTGGTTGTATGTCATCGCGAGCATTCGCTGATTTTCTTAAATTAGATTTATGTGGTATTGGATTTGGTATTCTTGGCTGCTACTTGTGTGGTCTTCATTTGTCATTTGAATGCTATCGTCATTGGAGATTAAGATATGAAACAGTAATTATTGGTATTATGTTTATTGCTGTCATTTATTACGTACATGGAGTGAAAAGATATATCACAAGAAATGTTCACGTGTCTTTATTTGTTAGTATCTCATTGCTTGGCTTATTACCAGCCTTACACTGGTATTTTCTTCATGGTGGTTGGTCAAATCAGCATGTCAAACATTTTTTTCCGAAAATATTTATACTTTATGGGTTATTAGCAATTGGTGCTGTGGCTTATTTAACAAAATTTCCTGAAAGACTTTTTCCCGGTAAACTTTTATTTTCGCTATATCAATACTATTTAAATATTATTTAATCTATAATGTGATTTAAATTTAGGTTATTTTGATATTTTATTTGCTAGTCATCAAATTTGGCATTTCGCATCATTAGCTGCATTTATTTCCTGGTATCAAAATGCTATTGAACTATTACAGTATCATTTTATTACTCCGTGTGATATTCAATTAGAATGAAATAGAAGATTTGAAATTTTTAGTGTTGACTTTGAATTATTTAGTAAATCGTATGCTTTTGTAATTGACACTCAAACATTTTCTTTTCCGCTTTTAGTTAGTAATTATGAAATGAGATGATCTGTTTTGGTTTTCTATAAATTTTTATTTGTAAGTTTATTTCTGCGATAAATAAATGATAATTACAATGATAAATTCAAGAAAATTGTTAAATATATAATAAGCATTAATCAATTAGAATTTCGCCTACATGTGAATAGAATAATAGAAATACGTATTATCTCGATTAGTTTGAAAAGTAAAAACGGAATATGCAGGTAGTTCAAAGAGATTTTCATGCAGTTATACATATAATGATTTCAGATGTAAAGCAAAGCAATTTAAAAATTTATTATTTTCGATAAAAGCAAAAGTTCTATTATTCAAACATGATCATCCATGGATATGATTTAACTGTTCATATTTCATTCTGAAAGGTAAGTTATTCAAGCGTGCATATATTTTTTCTACTTACACATTATCGTACTTATAAAATAGAAAAATGTTAAAGCATACCATTTTTTCAGACAAATAAATTAATAAAGTTTAATTTGATATTCTTAAATAAGTTAGAAGTATTTTTTTCATGTCAACATAATATGAATGCAAGTAATTTCATTTAGATCACTAAATCTGATAATTAATTCTGACGTTGATTACTGAAGTGGAAAACAATGATATCTATATGTCGTAGGATAGATGGAAATCCAGTTCAGTTTTAAATCGAACTGGGACAAATAGAAATTTTTATTTGTTTTAGTTCAGATCAAAATTTTGAAGTCAACTAGCTGAGAAAAATCAATTGATTGTTTACTTTTAATAGATCAACGTGGCCTCTATCTATGATGAGAGTTTTAGAGAAATTGATAGTGCCCTTGAAGATATTTAGCAATATAAAGTAAATGATACTTTGTAATGCTTGGTCATGTTGAAGTGTCATTGATGTTGACTAAATGTAGTGTTTTTTATTTGAGATAAAAGCATGTTTTGAAAACAAAAGAGTAAAAATTGCACAATTACAGAGATTATTCTCAGCTTGTTGAGTTGCAAATACATAAAATAAAGCAAATAAAAAATAAGTTTTATTTTTCCTTTTCAAGATACAAAGCAAGTAACGAAAGAGAAAGGATTAATTTTTTTGAAGCCGTCCACATAGATCATGAAAGGTTGCGTTCTTTTTAAACTTTACCAACAGTAACTTCTTCAGATTTAACTATAGAGGTTTGCGGGACTAGAAACAAGTCTCTCTTTAGCCGATAAAAGATTAGGATGCTGTTTAGTGAACTTCATCTTGTAATTGTTGTGCGACTGTGTATTCTTTATAGAAATATTTGCTCTTTCATTCGATGTATTCGTCAAATGGTCATCAACATTCATCATTACTTAATTTACTGGATACAATGATCGACCCTAAATTGGTTTCGATCGATCCTGGTAATCTGGTCGATATCATTCAATTTACTAAATTAATTGATGATGACTTTAAGAATATAAGTATAGACGAAAAAAGCAAAAATTTCGTTTGAGAATGCACATTCAAACAATCATAGAAAATGAAGTTCATCGCACAATATGTAAACATCTTATTGTGACCAGAGAAAATTTTCAGGGCACGTGTTCGTGGCTAAAATTAATTCCAGAGCTGACATTTATTTTTCATCTATCGGTTAGTCTATAATCGATTGCCACATTGGTGAATCGTAGCCAACTAATGCCTGCCAATAGTCAGTTCGATTTGTTCTAATTACATGTGAATCACTTCGTGAAACTTAATCAAGAATTATTTATCGATGCCATCAGCTCTACTCTGAACTCGTCTTGATACTGTATAGTCTTGATCTATCTAAAATTAAAATAATATCGAATAAAACAGATTATCAGCTATTTGCATGTAAGTTGTTTGCTTTCTTTCATCTACATTTTTCATTTATCTTTTTCGCGCTTTTCATCAAATTTATCATATGTTTTCGATCGGCCTGCATCCGAAAAAGAAATTGTTTCGCTGCTAAAACAAGCAAGAAGTTTCAATATTGCTGTTTTGCTTTTTTGTATGCAAACGTATCAAGGACATAAAGAAAAGCAGAAAATGAGTTACTTTTACACTTATTCTTTTTTTTGTTTTGAACTTGCTGATAACAATTTTACAGGTTTGTATTGTTTTTCGAACGTACTCTGATACCGTATTCTGAAGGTGCGTTGATCTTATTGACATTGTGACATTTTTTCATTCCTCCGATGAAATTACAGCAGCCAAATGGACGTGCTGATAAAAGAAATAAAGATATGACAAATATGGCGTTGAGTTGCCGTTGCATTATGTTAGAAGCAAAGAAAATAAAAGAAAAACAGCTCTTAAAAGCTGTAGTTTTTAATCTATTTTTACATTCAATGTTGAATAAAACACAACAGATAAATGAGTCATAGGTGAGAATATCAACAGAATTAACATTTGAACAGCGTGTTGTTGTCAGTCACTAACTGAATTTAGCTCATGAGCTTTAACTCGAATATTTTTTTCTTACTTCTGAAGAAAACAACACGAATAATTGATTGGTTTAAATTCAGATCTTTTAAAAATGAGACGAGACACTTACGAAATGAAAAATCCTCAGGTACACCCTGAGCATGAAATGGTGGCACTTAAAACTATTCCGGCATCTAGCAACATCGATGAGACAAATGAGACAAATTCATTTTGGTAGGTTTCAAGTGACCGTAACTGTTTATTCTATTTCGAAATGTTTTCAATTTCAGTTTTCAACTGAGAGAAGTATTTAAAAAAAAAGATCACGATCCGACAGAAAAACAAGGACCTCCGGAAGTTGTCACTTTTGCAAGTCTAGTATGTTAACTTTTTCATTATTGAGAAATGAGCAAACATAGCACATTTACAGTTTCGTTTTGCAAATGCGACCGATTTCTTCTATATGATTATTGGCTCGATTGCTGGTAATAGTTTGGGGTTAAGTTTTTTCTTAGTTAATCATGAGATTTATTCTATTTAGCTTTGGCTCATGGTGCTGCCTTTCCACTCAGTAAGTTGTTTCGTTGAATAACTAACAATAATTACATACATGTCGTTCCAGTGTTGCTTATATTCGGAAATTTAACTGACATATTTACTGATCGAACATTCGATCTATGTAAATTCGATTTAACGGTGTTTGACGGCCGTTGTCTGCCAGGCGTTGAACTGACTACTGAAAATTTTTTTCAAGAAATTTTGTATGAGCTTTTCCTTTTCTATTTGAAATTTTATTTTTGTATGATATTCGTGTAGGAAATGTAACTTGACAGGAACAAACTTTTCAATCCCAAAGGTTAACTTGCTGGGAACTATCAGTCAACAAGCTATATGGCTGACTAGTAAGTTTTGATATTTTGTACTTGAAGAAATAAACTATTTATTAAATTATAAGTGATTAAGAAAGAATTATAAAGTTCACTTGTAATAAATACTTGTAAAATTTTGTATTTTCTACAATACAGAGTTATTTGTTTCTAAGTATGTAAATGAGCAATTATAAATTATAACAGAAAATTGTGAATCTAACTCACATCTTTCAAAACGTAGAATCGTTGATTTTTTTCTCCAGTAATAATAAAACAGCATTTCTTAATGCTAATTGTATTTTCTAAACGATTTAAATTCAATTTTTTAAATTCATTTCCTATCTGATTACAGTTGTTGGATGTGCTACAATCGTAGTTGGATACTTTCAAGTTGCTTTTTGGTCTATTGCATGTGAACGTCAAACACGTCGCCTACGTGAAAACCTTTTAAGATCAATACTTAGTAAAGAAATTGCTTATTTTGATACAAACAAAACAGCTCAGTTAAATACAAGACTCTCAGAAGACGTCAATAAAGTACACGACGGTACAGGTGATAAAGTCGGTTCAGCATTACAATTTTTTGCTTCTTTTATTGCCGGTCTTATACTTGGGTTTGTATTGAACTAGTTTACTATCGCTAGAGTTTGATTTATTTTCTTTTATTTAGATTGATAAAAGGATGGAAATTAACGCTGGTCATACTTTCCGTCAGCCCAGTGCTGTTTTTCAGTGCTGTTCTTTTCACAAAAGTATAAAGACAGTTAATATCAACAATTTATTTCAGTAGAAACTTTTTGTTTCAATAGATAACTGCAACAATGACATCACAAGAATTGAAAGCATATGCAAAGGCTGGCGCTATTGCTGAAGAAGTTTTTGGAAGTATACGAACTGTTTTTTCATTCAATGGAGGAGCTTATGAATCAAAAAGGTATATGGTTCTAATTAATTTGTAAATATTTTCAACGAAGTTTTGTCTCTTGGCAGATATGAAAAACATTTACAATCAGCAAAGATCAGTGGCATTCGTAAAGGTGGATTAAATGGAGGTTTAATGGGTGCTATTTGGTTTTTAGTTTTTTGCACTTACGCTTTGGTATAATAATTGTCTTCTAATATATTAGCATATTTTCTTTTCTTATTAGGGTTTTTGGTATGGAGCTAAACTAGTTCGTGAAGATGGTTATTCAATTGGTGGAATTCTCATCGTAAAAACTACTATTTTCTTGAATTCGTTTATATTTATATTTTTTATACTTTAACAGGTCTTTTTTTCAATCATTACAGCAGTGTTTAGTCTTGGCCAAGCAGCACCTCATCTTCAATCAGTAGCACAAGCTCGAGGAGCAGCTTATACACTGTGGAAAATAATCGATACAGTAAAACAAGCATAGAACTATTTAACATCACATAAAAGTATCTCCTATATTTAGCGATCAAAAATTACTATCAATAATCCGGATGGTGTTCGTAAAAATGATATAGTTGGTGATATAAGATTTTCTAATGTTCATTTTTCTTATCCTTCTCGACCCGATGTTTCCATTCTTAATGGACTTTCATTTATGGCTCAACGTGGCGAGACAACTGCACTTGTTGGCTCTTCCGGTTGTGGAAAAGTAACCATTTTAAATTAACGTCACATTCTCACAGACTTGACCCACCGATTTACTTTAGAGTACGTGCGTACAACTGTTACAAAGATTCTATGATCCAACTGAAGGGTCAGTTGAGTTGGATGGTACAGTTGAAATTGATGATACTCCAGTTAATCGATATAACATTGGTTGGCTTCGAGAACGTATTGGTGTTGTATCACAAGAACCAATTCTATTTCAAACGACAATCAGAGAAAATATTCGTTTCGGAAAAACAAATGCAACTCAAGAAGAAATCGAACAAGCTGCGAAGATGGCTAATGCACATGATTTTATCAAGGACCTACCACAAAAATACGAAACACTTGTTGGCGAACGTGGTGCACAATTGAGTGGAGTATGATTTTTGTTTTCTCTTCAAAGTTTCTTTCTTATGAGTCTACTAGTTCATTTATTTTTCTAGGGTCAAAAGCAACGAATAGGTAAGAATGATTGCTGAATAAAACATGATATATTTTCGGTTTCAAATTGTTATCGATAGCTATTGCCCGTGCACTCATTCGCAATCCACGAATTCTTTTACTTGACGAAGCAACAGTAAGAAGGATTCGACTGGTCATAAAGTCTGATTTTTTGTTTTGTTTCGTTTTTTCCTATAGAGCGCTCTCGATAGAGAAAGTGAACGCATTGTACAAGATGCTCTCGATCGTGCATCACAAGGACGCACAACAATTGTTATTGCACATCGATTATCGACGATTGTAAATGCATCGAAAATTATTGTTCTCAATGCAGGATCAGTTGTTGAAGAAGGTAAATGTACAACGAAGAAGTAGAAGAAAAAGATAACTATTTCGATTATCATAAATGATTTTAGGAAATCATGAAACATTGATGAAGGCGAAAGGAGTTTATTATGGTCTCGTCGAAGCACAAAATATTCATCTGAAAACCAAGGATAAAAATGTGGAAGAAAATGAGAATGATGCAGATGATAAAGCAGCAAGTATGTACAAAATATTTTTTTCTGGAAAGGATAAAAAAAACTTTGAGATAAGATGCAACAGGAAAATAATGAACTCTAATGAGTAGAAGACTAGAGTACAGTCAATCAAGTTGTTTGATTATAAAGAATCACGAAGACGAGATAAGTCTCCTGAGACGCTAGGTTTACTAAAAAGAAACTGCTAATAGATCGAGTAGCTATTGTCATGATAAAAATCATTTATGAAATCTAATAATGGGAAAATTACTTGACTTGTTCACATGTTTCAATTTGATTTCTTCTACTTTGCATTCGTGAATATTATTCAAGAGACTTAATCGAAAAATCACAAGATGTACATAAATTACATTAAATTTTTTTTTCTTTTAGCTGCTCTTGCTTATGATAAGGCAAGATCATTGAGTTATCATCGTCAAGATACAATCGACAAAAAAACTGTAAAGAACGAAACAAATGACAAAACCGACGAAGCTAAGGCAGTTGTAGAGGTTAATTTGTTTTTCATTTATTTTAAATAATTAAACTCAGATATAATTCATTGATTACTACAGTAAAACATGTGAGTAAGTAACAAGAAAAAAACCCTATAGTATGGATTGATGAATAATAATTATAGCTTGTTTACACTAACAAAAATAGGTTTCGTATATTCTCATTTTTAAGGATAACAATAAGTCTTCTTGAACAAACTGAACACTCATTAACTCATGTAATAATATCTAATTATTGTACGGAATAAAATCACCTTCGCACGTATTTTTAATCATTACACCTCACTGACGTTTACGTTTACAAACATACAAGAATATATATTAAATGAAAAATGAATTTCTATTTAGTATAAAGGACCTGCCCCATTTTTCGCCATGCTTGCAATGAATAGACCAGAATTGGATGTGATCCTATTTGCTTGTATTGCTTGCGTTTGTAATGGTGGTTCGTTGATGAATTTTCCCATGATTCTTCGTCTTAGTTTTATATTTCTTTTTCCTTTTAAGGCATCCAACCAGCATTCGGTGTTATTTTAAGTAAAGTTATTGCAGTAAGTGACTTTCTTGTAGCTGCAGTTCTCTTTTTTTTAATCTTCATTCTTTCACGTAGGTGTTTCAAACATGTGATCCACAACTTCAAGAAAAACGAGTTTTGACATACATATTGATCTTTGTTGGCCTTGGTGTTCTAATGCTGTTTACTATGTTCTTACAAGTAAATATCTATTGCTGATTTTCTACTAACAGACTTCGTAGGTGTCACGTTTTTCATGATTCTCTTTTCCTTTTTGCTCATTTTGATCTTTTTTCGAGTAACATCTGAAATATACTGCTTGATAGATAGATTTCAAACTTAGAAAAAACAATTGCAGCTACCTAGTTTATCGAAGAAAATAAGGTGCACAGTTATACTTAATTTCATTTCGTTTAGAGTTTTCTCTTTGCAATTTCTGGTGAATCTTTAACACAACGACTTCGTGCAAAAATCTTTCGAACTCTATTACAACAAGACATTGCTTATTTCGATCAGGCAGAGAATAATACTGGAGCTCTATGTACACGTCTAGCTACTGAAGCTTCCGATGTTCAAGGAGTAAGATTTTTATCTACATTTTGCTTTTGAATCGTATTTTCAACATACTCGATCCTGTAGGCTACAGGTGTTCGTATTGGAACGATGTTACAAAATATATCAAATCTCGGAGTCGGCATCGTTTTAGCATTTATTTATGGATGGTCACTGACTTTAATTATGTTAGCATTTGTACCATTTATGATTCTTGCTGGATTTTTGCAAACATACTTATTGACTGGATTTGCAGATAAAGTTTGTTTGACAGAATCATAAATCAAGATATTGTATCGCTTATGCTTTTAGGATAAGAAAGCTTTAGAAGAAGCTGGAAAGGTTTGTTATAATGATAATGAGACCAAAAAAAATACTCTTTATTTCCATTAAATCGAATAGATTGCAGTCGAAAGTATATCAAATATTCGAACAGTAGCACAATTAACAAAAGAACAATATTTTGCTGATGAATATTGTAAATTACTAGATTTTCCCTATAGGTATGTGTGAAACTATAGGCAAGGTTCACAAAAGCATATTCTCTTTTGTTTGTATTTTAAAGGAACAGTTTAAAACGGGCACATATATTTGGCATTTTATTCAGTATTAGTGATTCCGTAAGATATTATTTCATTTCATAAATTTTCTTAATTCTGATTTGTTTTTCAAAGATCATGTTTTTCGCACAAGCAGCTTTATTTACTTTTGGAGCTTGGCAAGTTGAACGAGGAAATATGAGGTAAAAGATTATTTTTAATTGTTAAATCATATAAAATCTGGTTTTTATTCCCTAGCTTTGAAAATATTATGCTGTAAGTCGTTGAAATATTGTGCTTAGTTATATAATATCTGATTAATTTTTGCCTAGTGTCCTTAACTGTATACTTTTTGGTGCAATGGCTGTAAGTCATTCATAGAAATGAATTTATTAATATTTTATCAGTTTGTTTTAAGGTTGGTCAAACAGCATCATTGGCACCCGATTATTCCAAAGCAATCGTATGTTTGAGTCTACATCATAGAAAATAACTTGTATGAATTATTTAGTCATCATCAAAAAACATTTTGTCTTTATTTCAACGAGTACCAACGATTGATAATTCGTCGACTGTTGGAAATGAATTGGTAAACAAATCATACTCTACTCTTCTTATCCATATATTTCACCGTTTAATAGACTACATTTGATGGACAAATTGATTTAATTGATTTGCAATTTCATTATCCAAATCGACCAGAAGTACAAGTTTTGAACAAATTTAATCTAACAATAGAACCTAGTATTTACTTTTTCTTCCGAAGAAAACAATTCAAATGTTCGGCCATTTTAGATAAACAAACTGCTCTTGTTGGCTCGTCCGGTTGTGGCAAAAGTACCATTATTCAATTACTTGAACACTTTTACGACCCAACAGATGGGCGAATCGTAAGTTGAAAGTTAATACTTTTTTTAATATTAATACAACCTAGTCGTGATCGATATGTGCGCTATTCGGAAAGTTCTTTCAATTTACGTTGTAAAACTTAATTAATTCATTTTAGTTAGTTAATCAAAACGAATTACCATCTTTAAATCTTCAATGGTGGAGAAGTCAAATAGGTTTTGTTAGCCAAGAACCAGTTCTATTCGATGCAACAATTAAAGAAAATATTGCTTATGGCGATACAGCAAGAGAAGTATCAATGGAAGAAATTCAACAAGCAGCGAAAAATGCTAATATTGATGATTTTATTCAAAACCTACCAGAAAGATACGAAACCAATATTGGTTCGAGAGGCACACAGTTATCTGGTGGTCAAAAACAACGCATTGGTTAGTACTAACTACTCGAGAATCTACATAAGAACTAGAATTAATCTGTTTTTTTTTGGCTGATTTAGCTATTGCTCGAGCACTTATTCGAAATCCTAAAGTTTTACTACTTGATGAAGCGACGGTAAGTAATTTTTTTAACAAGTCTTATGTTTACTCGATGGTTTTTATTTTGATCAGAGTGCACTCGATACAGAAAATGAACGAATAGTCCAAGAAGCACTTGATCATGCATCGAAAGGTCGAACAACCGTTGTAATCGCTCATCGGTTATCAACGATACAAAATTCTGACCGTATCTGTGTTGTTCATCGTGGCCGTATTGTTGAATCTGGTAAACATGATGAATTGTTGGCTCGCAAAGGATATTATTATCGACTGGCACAATCGAAACGTTAACTTTGATTTTAATAGAAATAGTGACTTTCTTTCTTTTTGCTTTTATTTTTGCTTGTAAGAGTTATTTTATTAATAAATGGATAATAATAAGAATATTATTAATATTCTCTCAAAAAAAACAATATATTAAAACACACTTAACCGAATACAAGAATAATGTGCTCTCTGAATTTCAAAGACAACGATGAATACATAACAGCAGATTTTATGATTTCGAATAGCATACATTGCCGATAGTTTGATATTAACTTTTACACATAGTAGTATCAAATTTCTTTTAAAGTCTGATGAAACAGAAAAGCAGTTGCAACAGAAAGAGAACACATAATCAGTAGACAAAAAAATAGATAAAAGATATACGGGGCAGGGGGGGGGGGCAGCGAAGGTTAACTCCAATCTACGAATAATTTTTATTTCAATGAGATTCATAGCAGATATAATTCAAAATTGATCAAATTAAATTTTCGATTATAGTATTTTCATTGTTATTATGAAAGTCATTTCTGCTTGAACTTGATTCTAAAAATCTATGATTCATTGCATTTTCCGTAATTCCAGATTAGCTTATTTTTTTGCTTTTCGTTTTACGTCAATATACTTGAAACAAGCTATTTCTTCGGAATTATTGAAAAGTTCGATCTGAAAATCTCTAAATCGTGACGCAAATTTACTTTCAATGTTAAAACTAAGGACGCAAGCATAAACACACAAAATACTTGCACTAGGCTATATTGGTTTATTTTCCTTTAGGCCTTGATAATCGGATAAAAGAAAAAATTCGAAGGAAAACAAAAATATCGACAGTATCCATGACAAAGCACGACAGAAAATAACAGAAAACATAGTAAGCCACGTGTCCATTTTCATGTTTTGTAAGTAATTGATACGAGACTTGCCAATAAATATTAATGACTTCCGTAGAATCTTATCAAAACACGGTATTTGATTTCAACAAGTCCATCAAGAATTTTCAAAAAAAAATGGTGTAATTTAAGAAATGAATAGCTGACTATTCGCTAAGGATTATTTTTTTTCGTTTTTTAATTAAATCAATAGTTCAAGCATTGACCAATAGATTTATGTTATATTATATGTAAGATTAACCTAATTAGTTGACATTCATGTGTCAAATTAAGCCCTCTCTTACTAATTAATAGATTTGATTAGCTGTGCATTTCTTGTTTTTGATAATTATTACCTGTAATATTTAAGTATGTAAGTTGTCCAGATATTATTTGTTGATTCTCGTATGTTTGTATAGTATAAACAAACTTCACTAAGCGACAACAAAACTACGGAAACTAAGAAGAAAACAAACCTGAATTATAGATGAAATATATTTTCCTACATATTTGTATTCAAGTACATATTAAGGTCAAAGAAAAAATTGGCCCATAACAATTGTGATTCTAGAAACGTCCTCGTTCTTTTACATAGAAAAAGAAAGAAAGAAAAACATCTATTATTGGAAAGAGAATTGAATCTGAATGCGTGTAATTCACAGTCACATAAGTTCGATGTTTTTATTACTAAAGACTAAATCATTCATTTTTCCCTGAATTTTCATTGGAATATTTCTGTCGATCTCATCAAATACTTTCTTTTTGTATCTACCCAAGGTTTAATTTTGCTTTCATCATACGGAATTGGCCGAGAAGGAAACAACAACGCTTTCGATACGAATTCGATTGATATTTGTTTAAAAAAAAAGGCCATCAAGACTTGCATTAATCATGCTCGACTGCATTTCTCTGCCTGGATCATTCTTTACTAGATAGGAGAATTAGAAATCCAAATATTGTTGAATTCATTTTTTCTTAAAACAGACATAGTTAATAGATATTAAATATTCTTGATAGCAGTTATTTGATATTTTCAGACCGATTGGATCCAACATACTCTATAATTCTTTTTATTACTATCAAAACCAATAACGCCGAGTTCATTGTCGTTCATTCTGTTTTGATATAGACATGAAAACAATACAGTTTTTCTTGCTAAATAATGCTCTAAAAAACTATCGAAAGAGTACATCCTCAATATTGAATACACGACCGATTCAATTCTGTATTTTAGTTCGACGATATAAATGGGTCGAAAAAAATCTTATAATATTAAATCTCATCATATAGATGATTACGATGATGTTCATATGGCTAGTAAGATGCAAACAAATCTTATCAAGAATGAACCAACTCAAGCATCATCTTCGAAGTATATCTATAAAAAATATTCTTTCGCACAATATTCATATATTTTTTGGTTAATTGATTTTAGTGTTAAAATAACAGAATATTTAGAAAAGGAAGATAAAAAAATCGAAACGGATAAGAAGAATATCGCAGAACTAGTTGGCTTTGCAAGTCTAGTATGTCAAAATATTAATTATTTATACATATTTTTAGATTTCAATCGAAATCAATTATTCTTTTTCTAGTTTCGTTTCGCTAATAAAATTGATATCATTTTGATTTTAATTGGTACACTTGCTGGTAAATATTCTATTCGTATCATTTTATTTTCTTCATCTATCGCTGATACAAATATTTATTTAGCTCTGGCTCATGGTGCTGCGTTTCCACTGAGTAAGTTCTCACGCAAAAAAAAAGTAACGAAAATAAATTTCAAATATATAAAGATAATATCATTGTCATTTCTCTATGTTCAAAAGACGCAGATACTGATTTTAATATATATTTAGTGTTACTTGTCTTCGGCAATTTAGTTGATGTATTTAATAATCGATCGTTTGATCTATGTCAAGCAAACTTTACGCTACTTAATTCTTTTTGTCCAGAGAATGTTCACCTAACAAATCAAAATTTTCGTAACGAATACCAGTAGGTTATTGTTTAATTTTGATTTTAATCTACGTATGTGATGAAACGATTTTGTTTATACGTAGAAAATGTACATTTCCACAAGAGAATTCTACACTATTAAGCGATGATTTTATGTCAAAAGTTGGCAAACAATCGATGTGGCTTGTTAGTAAGTATCGCATTGGTATTCGTTGAAATGTTCCGTTTTTAATTATTTTTTCCCCTCATTTCAGTTATGGGATGTGCAATAATCGTAGTAGGATATTTTCAAGTCGCCCTTTGGTCAATTGCATGCGAACGTCAAACACGTCGCCTTCGTGAAATACTTTTTCGATCAATACTTAGTAAAGAAATGGCCTATTTTGATACAAACAAATCGGGTCAGCTTAGTACAAGATTGGCAGATGATGTCAATAAAGTACATGATGGCATTGGTGATAAAGTCGGTTCAGCATTACAATTTTTTGCTTCTTTTATTGTTGGTCTCATACTTGGGTATATTGCATCACTTTATCAGATACATGAATTTTATATTATGCTTATTATTATTATTATTATTCAGCTTTGTTAAAGGATGGAAATTAACACTAGTTCTACTTTCTGTCAGTCCAATACTGGTTGTTAGTGCAGCTATTTTTACACGAGTATGTAGTGAAAATAAAGTCTTATTAACAGTATCTATTTAATGTTTATGTATTGCTTACAGATCACAGCAACAATGACATCACAAGAATTGAAAGCATATGCGAAAGCCGGTGCGATTGCTGAAGAAGTTTTTAGTAGTATACGAACAGTTTTTTCATTCAATGGAGGAGCTTATGAATCAAAAAGGTAAATGGCTCTAGTTAATTGGTAAATATTTTAAGCAATTTTTGTCTCTCTTGATAGATATGAAAAACATTTACGATCAGCAAAGATCAGTGGTATTCGTAAAGGTGGATTAAATGGAATTTTAATGGGTATTGTGTGGAGTATGATCTTTTGTACTTATGCTCTGGTATAGGCATCTTTGTTTTTCAATATCCTAAGTGATCTATTTATTTCGTAGGGTTTTTGGTATGGAGCTAAGCTAGTTCGTGAAGACAATTTTTCAGTTGGTGGAATTCTTATTGTAAGATGATACATGATTGAATAGATCGATGCTTTTACGTGTTTGATTTCTATTGAGGTATTTTTTTCAATGATCACAGCAATGTTTGGCCTTGGTCAAGCAGCACCTCATCTTCAATCAGTAGCTCAAGCACGTGGTGCAGCTTATATATTATGGAAAATAATTGATACGGTAACAAAAAACACCTAGTTAATGAGTGAAAGAATCTATTCGAATTACTTCTTTGCAGCAAAAACAATTTTGTATTAAACGCATAAATCAAAATAGAATTTCCTTTAAACTTTCATTCTTATGACTCGCATAGTATTAAAAAGAATCAGATTGTACAATCGTTGACTAATATAGAAATCACTGATAATCTGAATTCCTTACTTCGAGAAACTGCATACTTCGTCAAAACAGCTCTGATTACCATAAAACAATATTATAAATGATAAAACAGAAACACTAATCTTGCTTATAAATTCATCATCAATGCAACTTGAAAAATCAGACGACTATTATTTTTTCTAGCCATCGAAAATTTCTTGTGATAGTAAGAAGCAAATTCAAAGCGATGATATAATGGGTGATATAAAATTTTCTAATGTTCATTTTTCTTATCCTTCTCGACCCGACGTTTCCGTTCTTAATGGACTTTCATTTATGGCTCAACGTGGCGAGACAACTGCACTTGTTGGCTCTTCCGGTTGTGGAAAAGTAACCATTTTAAATTAACGTCACATTCTCACAGACTTGACCCACCG
>CAJNYU010000138.1:0-26144 GCA_905331475.1 Rotaria socialis
TCTATTTCAATTAGCCGTTCATCTTATTCTTATTCTGCCATTCTGTTCGGTCTTTCTCATATTGTCACTGGCGATTGAATTTCGATTTACTAGTTTGTTATATTTTCTTTTCATCATATTCCAACTACCGTTCTATCTGTCGTTCGCCACACCATTTTTTATTTAAATTCTTTCAGGTCGAATCTATCGAAATGAACTCATCCGATTATTGAGGATTACATTTCATGTTCCATGTAACGGGCGTGTTGATGTTATGATCCACGCAACGTTGCCAATTCAATGATTGCATCATATAATTATATATGCTCAACTTGTATTCTATATATCTATATTGATGTGTGGTCATTCAAAATGTATCGCTTATTCTGTTGATGTATTTCTAGTCTGTTACATTTATAATTAACCCTTAGTTTTAATGTTTGTTTCGTATTGCTATGTTCTAAAGACCGAAATAATGATAGATCTGTGGATTTTTCATGTTCTAGATTTAATAAATTAGTTCATTGTGTTAGTTGATTCGTAAAACATAAATTTCAATTTTAATACCTTGAAGAAATTTGTTCGAACGATGGTTTCCGTTTTTTTATTCAAGTCTACTTACTAGAATTATTCAAATCATTTCTTCTAAATTTTGAATAACGACAAACTAATTGGAAATTTTCAATTATTGTCCAGTTCGGGTACTGGTTTTCGTAGCCGAACACAGATGTGGAACACTGCTTGCTTTCCTTTTAAATCCGAGCTCAATTCAGTCCCCAATAGCTGTACCCGATATCCGCCTTGAATTCAACCCTAAAACCCAATAAATATTGAGAGATTCATTTACAGTCATTGTATCCGTCATAAACGAGACACATTTAAAAAATATTTTTGCTTCAGCCTTAATTTTTTTCACAAATACTCAAATTCTTGACACTAGCACGTGGATCATCGATCTTATTTGATTCGAAATATTATCACCTATCTAATTCTTTATAAAAACTTTGTCAGAACTCATTTAATATCACAAAGGAGAAAGGAAAACAATAGTATACTAATGCATTCATCACGAATTATAGAGCAAAAATTCATTGATTATATCGTGATTAAGTGAGAAGAATATTTTTAGTACTAATGTTTTATTCATATTTTTCAATAAAAAACAAAAATTTCCAATGACTATAGATTTGATCGTAGTAAAATGAATGTTGACATACGTATATAAAAGTCATAGCACTGAATTTGACCTTTCAAATAATCTTTTCTTTTATGTTCTTTATTATAGTTAGGTATTACCATTTGTATGCTCTATGAATACTTTCTATTTTGTCTCATCTATGCTAGCAAATATAATGTAGCTAGATGATATTGTCTTGTTCCATCATTAATTAATATAATATGGATGTATTATCGAATACATTTATATATCACTTGACTCAAAATCGATCAACATGAAAATGCTTCACTAAACGAATATTTTTATCTGATATAATTTTCTTCAAAGCACACCTCGATGCAAACAATTATTATAGAAGAATTCCTGTGTATGTTATCGTATCCAAAAATATGATGAGATAATATTCGAGTTGAAAAAAATAGAAGATTTTCTATTAATTAGTTTACCACAATGAACTAACTTCTTTCGTTGGAACACATTTCAACAATCTCATGATTTATCACTTCACGCTACGTTCAAACTCATTTTCTTTTCTTTAGTGTTTTATTGCCTTTCGAATAAAAAGTTAAGTCCTTGCACAAAAGCATACTTGAATATCGTTAAACTATTAATCGAACTATTGTTTAGTAAAACTTTTCATAAGCCTGAGTTACTGTTTCTAAACTTATACAAGCAAAAAAAATCACGTTTATTGTGTAGAAAAAAATCACATATAACAGTTAATCAACAAAAGCAAGTTTTGCAAGCAACGCGTAGCATTCTTTCTTGAAAAATTGATAAGTAATTAGGTTTTGTTTCCAAGCCGCAGTGAGTTCTACCATTTTCAATTGAATTTCATTTAGGTCCTGAAAAAAAAATTAACAATGCCAGATATTCGTAACAGTGCATGAAACAGAAAGTCTACAATTACATCATTGGCAATTCTTTTTTATTTCTTATTTTATATGAGACATTTAAGAGAAACTCATCGAAAGATATGAAAATGATAACTATTTTTTTGATATATGACACACTACATTAGGTGTTCATTGTCGAGATCCTATCAATGATAACATAAGGACTTTCACTATGATACATGATAATTGTTAATGTATACTTACAATTTTTTCGGCCTTTATGGTTAAGAGAATGAATAACAAGTATGTCAATTCAAAGAGATTAAATTTCAATGTGTGATAGAAATGAGCTGCATAGAAACATGTGGATTTATATACATATATCTGTAACGGCTATATTGATGGATCAGTTGTCATTTGATTAATTGATCAATTGTACGTTAGTTAATTGGAGCAGTGAAACAATCAATCAATGTATCATAATGAACGACTTGGGAATTGATCTGATCGTGATGTCGATAGATGAAATTTTCTGTTTTCATTGTTATGGACAGTTGAAGAAACCAGTTTTTTTATTCGATAAAAAAAGCATTTTGCAATATCAAAGAATTAAATATTTTTCTAGCACTAAATATTTTCTCTTTCATACGCAAAAAGAAAAGGTATTGCTTGATTGGTGAACACACCCACGAAATAGAGTATAGAACAGTTTAAGCGATATAATCTTATGAGGGTATGATCATGTCAGGGGTTAGATCACTTTCGACATATGTATTGTTCATATGGTTCGTTCTCTGAAGATGAAAATATACGAACAAAATTCAATTTGACACTTGAGATCGTGAATATTCAATGTCTCTTGATATGAAATAGTAGAGAAAAACGTAGAACTTTTCGAATCAACTATTTTATTTAGTGACTCTTTTAATGCAACGTTTGACGCCGAAACTTGGTTTTGAATACGATCGATGACCTGAAGTTTCGCTAGGATGAGATTGAGTGGTAGGAGTTTTTATTCGTGTTGAAGTATCGTTATGATGGGGTAGAGGAATCTTTCTTTTTACAGATATCATGATAAAATATACCAGTCCATGAATTTGTTTGAAATATTAAAAAAACTTTTAAACTCGTTATATTTGTATCGGCTCTTGTCATTAATTGTTGAACTGTATTAGCGATTGATGTAATGTTGTTTTCATTTTAGAACAATCTTATGTAAAAAAAATTAGAATGCTGATATTGCGCTTGATTAAATAATTAATAGCATTCTTATAATGAATAAAATAATGACGAATATTTAAAATACAGATGATAAGCGATTATCAATTCAACGTCGATACGGAGGTGGAAATATTCTAACTAGAACATTATTATTAACTGATGAAGCTTTACGTTTAATTATGTTACCACTGTATGACCAAATTTGACATTTTAATAATAGTAGTGTTGTTATAAGTTGGTGTGTGTTGTGGCCGTAAATGGCGCACAGATCCATATCCACGACTACCCAAGAAATGTTACGGATTTCGTTTGACGTCCTAGTTGTTTTTTTTAATGATGATTATTCTTAAAATTGCTCGTTGGGAATCTATCAGTTTAGATGACATCTCTTGCTTAAGTATTTTAAGTGTTTTTAAGGTATATCAATGGATAAGTTTGACATTGATTGTCTGACAAGAAAACATGAAAAAGGTTTTATTTTTCATTAAATTAAAAGGGTTTTTCTATTTGATGACAAATGCACTGATTCACATTGATTTCAAATAAAATACGAAAATGTTTTGCTTTTCTAAACGCTTTTCTAAAGAAGATGATGACTTCACTCTTTAAAAGTCCGAATTATTAACTATGAATCATTATCGTCAAGTTTTTCAACAAGAAAATCAAAACTTTTTACTTTATTTTGAAACCACAAAAGAAAAAAGTAGACGACAAATCTTCTACATGACATGACCGTTCAGTGTTTTAACAAACCATCATGCATATCTATGTTCAGCAATGTCTACGTTTTTTATTGTATTCTATCAGGTTCTTTAAACAAACCTTCAGATTTTGTTTGATGCGATACCAGTCCAACTCCAATTTTGTCAGTGTCTGCTAGAAAAAATACCACTACTTATATCATAGTGATCAAAAGAGAATGCCACTCACTTGATTTTGCTCGCAATGCCACAACCAAATGCTCAGCTTCTTGATCTCTAATTTTATTACATTCGAGATTGAGTGCCATTGTACTCTGTACGGAATAGTGGACAATGATATATGTAAGAACACGGACAGGAACCGATACTAACCGTATTACTCTGCAATGCATCAGCCAGGTGCTGTAAACCAAGATTTCCAATAAAATTATTTCTCAAATTCAGTGTTGTGAGTGTCTGTGTCAAAAAAAATGTAGATAAACATGCGTGGGAGATTAAGATAAGATCAGACTGGCCGGGTCATTTTGCAGTGTATAAATTATATGATTTAGTGGGTAGTCTTCAGAGGTTGGTCTCCACAAAACAAAATGGTGAGTTTCTATTTAAAATAATATACGTAGTTATCGATGCAGCGCTGGTAAGGGTGTGTGGGTGTGAGCGTAGAAGAGTAGAAAAAGAGCATACCCGCACTCTTACACCAGATTTTTCTTTGTGAAACCTAAATCAGGTTCTAATGAAGGGACTTGTTTATGATTCTATTTTGAATACTTGAACGGCCTTGATGATCTACAGATTAAGTAATTTGTTTGTGATCAATAGATCACTTTGAATAATTACGAACTCAAAGCTACCTGATGAGACTCTTAACCAAGATCGAAACTTGTCATGATAGCTTGTCACATCCACACCCTCAAGATAGTTTTCCGCGTCGTTCGTACTAAAACATTGCAATCAAATCAGATTTTAATTACTGTAAAAACCGCAATTTATTTCTAAAATATTTCTGAGCATAATAAAAAAAGGCAGATTTGGTTGTAAACAAACATAAAATCTCATTTATGATCTTTTATTTGTCTCAAATGGAATATAAAATTGTTTTTTAAGATTTTGAGTAAAGCTTTCAGTTGTATTCAATTGTGTGTGATTATTATTTTCTTGTAGATTGCTGATTGATCGTTCTTTAATGAAATAATCTAATGAAGTTTTTGGTTGTTTAACAAGACAATTGTTTATTTTTTGTGAAAATGTTCGTTGTAGATTCTTATTAGGAGTAACTATAAACATTTTTCTATGTAAAATAGGTGTTTCATGTTTTGGTACCGAGGAAAATTTGTTTGTTGTATTAATTTGTGTATCCATCGTTGTCATATCATTATCATGAATGGATGATGAACAACTCAGACGTCGTGTAAATTCCATTAAATTTGGCATCGTTATGATTGCTGGTGAAATATTATTTGTTTGATCAAATTCAAATCTATTTAAGAATTTATTATTAGTTTGTTGTTGAAACCGATGAGTATTTTGTAATCGTTTTTGTGATGAATTTTGAACCGTTGTCGATGGTGATGTACGTGAATTGTTCATTATTTGATCACATGATAAATGAGATAATTCATTACGAGGTGAAGGCACATGTGATGTTACTTGTTTTACATTTATATTTTGATTATTAATTGTTGGAGTATCAATTTGAGAACAATGACTTTTTATAAAAAAGACACCTGAAGAGCAAAGTGTATTTTTTTCTCGATTGAAAACACTGTTAGTTTACCTGTATTGCGAATATTTGTATCATATTCGTCGGTCTAAATATATTGAATAGTCAATAAATTATTAGCAGAATCACTACGAGATCAAAATCATATTATTTTATTCTATCTATTTAGAAAAATATTTCTTTCTACATTATTTTAGTTAATCCGACAGAAATTCAATGAGGAAATAGTCCACGTCTTAGAAAACGACATTGGTAGAACTTACAAACATACCATGAAAATTCCGAGAAATCTGTATCTTTTAAAGATTATAAAAGGTTTATTTATTTATCCAATGTATACTAATGGTGCTGAACATGTTTGTTTAATAATATTTCTTCTAGAAATCAACAGATGTTACCCAATCCAATGATCTTGCTCTAATTTCAATGCTCTCGCGACGCCCCTAATGGTCAGTAATTTTCACGCTTACATTTACCAAAAAAAGCTCAGCTATTCTTTTTTCTTTGAGACAAGAAAAAACTATCGTTACCGGTTGTTGATCATTATTGGCATTTTGTAGAGCAGAATCGCTTCTTTTCTGAAAAAGTAAGAACAATTATTTATTATCAATGCAGTATAACTTTCGAATGGTATAAACACACCCTCAAGATCTATTTTATGGACAGAAATTAGAACTGAAAAAAGTAGTTTATTAATTCGCATGATTTATGTCTAACGTTAGCGAGAGATCGAATGTAAGTTTTTGTGCATATAGAAGTCAATATAACTAATCATCTTTAGAAAAAATATATTTCTCTAATTCATTAATAGTATAACCTGATATTTTCTCTCTAAAGCTCGTTCCGTTGTAAAAATTGGTAATCCATGTCCATTTCGTCTTGCATATTTGCTTTTAAACAAAGTACCTCGTTCAGGTAACATCTGAACTGTTTGATCCATCTAAATACAAACAATATGCAAATTATCAAATGAAGTTAAGCAATGCAATGTTGTCAGCTGAAAGAAAAAACAACAACTTTCGTGCAGTAATATTTATCTGAGTAATAATCAAGTGCTTTTCGTATACGTGTGTGATATTGTTATTGAAACAAAGTGTATTTTTCTGTTAACCTGATCAGTAGCTAGTGTAAGTTTTAATTGTGAATTAATATCAATATCTGATGTAAACGGATACGATACACGTGTTTGATTTTGATTATTAAATTCATCTTTTGCCTAGTAAAAGCATTTTTTATGATAAAATTATATCACAACAATTAAAAATATAGACGAATCTACAACAATAAAGTCTCACCAATTTAAATGATGATTTTATAGATTTTGAACGTTTAGTCTAAGTATAATTATGTTATGGATTAGATTAGCAAGAAGAACATGTGATAACTACTGAATTAGACGGAGTTATTTTTTGAAAATATTTACCTGACGTTTGCGATTTAATTTTTGACTGATTTCTTCAATCGGTTTATCGGATCGTTTTTTCTTTGATTTTTTCTTTACTGTTTGTCTCTCTTTCGGATAGGCTACATCAGATAGTTCACCACCTTCGGGATCGCTGTCAGAATCGCTTGAGCTATAAAAAAGACAAGAGATTCAATTCTTAAATTTGAAATAGTCTATTTCTAAACAAGTAAAACCTTGAATCATCTTGTTCATTAATTGTTTCATGAAATTGTGTTAAGATTTCTAAACAATTCGAAACAGAATCCATTGATACTGTAAATTCCTCGTTTTTTTGTTCGTCTATAATAGCAATAGTAAAATTGAAAGAAGAGAGAAAAATATCGAAATTCACCAGGATAGAGATAAGATAATAGTTGGCGTGGAATTCTATGTCTATCTAATCTGAGAAGAACAGTTTTTGTTATATCCATAAATATTGATTCTAATCGTCTATAAATATGCATTTATTTATATTAATTAAAAGAAAAAGTTTATCTTACGTTGAATCATATAAAACGTCTAAATATTGTTTCAATGATTTGCAAATGGATTCTCCAAATTTTTCATAATCTTGTATATTAAAATGGCATGGCTTTTCTCTATAATAAATGAATAGTATTAGAAGCTGAAAAATAATTTGTTTCTTAGACAGAAACACATTGTTGTCGTCCCGAAAATTTTTAGACTGTGCTGGTTTATCTATAGAAAAAGACGGTTGAATCAATTCTTGATTCCAAAAAATGTTGAATAAACATGCGTTTTAGATCTTATTATACTTCAGCAGAGTTTATACAAATCATTTTGTTTTTTGAAAAACACCTCAATAAAATTAATATCAATAAATTACTCGTGTTCTACTTTCATACCGATTAAAAAATTTATTTACAAGGCAAAACAAAACTTACAGAATACTCGATCCAGCAAATGATGCTTCCAATGTAAAACTGTTTTTAATTAACATTTCTTTCCACATAACAACACGACCAGTTGATTCTTTACATCGATGTACATGAAATTTACAATAATCAAACGCAAACATATCGGGAGCCTAAAAATAAATTTACGCAGAAAATTCTAGATAAGTACATTAACTGATATCATCGATTTTTTTACGAATCTATCATTTCGATCTTACCGTTCTCGACATAATAAATGGTAAAACTCGAGCATATAGAAATTTCTTCATATCTGGTTGTGGCCCATCACATCCATCGCAACCGTATGCAAATACATTTGATTTTCGACTATGACCATGAAGATCACAAAAAACCAAAATCTAAACAAAATAATATTATCTTGAAATTTATTTTTTCAAGTTAAAACTGCTTACTTCTCTGCGTTGTCTTTGTAGATTTTGTATTAATTCTCTGATATGATAAATAATTGGAAATGTTTGTTTGCGTGGATGACGAAAATTACGATTCATATCTTTTCCTGTTAATGAACATCGATAATTACCAACAATGACGCCATCTGGATTCATCATAGGTACAATTTTAAAAACTAATTCAGATCGTAATTTCTAATTAGAAACACATTTAAAAGAATTATTCGAAAAGCAAATAGCATAAAATTAAATTATACTTGAGCAATTTTATCATTCGATGTTATAAATTCAAGTAGACCGCGCATCATATAACTTGAATTCGTTTCACCTGGATGTATTCGGGCAGTTAAAATAACAAATTTCTTTTTATGTAGTGGTACAGCTTAAATCAGTTCGAAGAAATTAAAAAAAATGTAAATCACATAAGTATTAGTATTGCACTCACATTCATCTGTCACAGTGATTATAAAACACGAATTTCCTGCTTGTGATTCACATAATATATCTCGACGAAATATTTCACGTGGCCGTATCGTTGATAAATATTCTAAATCATCTTTTAGATCTGTGAATGTATACGGATAACAGTGAGCTATGTAACATGTATCACCAGAATGTGGAAATTCCTAAGATAAATTTTACATAGTTAAAAATTAGTTCGTTCGTTTTTTTTGTTTGTTCACATACAAATTGAAAATCAAGTTCATAATAATTAATATCTCGTTCGAGTAATGGATTGTGTGTACGTTGTTTGTATTCGGAATAACTAATATGATGACCGACACGATACCAACTGCGGCATTCTCTTTTTGCATCAACTTCAGAGAATAGAAGAATTTGCATGCCTATTAAATTAATTAATTTTTAAATATTTATATTTTAATCTTTAGAAACAACGACTAAACTAATGTTAATTGGATTTTTTAAATGGCCAAGACTTTTATAATATCTATCATCGAGTAGGAAGTTTGATCAAAATTTATTTATGAATTCTCCTGCTTATCAATCTCTATTGTAGAAAAAAAAATGCTGATTGATAAATAAATCAATAATCAAAATATTATGCTGCAGCTCTCCTTATGAAAATAAATCCTTTTAACAGAATACTATAACAAATGTAATAGAGAACAAGGCGTCCTATGTCGAAAGAAAATAAAGATAGTGAAGCAGTGTTTTGGGAGATGACTTTTAACATTTACACGTATTTACCATCATTATATAAACTACTTTTTTTCATTAGATTAATAATTCGAAACCGATAGGTTACATTTGCAATCATATTTTGTGCACGAAAATAATACCATTGTGTGTGTCTTCGAGTGTAAAGATCGGTTCGAAGAACAAGTTCATATTCAAATTGCCCTCTAAATAAATTACAAGTGTATTATTGAAAATTTAATCTGTTAGTCGTTTTTTAGCACTTACACACGTCTTACTTGCCGCAAGTTTCCACCTTCAAATCGTGATTCAAATATTAATTGAGGACATTGTTGATCATTGTCGCATTGTTTTATTAGTTGATTTCGAAGTGATCTATCCATATCATAAACAATAACAGGATGTTTTAATATATCTTTATATTTCGATATAGCTGGTTGATTATCATAAGTTTGTCGATTATTATTTGTTTCTAAAAAATGATAATATTCTTTTGAGTTTGTTTTCTTTGATGTTCGAGATAAATGTAAAAGCGTTGGATATTTTATAGGATATTCTGTCGGCCAAAATGGGCCTAACTGATTTACAAATATCTTCCACGACGAAAGAAATGGTATGGATTGATTACGTAAAAATCGCTTAGTTGACTTAATAAAAAATCCATATTGATCATTATTGTTGTAGCAATCTTCTCGAAAATTAATTGATTGGCCACTATACATTTTATTGTACTTAATGAAATGAATCTACTTTCAATTTCTTTTTTCTTTTGATCAAACACAAAAGAAATCATCAAACTCAAAAACAAATACTATATTCTTTTCTTACTTGACATTGTTGGCGATAAGTAAAATTCTTTTGGAGTCAATTCACGACTAAGTAATTTCGGTGTCGGATGAAGAATTCGATAAGTTTCTGGCCAAAACGGACCATTATCATCAATATTAATGCCATATTTATTCGTATAATTATTTGAATCGTCACCATTTAAGAATTGTTGATCGGATATATTCAAAAGAGTAGCTTTATTAGACTTAATAATACTATTACCAAGCAAAATTGACGAGTTACTGTTGATTGAAACTACTGGCGATGGGTTAGTCGTATGTTTGTCCAAATACATCGATGGATTCATGTAATTTTGATCATCTGTTTGTCGAAGAAATTCTCTTAGAGGACGATAACTATGATAAGAATTTAAATAAAATGGTTTATTTGAAATTTCGTTCATTGATTGTCGACAAAGTGAAAAATCATTTTGTGATTCTGAAATCGGTTTAGATTTAACTGGATGAAGAACATTATCATTGCGACGATCAATTTCCGACAATGCATCGACAGTTTCTTGATGTTTAATTAATGAAGATTGCCCAGTACTAGTTATTGATGAAGAAAAATAAATGTAGCAGTCAAATTAATGATTTGTTTTGCATTATCTTCTTCAATGATTCTAAACTCGTTGGCGGCTTAATTATTATTTAGATTTAAATTAAGATTTCTAATATTCTTAGGAATTGATTTCAGGCTAATAAGTTTTTTCCACTAAGTTATTTTTAATTTTATCACTTTTATGGTATGAAAAATAATTCTCTAATGTTTGTTTGTTTATTCATCGGCAACAGAATCCTTTTCAAATTAAAAAAAATATTTTTCAATGCACATTTCAACAGTAAGTTCATTTATAATGGGTAGAAATATGAATTTTTATTTTTCAAAAGTTGCTCGTCTCCTCTATATTTACACTAACAAATGATCAATAATGCAGAAAAATCTATTCTATACGAGAAAATTGAGTTTACGCCTTACTCGTGATATTGTCCTTTCAATTTAGCCGCACGTTCTTGTCGATCAGTTTCTTCTAGAAGTTCTTGTACTTGCCGCTGAAGATCTTCTTCTAATTGTCTATGAATATTTGCTCGCCATTGTTCATAGGAACTTGTACCTAATTTAAAACCGATATTTAAATGAAAAAAACAAAAAAAATTCTCTACTGTGTTTCACATTCAAAGGTCTGTCACTATTTATAGTACTATTCGAAGATGGAAGAATTCGAGGTAATTTAAACGTTGATATTTCCATTTATTGATTGAAAATTTGTCGTCGCGAGCTGTGATGTTTTTCCAACACGCATAAAAGCGAATATGCACATGTGACAAAAGGTTTTCTTCTTCACTATTCAATTATTAACACTTGAATTTCGTGTTTTTTTTTAAATACATATGTGTACCATCAAGCAAAAAAGATTGAATTGTTTTTTTCATTGCAAAAAATAAAATTTAAAGTAGTTGTTTTAAAGTGAACGAAACTGATTTCTGTTAAATGACGAAAATTTTTTCAACAAAAATATAAAATTATATGTATCGTATAAAATATTGTTGAACATTGTCTTTAATCGTTTATCTGTTAGTTTTTATTTGAAGAATATTTAGTTAACTATACTGTAAAACCTATTCAGTAGCAATGTTTCTTTTTTACTTTGTAAACGTTTGAAGAAGAGTTGTTTCATATGTTCAGAGCGATTTATTTCGGTATTCCCATGCCGATTTGTTCTTAGATCTATTTTTGGCAACGTTAACGAGCAACATGAATTTTGATTTGATACCATCTAGTTTTAATTTTTCTCGTCTGCTCAACGATAATATGCGGTGAATAGTAGTTTAAGGCAAGTAGAAAAACGTCTCTTTTCTTTTATACTCTCAATATTGAGAAGAGAAGTGAGTTTTAACTCAAATGAACAGTTACGTCATTGCTATTATTCTTGCGTTTGAATTGAGCTTCTGTTTATTTTGTTTCATCAACAAGTGTATCATTATTCGAGCTATGATTTCATTCTTTTTTCTTTCTCTCTCTCTTCGACTGATGAAAAGAACAAGTCATCAGAGACTTTTTTCAAGTATTTCGAACAATATTCCTACTAAGATCGTCTATATATTCATCGTTTTTCATTTTGACTTAATACTTTATATAAAATAATTTTTTATCTTAATAAAATAGAAATAGAACAGATAGAATAAATTTAATGTACATTTAATTAATGAAACGAGAGAAGAGACACACATATGTGCAAAGCAACTATCATGATTAATTGAGTCAAATCACATCGAAGTTTGAGATGCAGATGAATAGTACTGAAATAAATGATTTTGAAATGATTGCGGTATATGATTGCGTTTAATGAAAACAAGTTTTGTATCTTCAACTTCACAATCGATTTTTATCATTGGAAAATGATTCGCCGGAATTCGAATTGTTTCTAAATGAACAAAAATATTCAATGATTTATTTGTTTAAAATAAATTACTATTCAAGTTTGTAATCGATGCTGGTATAATGAGAGACATTTTTGGTCGTTGAGTTTGATTTTGAACTGTCGACGGAAGAATAAGATGATCCTAAAAAAAATTCTTCATTTATTTAAATATTTAAATAGAACAAAAGTTTTACCCGTTTAAATGACACAAAATAAAGTGTATCATTTTTTCGATCAATTGTATGAATAAAATCATTTAGATCAGCTTCGTGAGTTTCGTATGGTTGAATTTGACCTTTAATTTCTGATTTTGTTTGTCGTGCAACTTTTCTTGATACATGTTGTAGAGATCCAATAGACGAGTCAGGTTTTGTTGGTACAATTGAATTTGATGATAAACTGAGAGATTTAGAATCGGGAAGAATCACCGATTCTTTTTCATTATGATCTTGAACCAACGAATGAAGATCTCGGTTAATTCTAAACAAACATTAAAATAATTATTGTTTGAGTGATACGAAATTAGTCTCAACTAGAATTATTAAAGATTGATCGCAAACAGTATGTGATCGAGATGTACAGGTATGATCCCGTAGTATTTCTTTTCAGTAAATGAATTCCTTGTTCGAAACACATCTCTTACAGAGGGGGGAATGAAAATTCTAGTACTACTAAAAAGCATTTACCTTTGTGAATGTGTTTTATTAATGTAAGCTACACATTGTATATACGGGTAAGAAGGTATACTTGAAGGATTATTGTTATAATTTTTATCGGATCTATAATCATCTTCACTATTAGTTAGATATGAATTTTCATTATTAGTACGACGATCGCTAAGTATTGTTCGACCTGGAATAATTGCTCCTTCATTGTTATATAAAGCCATTGAACCTGATGGATTATTTACATTTGGTGCAAGTGATCTAAATCGAGACAGTAGATTATAGAGAAATTAATAAAAGAAAATATTTAATTTACTTGAGTGTAAATATATTAAAAGCAACCAATAGAAAAATACCCATAACAATAAGAGGTTTTTGTGGTTGCATTGTTGGATTATTGCCAGGTTTGTATTTTCTTAAAAGCTTATTCTATTAAATAGAATAATATATATGATTTTTTTTTCATTCAAATAATAAAACAAACCTCCATTTCTAACGTCTGAATGCGAGTTAATAATTTCGAATTTTCTCTTTTTAAGTGTTCATTTTCATCTGTTAACCGATTAACTTTAACATCGAGACTTTCCATTAACTATTGAAAGAAAAATAAATGAATAAACAAATAAGTTTTAAAATAATAACAAACTTCTTTTCGTCGTTGGCGTGATAGTGATGCTGATTCACGATTCTTTATCATTCGAAGATGTTTTTTCAATGATTCTTCCTAAAGCAAAACATAAGTTAAAATTAATTTAATAATTTTTATTTACGCTCATATTTTTATATTGAAGTTTAAGTTGATCAAGTGTAAGTGTTGATTTTCCGGTTGTTTGTTGATAATGTGTTGGACTATCCGAACGACGTCGTTTACTTGGTACTATTGTTATTGAATTAGGTTGTTCAGTTACTAATGGCATTTTTATCACCGGTACATTAGTTAGTGTTATTGGTTTTGATGTTTTAATTATTCTTATATTTGAATTAACATTTATCGGTTCAAGTTTAATAGATTGAACTTCATTATATTGTGTATTTGTGTAAGTTTGAACTTTAATACAATTTGTTATTGAAGGGATTTCTGACGGAGGTGATGACTAATGAAATATTATTTCAAA
The DNA here is from genome assembly GCA_905331475.1 of Rotaria socialis. Lineage (NCBI taxonomy): Eukaryota > Metazoa > Rotifera > Eurotatoria > Philodinida > Philodinidae > Rotaria > Rotaria socialis. The sequence continues at coordinate 14,594 of CAJNYU010000138.1, forward strand.
TTTTGAATCATATTTGTTCCTCTATGAATCAGACTTACTATTTGTTGTAATGCTTCTTGATCTGGTTGTACTGAAAAATCAATATCGGAAAATAGATTTTCAAAAGTTGAATTGTCACCAGGTATGAAAGGATTCTAAATTAATAGACATAGAAAAACCAAATCATAAATCAAGTTTTTTTTTCTTACTTTTCCATTAAATAGATCTGAAAAATGATTAAATTCATCATTGGGATCATTTGATAATGGACTTTCCATATTCAATGGGAAAATGTCTAAAACATAATAAGAAATAGTTACTTCGTTTGGTTTTAATTAATTAAATTTATTCACCAAGACTATCCAAATCAATTACGGTACTGTCTAATCCCATAGACATCGAAGGTGTGCTGGCTATTCCACTATCCGATTCATTTTCTGGTGATGTCTATTAAAAAGTAAAACGTGAGAAAAAAATTATTTCAAACGGCACAATCATTCATACTGTGTTACTAGAAAGTGTATCAATGCTTTCTAAACCATCAAGAAATGTATTGTAATCAAACTCGTAAGTGTTCATTGTTGAATTATTTTTGAATTTATTTTAAAAGATATATTAAACTATATAAAAACAAATTATTGTTTATTGTGATTTGTAAATATAAATTAGTAAAGTGGATCATAATTTAATCGAAGATCATCGTATTTTTTGGCGTATTTTACTGTAAAGAAATGTTGGAAAAAATATATATTATATTTGACAAAATAAATCGTCTGGTGCAATGTATAGAGAAACCAGAAGCATCCACGTCATATTGCGAAAGCAAATATTTGATTGGTTGAGGAAGTAATGAGAAGTGAAACTGAGAATTGTGACTCATACTCTTAAGATAGATGGCAGCTGTTTATGTACATGAAAATATAATGTGGTAGACGGTATTTCGAGCCTCATCTGAGATTGAAAAACAAAAGTCATAGATTTTCAAATTGTCTAAATAGAACGAGAATGAGAAAATAAATCAGTTGTCGTGCAAATGGATAATACAATCATATAGAAATGTTTGTCTTGCTTACTGTTTAAGAAAAAAATCAACACTTTCATTTTCAAATTAGTATGCTTAGTTTTTTCTGCTTTGATGACATATTGATTTTATTCAGTTCTTATTCGAGTTCTCAGGATAAAAACTAGTTCTTAGCATTGGTAATTTCATGAAACAATCAGATATGAAAACATATGATGGTAATTAGTTGAATTTGCTGAGGTTGTGCTTCTTGCTTAACCAATAATTGTTGGATAATATGCATCGAGATTGTATCATTTGGTTTACGGATTGAAACAAGAAAAAAAACAATGACAAATTTTCTATGTCGAGCTCGTATCTTCCAGCCAGTTGGCGATGAATAAAATGAAAGCAAATAAATTGATATTTGTCTTTACAGTTCTTTCCAACTCTTCTCATAATACGTTGGTGTCTGTGATTTTTCTATGATAAATTAAAGTTACGATTTATTACTCAAAATTATGTGTTACATGAAATATAATTTAATTCATACATCATTGAAAAAGTATCTAGTGACATTATGAAGATTGCATCTGAGGAGTGTTTCTACTATGATTAAACACCGTTAAGTAGTTTTAATGTAATTTTGAATTTTCCATTTCTTCCTATTTCCAATGCTAGAAATTCTAAAATAAGTATGGTACAGAATGGTGATGTTCAGCGAATTAGGAAGTTGTTCATTTTTCGAGATCAGGAATACCTTCTGCCAAAGCTGTGAATTCTAATTGACGCATCATTCTGACTATTATTTGTTGATAAATATCATTCACATAATATTCTGGGAACTGAGCTCGACAAACTTAAACAGATCTCTGGTTCAAGTTGATCGAATAATTGTTATAAAAATGATAATCGAAAAAAATGTATTTTTTTAAAATTTTAACCAACAACTATTTCATCTTATTAAAATATAATATTTTTTCATAATAGTCGTTGTTTTTTTGGTAGTCGAATAAGAAAAAGATCCTTTCGATTTATACAACTCAATTGAAATCATATTCATTTTCTATTTTTTCATTTAATGAGTTTCTTTCAGTAAACAAAGTACGGGCATTTTTGTCTGTGCTGGTCATATTCTATCGTTGCATTGAATTAGGATACTTAATTTTAAGATGTTGTTATAATAATAATTCATATCATATGCATTGTAGTTAAACTAAATTTTATGAAGTATTTTCTTTTTGTTATACTTCGTAATCCTTAAATATATCATTCTCACGACCGAGCAGTATCTTTAAAGAAAAAAAATTAGTTTTTGAATATAAAATTCTGTACATGTAATTATATTCCTTGATGAAAAATGCCTAATATCCAAATGAGATCAACAAAGCAAGTGTTACATTGATGATGTCAAATGAAAATTAACATAGTTGTCGTAAAATAAAATGAAACAGTCTGTTCAATTTTATTAGCTAGAAAAAGAAGTAGAGAGATGATATTTATTTTATGATAAATAGTCTTATTAAGACTATTTATGGGTGTGGGTGTTTACTAAATAGTGGTGCCAAATCCACAACCCACACCCCCTTCAGTATCTTGCTACTATATTCATCCTCCGTTCAACTCCCATTTGAGACAATCATGGCCAATATGAGAATAGAGTAGAAGGCAAAAACAGAGAGAGAGAAAGCGAACGATCACATCGATTTTTAGTTTTTGATAAAACACTCAAGAAATGGAATAACTTTCAATGGTTTGCATGCAAAACGAGAATTAAACAGCAGAAAACATTGAATGCCATACGCAATGTTCTCGACGATGAAGTTATAGAAAATTGAATTGAAGTTCTACAGTTCCCAGAAAGAGTCGATACATCTGTTATGCATCAATCATATTCATAAGAAAAATAAATAAGTCAAGGTCTGAATGTGAAATTTCGGAAAGGGATCATTTTTGAAAAACATGGAATCGTTAAGCGATGGAAATGGTTCGCACACCAGAATGACTTACACTAACCATACCAAATCCTCACGTTGAGGTTAATTATCTTTGAAACTATGCCTTCACAATGTATTCTAGCTGCTTGTAATAGAGTATAAGTTCGTGCTTTTCTATATCACTAAGATCTCTAGATGGGTTAATGTTGGGCGCAAAGGGGAATATAAATATGCATTCACACCCGTATCCTCAAGAAGTTTTAGAATTGACTTGTTCGCTGAAATAATTCAAAGCTTTAAGAGAAAATATAATCTTCATTGCACACTATGGTGAGTTCATTTTGGAAAAAAATCAGTAAATGGTTTAATTTGAACAAAAACTGTTACGTATATCAATAGCTTTCTTCCACATTGCTAATGCTTTTAAATGATCGCGAAGGAACAGATAAGCAAACGCAATATTATCGAATAACGTCGGCAACTGCCGAGGAAAACGATGCCATGAAGGTGGTTCTTCCAGAAATGATTTTTTTGCCTCTAAAAGATTTGTCAAGGCTCCTTGAAAATCATTATTCTTCATAAGATATAAACCAACTTTATATAATAAATCGCCACGTTGTATAGGTGTAAGATTAGTTTCATTCTCTAATTGGTTTTTACATGTTTCGAATATCTTTTTGCCTAATTCTAATGTTGATATATGATACTGGTTGTAATCGATTTCTTTTGCTTGTTCTTCATAGACAGAAACTTCTTGAAAATTTCTTTTTTTCTTAAGTATACCAATGATATTTCGATAAATATTTGGTAAAGAAGGAATATCTTGATAATTTGCAATTTTCAATGCTTCTTGATAACACGATAATGCGTTGTCTTCATTCTTGTCTTTATTCTCAACATCACCAATGTGATTAAAAAGTTCACTTGCTAATAAATCAGTTTCATCTAAGCATGACAATACAATACCAATATAAATACGAGCCGTATCATATTCAGATAAATGAGAATAAAGATAATCAATGATTAAATAGAGAACTTTCGATTCAGGACTGTCAATTGAAAACTTTCCCACTGAAATACCTTGCTCATAAAATTGAATTGCTTGCTTATAAAAACCTAAATTACTAAAGGAAAAAGCAACATGAATATATATCATAGTTGTAGGATTATTATTTAACGAAAAGTTTTGTCCTGTTAACATAGAATAATACAGATCAATCATATTAAAGTCATCTGTTTTCATAAATGAATGAAGCTGAATACAGGGAAAGTTGATATATTGTTGAAAATCTGAAGCCAGTTTTTCCATATGTTTCGATATTTCCTCGTGTAGAGTAAGTTTAATGAACCAAGTTGAATCAGTTTCTTGTTCCACAGAATCAATAGAGAAAACAGTTCCAACAAAGAATAAAATTTCTTGTTCTCCTGGAATTGTACTTAAATGAGAAATATCAATAAATTGTTTGGATGTAGTAGAAGTTTGATTTTGTAAGTCAATTTTTAAAATCACAGCATGTGCAGCTCCAAGAATAAAGTGACGAGCAACGTCTTCATCACGTGTTGTTGTTGATATGATTGTATTCATTGAAATCAAACGTCCAATATTTGATTGCTAAGCCTTAAGAGCGTTTTCATTAAGAATTTGTCCTCGATAAACAAACGAAGGGCTATCTTGTTGTTCTTTTGATAAATCTTGAAATTTTTTATATAACAAAATAATATAATATTGAAACTTGCATATTAAGTCAATATTTCTTGTACGGAATGCTTTATTTAAAAGTCGATATAAAAATGAATCTTTCGTATACCATTGTAATATATTGTCACCTGAACAATTCTGACCAAAATCATTGATTCTGTCGATTTCTCTTTGATCATGCTGATATTCCAATCGACATTGTTCTAACATATCTTCCTTTAATTTTCCCATATGAACCGTTGACGGTTTTATCAGATAATGAAAAAAAATTTGATTCCACAAGAACATTAATGTATTTCCATGTAAACTCGTTAAAGACTGTTCGATTTTTATTTCATTTAATGAAGAAATACTTATTGATAAATCGCTTCTATGTGTTAACAATATATCTTTACGTACTCGCTCGATTAAGCTATTGATATCTTTGAATATAGCAACTAATTTTGGATGATGTTCTTTTTCAAATTGCGTATTTTGATGATTTCTGTCGAAAACATAAATTGACTGAATTTGAATCAAATTTTCAAAAGCCGATAGAGATTCGAACTCTGTCAATATGAGAAGAATTTTCCCTTCACTTTTAGATGTTTCTATATAGTTGTGAGCAGTTTCATTTGAATCAAATTTCATGAAATAATCAGCAAAGTTATTTAATTCATTCGGTGCATCATTTGAAGAAGTCCAAACAACGATAAAATCATCAGGATTTTGTATCTCATTTAATACTGTTGAGGATAAGTGCAAGTTATTCATTTGTTTTCTTTAACAAGAACAAATAGTTTTATCTTCAAGAACCTGAGGGTGTGAGTGTCAGTGTGACATGACAATGAATACCAAGGCTCACATACACACACAATAATTATCACTGATGTCTTCTCATATATGTAGGTAGACTGCTTGTGTTTATCATGCTATGAAGGAGGTAGATGCAATTTCACTAAAGCTATACGAATTTAGTATCAGAATGATCAGCTGGTTTTTCTGCGACGTTCTGTGCATTTTTTCGATACTATCTATGATGAAAAGGAAAGTGGGCCGCTTTAGCAACTTATGCACCACCGCCCTTTAAATTAGAAAGGCGTTTTCAAGATAAATTTAGCAAATTTTGAAGATACCGTCTTTGCATATGTCAATTCTCATTATTTGACAAGATGAATGATTCTAAACTATTGTAGAATACTTGATACTGGCGTCAATAATATTATTTAATCTCATTCACATAAACAAATCTGGTTTTCTGTTTATTTCCCTCAGCTATAACTTTAAGAGTATATCTTTCCATACAAAGGTGGTCTATTTTTTGAAGACTCATTACTGTAGTTGATAGACTTCCAAGTCCATCAAAATTCCATCTTTTTCCCCATCACAATCATCTCCACTTTCTACCGATACTTCTCCGTATCCCTCTTTGAATATTCCATTTCGCAATTCTCCATGATAAATGGTTGAGGCAAACTTGTTTTTAGTTTAAATGCATGAAGATTATATTAAGCATATTTTCCGGATGATTGAATACGGTCACCAGATACGAGCCGTATACAGCCGTGAGCAAACCGTTTATGACCGTAAGCATCTGTACCCATGTAATAAAAACCGCATGAAAATCGGCGGTTAACCGCGGTTTTACCGGTCCGGTTACCGGCTCCCATTACCGCGGTAAACCGGTGTTTTTTCCGGTAAAGCCGCGGTAAGTCTGTGGTTTTGTCCAGTAAACCGGAGTAAACTGGCATTTTTTTCTGAATTAGTCCCATTCGTTTGTAATACAGTAGCTGTTCCGTTTCTCTCTGAATAAGAATTTATAGTTCAATTATATAACTATTAGTTCAATTACTTTTATTTCGAAACAAAAAAAGATAAGATACATAGACAACAATAAAAAATAAAACAATGTCGATTTCAAGTTTTTGATTGTTCGTTAGTACTGATTTTGATGCTTGTGCTTTGACTTGCAGGTAAATTATTATTGGACGAATTATCTAAATAGATAGGTATTCAAATTAAGGTAAAAGCTATTTAAAAAAAGATATATATTAACTAACCTTGAATATCAGATTGACGCATTTTTGCCACTTTCTTTTTAGCATTGCGCCGTTTTAGCAATAAACAATCATGTAGGGTAGGCCAAACTGCTTCCAGTTCCGAATGGTTGAGTCTATACATGTCTTGTACACCATCTAAAAGCAGAAAAAAATGCGAAATCATTGAATGATTAAAATTAAAATCAAGATCAAATATAAATATATAAAAATGTTTCATTCTATAGTCATTTATGTATTTCCACTAATTGGTGGCAATTTTCAGTTCTAGTTATTTAAAATGTGTTTTCATTGAATGTTTTCAATTAAACTCTGCATGAAAACTCTTAGAAGTAGTTTTAAAATCAAGGCGGATATTCAGTAAGCTTATGATTTTTTATTTCTAAATTTTTTACAAAAATATGATGCGACTCATGTTAAACTGATAAACAAATGAAACAAGAATGATAACTCTCAAATAGTTCGTACAACAATGATTAACCTAAATTGTTTGAATGAATATTGAAAATGTCTATTCTAGGTGATGTTACGAGGTCGAAGTCTTGAATGTCATTTCTGAAATTTCTTTTGAAAGCATAAAGAAAAGAAAATATTTTTATTAACTGAATTGCGACTAAAGACTCATGTTGTACTACAATATTTTAAAATAATGCACACACTGAATTCAAATGATAAAATATTTATTATGACTCTACCTTTTATTGCTTTTATACGTGGATCTTTGTCAATTGATTCTTTACGAGGATCCAGTGTTATCAGTTCATCGTTATCGATAAAGACACGATCAACAGCCTTATTGACATAATCAGTAATTTTGTTGAAAGTACATGGTATTGATAGCATATCTATTTGAACTCCGTCGGAGCGTGTGTAGCTATATCTAAAAATAATTAATATAAAATAATTAAGGAATAATATGGAAAAGCAATGTGTGCATTAGCTGAAAATTTAAAGATAAAGTATATTCAATCAGTATTTATAACATATTTTGAACAAATACTTCTTCAATAGATAGTTAAAAAAAAGATAAAATAGTTTGACATTAAGATTTTGTTCAGTAAATTATAATCTACAAAGACTTTTTTGGAATGCTTTTAACAATGAACACTCGTTTCAGACGCATTATCAAAACAATTGAAATGCAATCATTAGTAGTGATTTGCCGAAACAAAAGTATTCAACATGTGAACACATGAGATTCTTGGCTTATTAAAATGAAAATATCAGATATTCGATCCTCACTAATTCTCTTATAGATGCCTTTCTAGATTTTTCTTGAAGTTTCTGCGATCGATTTTAATTAGTTCATATACAATAAATAGACTTATATACAACGACACTTACCGAGCTTAATGATCGTTGATTTGATGATGATTCATCAGCGCCTTGTACATCAAGAATAACTGGTATCTAAAATAAAAAACCGCATTGATACAATAGAAAAATCTCGATAGAGTCATACGTTTTTTCGATTCATAGCGTTGGCTATTTTCTTTTGGTTTTTCAAAATGAATTTTAACGATTTTTCTATACGATCTTGTACAAATATAATTTGTTTTTGTTATTTCATTAAATGTTTGTTGTTGACATTCAGCTCTTTCATATAATTTGCCAATTGTGAAATATCAAGTTGTTGTTCATCAATGTTAATTGAATCAATTGAATTATCTAAAAGAAGACGCTTTGCTGCAGCAGCAGCACCGGATTTTGTAATTTTCAATGCAGATGATTTTTTCTTCTTGTTGGATGAAGTTAAACCATTAGATTTTAACACATAATCATCATTATTTTTCTCATTTTCATCCATTTCACTTTCAAACTCCGAGTTATCATCACTACTGTCATCCACTGCAGTACCTAGAATGGAAAAATATTAGCATTAAAAGGGGTGAATAAAAACTATTGTTTGAACATAAGACTTACGTTTATTCAAAGATGATTCTTTATGTACACTGTTCACCTCAGAAGAAGTTGAAAGTTGATCATGCTCATTTGAACCTATAAGTGCAGTAAATATCGTGAAAAATAATAGAATAATGAGAATACTTACAAAATTCAATCTGTCTCATTGAAGAAATTGAAGTATCTAGAGAGTAAAAATCATTAAGAATTTTTTTCCGATCAGCTATTGATAGAAGATTAAAAGATTTTTTCCGATTTATAAGGAAACAAGTTGATTAAAGTTTACGAAAGTTATGATTTAGCTAATAGGCAATACCCATGTAAAAAAAAAATAAGCGTAAAAATCAACATTTACATGATTTTCATCGATTCGCAGCTCCAATAATCGATGAAAATCTAGAAATGTAGGTTTTTTTTGATTAATTTTATGATTATAATCGACTTTTTCGTACATTTGATTCGGAATCAACGTTTTTGCATCCATTATCATCGGTTTTATTTCTGGCATCTATTAAAACCGATTAAAAATTAAAATAATCGCTCAAAGCCGCTCTTTTATTAATCGATTTGAATCAAATTTTACGAATAATCAATTTTCATCAGTGACTGATGATTTTCTTCTCGAATATAATCGATTAACAATGTTTTCAATCCAAATGAATCGATTATATTCTTTAATCGATTAAAATCTTAAATTGAAAAATCATTCACAATCTAGTTAGATTGATCATGATTTAACGGAATCATTTAGATTTTTGACTCAATTGAAGAATTTTAGTGAATATTATCAAACTAACATTCACAGACGTAGAAACAGCGATATTATAGAGTCATAAACGGTAAATTCACTCATCATATTTGTGGGGAGGGAATTCAACCAACTATAATTGTCGTGTTTTTACAAAAAGTTGTAATCACCTTGCAACAGTTGGTGATGATATTTGAATGCTGTCATTGATTATCAGTATCCCTTAATAATGATATCTAGTACATATGACATTAGAAATTATTAGTTCTAGTCAATATGTAAATGAATTTGTTGTCATTGATTCGAAGAATTCATCTTTTGGATGACTTTCTGGTTCACTTTTATCATTATAGAAACGATTTTTCAATTGATTTCTAAACGCTTAAGCTGGATGCTCTAAAGATCAATCGAAGTTACTACAGAAGCAAATACAAGAAAAATATTGAGTAGTTGTTTGAACGTTTCGGTTCCATTGATGTTACAGTTTATTTTCTTCTTTTAACAAATAAAATCAAACGATGAGGTATACATTCAACCATTTTTCGTAGTGTCTCACGAACAATGATCAAGTGTCGGTTGTCTGAAGAAGTAGGATATACCTGCCGAACTTCGAAAAAATATACTTTTTTCAACAAAAGCGCTGACTTCAATCGGAACGTAACTCCACTTAGTAGCTGTTGCGAAAAGAATATTGTGGTAAAAGAAATTCTCCGTGTCATCGATTCACAAGTGAGTGAAGTAAGATTTGCAATGTATGCGACAAGGAGATGAGGTTCACCATCATCAATGGTAAAAATTGATCGAATTTTACCAGGATACTGCACATTATCAAAGATAAAAATTATATTTGAGTCATCAGCAACTTTCCCTTCAGCATAGGTACGTGTGCATAAACGAATTCTGCCAACATGAACAGTTTGGTAATATTTGATATGTGCGAATGGGAATAAAAGACGAACTACTGAGTCATCCTCTTTGCGTAAGTGACCCAATTGGCAGTGCGTTGAATCATCACTTTTACGATGGCAAGCGAATCGAGTAAATAGATAGTTGGCAAAATTCGAATTCATAAAATTAAAATTATTCAAATGGCAATATGCTTCCTGTATCAGATGAAGATTACCTATTAATTCTTGTGCATGTCTCCTGGTGCTTTTCGTGATACGCGTCAAAAGACATCTTTTCTAGAATGACCAAAAATTCGGAAATTTAATCAAAATATTCAAACAATTTGCATACGAAGGCTCCAATATACACATTGTGCAGCGTGTCAGCCATGAAGCTACGTCCAACATCAAAATAAGACAACTCTCTCAAGATACACGGTCCGAGAATTCCCTTTTCTTCCAACCTGTGCTGCTCCATCAATGATTTTCTTTTTCGCATTGGAAATGTTTCTTCAACTGCATCCAATGTCATTGCAAAGCTTCGTACATTTCCCTCCTTGTCTGTTCTAACCATAAAACCTACAAATATTCTATTTTCTATACTTGTTGCTTTGTCAATCAGAAACCCTACCCTCTACTTCGCAACGTCCGCATCCAAATGTGGCTATAGGCTCTGGTAAAAACTGTAGCAACGCTTGAGCAGGTTTGTCACAGCATGCGCCAATGAGAAAAATACGTGCTGATGTTGAAGAATTATTATCATCTTGATATTGAAATTTAGCACCTTGCTCGAGTGTAACAAGTTCTTCAACAAGAGGACGAAAAAAAAGGCTCATCTCTGTCCGTGATGGTTTACTTGGACCTGGCCACACTCCTGCTAGAATTATATTTTCAATAGCGAACCGTCTTTTGAGAGGGAGTTCATTGATGACAAGTAAGATCGGCCATATTGTCTTTTGAGAGCCTTTATTAGGCTGAATGCGATCGACGTTTAACGTCAATGCTAAAAATGATTCTTGAATCCGGCTCTGCAGCTTTTGATGAAGAGCTCCATCACATATATCTGTCATAGACATAGCGTAACAACGACGTGTAGGTAGAATATCTTTATTGTAGTGTAGGATGCGTTCAATCTGATTTTGTATCGGAAAAGAGAAAATATAATTCGGCTTGTTTGTAGAACTGAAATGACAATTGCATTGAGAACATGAAGCACTACTTGTTGATAATTCCTGACATTCAGAACAGATGAAAGATTGAATAGGGGTTAATTGTGTTTCTGTTAGAGATTTCTTGAGACGGTACCAGCTAGACGGTACATTTGGAACATTGAATATTCGTAAAAGAGAAATAATATCATCCA
>CAJNYU010000139.1:0-91397 GCA_905331475.1 Rotaria socialis
CCCCATTTGGTTACCAGAATTGTTTTATCATCCCCAATTGGGGATTTTTTTCGGGGAACGATTTGGGGATTTCAATTTGGGGCAAATGATAACCTACCCGAACGAGCAAACCATCATGAATCTCAAAAAGTTAAGGGAAGTCGTTTATACTCTGCAATCAATACGGAAGAAGTGAAACTTATACAGCAACATGGTTTAATTTATGCATTTCACTTCAACAAAAAACAATGCTTTGATTTTTCTTTCGTCAAATTTGATCGAGCAAACTCAAAGCAGAAGGAATAAGAAAAATATTGTGAAGTTATTTGCTTTTAACTTTTACAATAGCACAATTAAAAGAGCGAAAGAAAAAAATCAATGCTGCGACAACTTTTTTTTTATAGTAAATATTTTTCTGTCAGTAGTCAGTGAACTTCCCGTTGCTTGTTGACATCATACGAGTGTGTGCATATCTCGTCACTTTTTTTAAAGAAACGCCATCATAGCACCAAATCGGTATAAAGCGGCGTTACTGAACAACATTACGACGCTGTTATTACAATTTCAATAGCGCTCTATGCAACACAATACTGTAACAGCCAAAGGGGAAACAACTGATTTAAATCATCTGAAAATCAAAATTAAATCATTTTAAATCAATTTAAATCACAAAATCGCAGATTGCTGTTTCCCCTTGGTTTCAGCAATACATTAACGCTATAACCGTCCTACGTTTCTACCCTGAATAACGCAGATGTAGTGCCAAGCATTATAATGTTCAATTTTTAAATACATTGATCAACAGACACGTTGACTTCGAGTGATACGATTATGTTGTTCACTGATTTAATATCTTTTGACATTATACGTATGATTTTGAAATAAGTCGAATAAATGACTTAATATTTAGGAATTAAAATACTAAGCCCCCCCCCTCCTCAAAGTTCGATCTTAACCCAGGAATATCCAAAATAGATGAAAGTTTCAGGATATGTTGACCCTAGAAAGGGAACACTACCATAAAACTTTCAGCCAGAAATCTTTAGGTTTCAGGGAGATATGAGTCAAATATGGGTTAAAAATGACTCATTTGGCATCCCAAATATCTCGGTCCTGGTTTGTTCAATATATTAATATTTTTTTTTGTTGGAAAGAGTATCTCAAGACGCAGGGAATGGCATTGCCCTTTTTTGAAATAGTCCATTTTTAAGCGCAAAAAATGGATCACAACTTCAGTGGCTCAAAAAAGTGTCAAAAAATGCTAGTAAAATCATATAATTGGCTGTATATTGACCAAACGAAGACCTAATTTTAAAAAAAGCAACGTCATGCCCTGCGCCTCAAGATGCTCTTTCAAACAAACAAAAAAACGAATACATTGAATGGACTGGGAAGGAGAGGTTTGGGATACCATTTTTGGAAAGTGAAAGTTGAGAAGAAATCGACATTTTTTTCTAAAAACAGCTTATTTTTTCGGCACTATGTCAATTCGTCGCCATTCAATTCGTCGTGTTCTTTTCGTCGACACTGAATTCGCCGCGCATTTAATTTGTCGTGCACTCAATCCGTCGCGTGTTTCTTTCAATTGATTGTTTGTAACTGTGTTATATTTTACCAAAAAAAAAAAAAATCATTTCTCAAAGAAAGATCGAATTTGCTTCTCTATTGATGAATTTTAGTGGATTAAATGAACTTTGTTCTGCTTTGTTGTCAATGAGATTATTTTAATAAAAAAATAAAAGATAAATTGGATTTGAAAAATAAAATGGAACAATATCTATCTAAGTCAAAGCTCATTAAGAATCAACTAATTAAGCCTGAAATGTATAAAGAAGATCACTTGGTTGATAAAAGTAATACTCTTCCAATCATCACTTGTCGACTCAACTCCCTGAATGTCTTCTGTTCAAAAGCTCTTGCCGGAAAAGGGAAAACCTATGGTTTCTTACCTGGGTTATATCTACACCAAGGAAAAATCTACAACAGCAAAGATAACTTTTCGTTATCAAAACAGAGACTGCAAAGGTAATTAGTTATAAGAATGAAGAAAATAATATATTCTTTCATTGTTTCTAGCTCGATGTAATACAAATTTGTCAATGGATATTTTTCTTTCTCAACCAACTGATCACAACCATGTCCCTAACCCTGAATGCATCGCGGTAATTGAACTTAATAATCAGATAAAAGCACAAGCCGCCACATCTGATGAATCAACGAGTTCCATCCTCCACTCAGCTTTACGAACGTTTCCGTTGAATGCAGCAAGCGAATTGCCTCGTACTGAAATAATTATGCAAACCATTTGCAGGCAGCGCCAGACACCAGCAGCAACATCCACCGATGGTTTATCTGACGATTTAAAGAAAACTTATCGTGCTGAAGACTTTCTCCTGCATGAAGAGGCATATGTGATTATTTTCTCTACGAAAGCTAACTTATCAGCGTTGAAACATTCCAAACATTGGTTGCTGATGGAACATTTAAAGTATGTGACTAGCCAATTCTCTTTCACGATTAATTAACGTTTCTTTAGGTATGCCCCTATGAGTTTTATCAGCTGTTTACGCTTCATGCATTGATCACGTCAACGATTATTCCACTTGTGTATGGTCTAGTAATTGGAAAAAGTGGTAATGATTACAATGACTTCTTCAAAATAGTATTAGATCAAGACAATCTTCATCCCGAGACGATCCTGACCGACTTCGAAACAGGTACAATCAAGTCGATCAAAGGGTGTGAGTGTTGGTGTGGGTGTCGGTGTAATTGGTCCCTAAAGTAAAATCATATCCACTCCCACGCACCCACACTATTTATTTGAAGTAGCACTTTCCTTTTACTTTCAGAAAGGTAATGAAAGGACAGTTTTTGCTTTCTTTTCTCTAGGAAAGAATCTTTTAAATTTTTCCTACTTTCCTATATTTTCTTTCGGAAAGGAAAGTTGTTGCTTCCTTTTTACTCCGAAGGAGTATCTTTTTAATTTTTAATACTTTCCAATATTTTTTCTCGGAAAGGAAGCTATAAAGAATGATGAATCAAAAGTTACAACAACTTTTCCATGCATGTTTTCCATTTAGTCAAATGCACCCCTAAACGATATACAGTAGACATTTTCAAATAGGAGTGAGCACTTTTTATTATCTTGTTGTTATTAATAACAATAACTTTTTTCGATCGCGATTTGTTATCAAAGACCTGGCCAAGTTCCCTGGAGTCGGCAACTCATTAGGAATTCGGAAATCAAAAATCAACAAGCAACAGTCAGTTACAATAAACTAAAACATCCCAAGGGAACTGAGGGATTCTAGAGATTATAGGGGCGCCAGGGGAGGTTGTGGGTGTGGACGTTTTTCTTTCCCCCATAGTATCATCCACACCCAGACCTACACTTTAAAAAGAAAGAATTTATGAAAGTGCAACGTGTCATATACCCTTTTTTTCGTTTTTGAAAAATCTGATAAACCTAAAAACCGTTTATTATCTTCGTCATATACGGGAAAAAGGGTTTATGATACGTTGCCCTTTTATAAACCCTTTTTTTGTTAAATAGTCTATCAAAAACTGTTTTTCTGTTTATTATTCTGTGGATTTTTTTTACACTGTAGACCCGGACCCACGCCGACCCACACCCTTTGAAGTACTTCGAGGTACTTCCAAGTAGTTCGGGATACTTTTATGTACTTTTGTACTTTGACTCCTCAAAGTACGATGTTTTCGCCTTGGTTATATCTCAAAGACAAGAGGGCTGATTTCTGATGAGAACAGCAATGACTCATAGGCAAAGTTTCTGAACATGCTGAGAAATACCGACGGTTGCTTTAGGAAATAATTGTAAATGCGCATTTCTGGTCTAGAGATAATGAAACAAAATAGTCGCAAGATTTTTTAATCAATGCTTGCCTACTCATTTTAGTTACAAAATAGAAAAAGACTAAACTTCACCCCTTCCACTTCATTGCCACAAAAGATCTTTGAATTTTAATCCATGTTAAGCGCGCAAAATTCTGAGGCAATGGAAGGTTTTTGAAAGAGTTCTTTTTAAGTTTTAAGAATCCAGAAAAAATGCTGATCTCAGCCTTTAATATCTTCAAGTCGAAACGCTAAAATGAAATCCTATTTTAATGTAACTATGCTGGTTAAAGTTGAAATTTTTCAAAAGCATTAATTTTTATTCAAATTAAGTGTTTTATTACTGTAACGATGAATGCGACCGTTTTGGAGTTGATACGTTAAGACGAACTGGATTGAGGTGGAGTAGCTTACCACCACCCTCGGCGATGATTTTTATTCGCTTCTTCACATATCCAGAGTGTAACAACTTCATACATAATGCACGTATATATATATATAGGAGAGAGATAGGAGAGACAGGAGATATATATATATATGTTGGGGGCACAATTGGGATCCGGGCAAAATTAGAATATTGCATTATTTGACCAATCAAAATTACAGAAGAAATTAGAATCCCAATTTTGCCCGGGCAAATTTAGAATCTGACCGGATTCCAATTCTGCTCCCAACATATATACTAGAACAATGGAAAGAGAACAGAAAGAGAAGAAAGGAGAACCATCGAAGAGTGCCATCAATATCGGCACAATTACGTCTAATGCATTGCTTCTCCAGGAAGGTCATATATTTGAGCGAAGTTTTACTTATGAAGAAAGGTCGAAAAAGTAATCAACAGCGAGATTTAACAATTGGCTTCTATTAGTTATGTAACAATAGGGACGTTTTGAAATTTATTCAATCTCAAGCTTATCATATTCACATTTTACAAATCAAAAGATTTTTTTCTCAATAATCAGAATATTAGCAGAAAGATTTTGTGGAATTCAAATATTCTATCGAAGAAAATAAGGAATGTCAGTTCTAAGTCTAAGGTTTGACGATTCCCCCTGTCGAATGAAGACAAGAGCAACAAAGATCCTCATTAAAGACTATAGTAACTAAGCAGTTTTACAGTTCTTCAGTATTTTAACTTTTAATAATTATGTGAGCTCTACATTTTCACCCAAAAAGGAACTGTGATAATAAGCTTTCTTGCCAAAATCAGGACGGTGGTTGTGGATGAGATTGAAACGATACTCAAAGTCAAACTAACATCCTTACCATCAGTAATGAAATCAATTAAAAGTTCACTAAAATACATATATATATCCAACTTGAAACTGGAATTCAATTGAAAATTGAAATTTTCAACTTTTAAACCAATAGCATTCTGAAGAATGGTGACTCACACATATATCGTCTTACGTTGAAAGTTGAAATTTTCTATTTTCAACTGAATTCAAGTTTCAAGTTTGACACTACTGTTTTTTTCTGTCAAAGTAAAGAATTGAATCCGAATAGCAAACCGAGGGCCATAATCAACAAAGAGACTGAACAAATATCTGCTGCTTTACTACTGAATGCGTAATGACCATTTTATTTTGTCATTTATTCCCGTTTATCTTAATGTATTCAATAGATTCGGATTTTTTCTCTAAAGAAATGTATTCTATTGTTTACCAATCGGAAGTAGAGTTTTCAGTAAACAAATTGACATTTTCAGATTTAACACTTTCATATCTATAGAGATACACGATGTTTCTTGCTCTAATGATTCCATATATCATTGCTGCTAGCTGTATCGATGCATCGCTTGTGGGCATTATTGGCAATGCTTCTCTGATCTTATCCAATTTTAACATAACAGTGGAGGAGTCGTCATGCCAAACATGTTTATGTAAAATGTTCAATTCAACTGGAAACAATTCTATTGTCTCATTGAATTGCTATGTTTATAGTAGCAACCGAGTCACTTGTCAAATTTTCACTATAGACATGTATCTTAACTCTCCAACCTTTCACATGATCGACAATGTGAACAGTACCTTCTATTTTCTACAGTTACCATCCATTCAGGAATCGACAAAATTAGTTGAAGCAGCTATATCAAGTAATTATTTTCTGCGTATTCTAGGAGTCTATATTTTTACATGCTGTATCAAGCTGTTTGTTCTTGATAACTCATAGATAAGCTATATTATAAACAGCCTATGAAAAAAAAGAAAGTTCATCGATTTCTTTACAGTGTTGTGTAAGTATTTCCCTAAACTTCGATCAAATCATTTAAAAGAATCGTGTTGGCAACTATAGTTTTATTTGAAGAATATTCAAGCAGCACGCAGAACAAGAGGTGGGAACATGCGAATGCATTCGTTTTCTACGAAGCCATCATTCTCCACATTAATTAAGATAGTAGTTGTTTTCAAGATTTACGAAGACCCATTGGCATACTCAAAAAATCTGAAACAATCATGAGAATCAAGGAAGTTAGCTACAATCATAAAATGCCGATTTAGAGTCCGAACTATTTATATTCTTTATTAATCGTTAAGGAAATTAAATGTTAGTCATGTGATGCAGGCGAGTCTTTTTCACAACAGAAACTGGGAATTCTCTTGCAATTTATGGATCAGTATTTATACCCTGACATTTAGTGTAAGTGGATTTTGATGAGTCTCGTGATAAGTCGAGCCCTAATTGCTAATAATTTTAACTGGAACAAGTATGCTTTTTTTTCACTGCGATGCTGCCTATTTTATATGAACCAATAACTGTTTGAATCTAATTATTAGGCTCGACAACTGATGAAGTGATAAGTACAACTACTAGCATGACAACAAGCATGGTGTCAGGTAATACTATTGCTTTTCAACCTTCTATTACTATTGTAAGTTAAAAAGAAAGTGATTCGCAGAAATTGCAATGCCACACATATTTAACTTTTTGCAAAACAGCAGGCACATAAAAAATAATTCGGCTCCTCATTAGAGGTGGTACGTTTATGTTAATTTAAAATTAACATTAACTAAAAACGTTAATTAACTCGCATTAAATTAAATGGTTCACCCCTACTCTTCATTCGTGACCTAACAATAGCTACGCCATTATAAATGAGCTCTAACATATTAGTTAGCATAAATTTGTAACATGTTGATATCCTATGGAGCATTTACTACTATGGGGGCTAAAGCTGCCTCATTTATAATTCGAGTTATAACTTTTGCGTTATAATCGATGAACTTCTAGGTCGAAAAGTTAATTCGGTGGTAATATTCAACCGTAGCTATAAAATTTCACCCTGTTTATAACCTGCAACCCTAGTTATAAAATTCAACCCTAGTTATCGCATTCAACTCTACTTATAACATTCAACCCTAGTTATCGCATTCAACTCTAATTATAACATTGAACCATGGTTACATCTAACAACTACTATTATTTCACAGATTTGTTACATTGATTTTCCAACAAAATCTATGACTAAGTATGAGACGTGGCCAAGTTCCCAGAAGTCGGAAACTCTTCGAGAATTGGGAACTCAAAAATAAATAAGCGACAACGAGCGATGTGAAACCAAAGCACGGGAAGCATCTCAGGGAATCCAAGGAACTCAGGGAAGTCAGGGACTCCGAAGAACTTTGGGACCCCGAGCAACTCAGGGAAATCAAAGAAGTCACGGACGTCACTGAAGTCAAGGAAGTCGGGGAATTCAAGGAACCCACGATACAATGTAAGTGTATGTATGAAGGAGGGTAGTAGGAGACATCCACATCCACACCCTCACAAATTTCTTCTTTCTTCAACGTTTAAAATTACAAGGGCAAAATAAGGAATCACTTTAATCTAGCGGAACTCATTCTTAAGGGAACAATTAAATTGTGCATATCCCACCTTGTCATTCATGTATCTATTAAATCAATCGATAAACACTGTGCCTATTATGCCAATTATCGCCATTATGTATCATGCCGATTAAGTACATAATACCCGAGATACTCATCGTCCAATACAAGCAAATCGATTACAGGCACTTACTTCACTCTTTTCCTTGACTTTCCTGAGTTCCTTGAACTCGCTGACTCCCCTCATAACGTTGCTATGCTTTGGTTTACCATCACTTGTTCAAGTTCACTCATTTCTGAGTTCCCAATTCCCAACGAATTCCCGACTCTTGGGAACTTGGGCACTGCTGTTTACCTTTTGTAAAATGAATTGCATAAAGTCCATCTTTGATCTCGAATTACTGCAACTCACTTATTACACTTTTTGTCGTTTACAAATTACTAAAAGAACCGAGAAAAAATTTTACTTGTATACCTTGAGAATCTCAATAAACCAGAAAAATATGGAAAAACACAGCAATGTACGAACTAAAGCTTTGTGTTTGTTATGTATTCTTTTCTCTTACATTATTAAACGCATTTATCAGCGAGACAGCAGCGTGATGGTATGACAATAAAACGGAACAAAAGGATAATCTCCCTCCGATGGAGTCGAACCAACGTCTTCTGCTTTCCGGGCAGTTGTACTACCACTATACTAGAAAGGAGCATATATTATTCGTTTGTTCCGTTTTACGATCGAAGGGAAACACTTCCGTCGTAACAGTGCTGAAAGGTTTAAGATCGTAATTTCTTTTAGAAAAGATAATAAAGTTATTATTACTGACGCAAACAGAGATCGTTCGGAGAAAAATGATTCTTTGCGCTCTCGGATAATTGGATAGTTAGAGCTACGCTTAGGTATTCATTAGCTATGAAGCATAAAATTCGTAGCAACGATTAAATTGGTATCATGCGCAAAACATCGTAGCTCAATGATATGTTGATTTTCTGGTTTAGAAATGAACAGTGAACGCATATTTTACATTGGAGTTGGATTATTTCTGTCGATTGTACGTAATTTTGATGTAGTATTAATTTTTGTGGGGACTCCAGTAAAAACAGGTTCTAGCCGATTCACTAAAAAGTCTGCAGTGTGACTGTTACTATTAGCATCAATAAGAGAGAGAACAATAGCCTTCCGGTCAAGGGGAAAAACTCAATCGGGGATTCCCAGTCATTCTCAACCATTCCTAACCATTCCTAGCCATTCGAATGACTCGGAATGAGTTTTCCCCCTTGCTTCCGGTTGTCGGTAATAACGTTGTATTTATACAATGATCGACGAAATCTGTTGCTCTAATCATCAATGTTTAATGCGAGAGGAGTGGCTTCTGCTATTAACTATTCATCTGGGTTCTCCAAGTAGATGATTTCTTGTGTAAACACTCCGTGCGCCAATTTTTTTCGCTCAGATTAATCATAAGATGATTCAATCTTTTGATAAACTTAATAAAAAAAAAGCTGTTCGCACAATCCATTTTGGATTAAAATGTGAAACAGGATGAAATTCCTGTTCTGGAATCCGTCTACCATGGTCTGTGATGGTCTGTGGAACTTCTCTGTCATGGTCTATACTATAAAGTATGGAGTCTCTAGAGACCACCACAGACCGTTACAAAGAAATGAATTAATCAGTCAATTAACCAAGTAACCAATTAACTAATAAATAAATTTCTCTGTGAAATAATAGTAGTTGTTAGATGTAACCATGGTTCAATGTTATAAGTAGAGTTAAAAAGAAAGTGATTCGCAGAAATTGGGGGGGTTCAAATTTCTACCCTATCTACTTCAACACTCCTTTCAAATCATGTTTCACGAAAAAGAGTTGTTTGCTATTCTAAATGAATTACTACTCATAATAGAAGCAAGTAATAAATATCGATCAAAGTTTTGTTGTTCACCATAAAACATAATTCGAGAAGTGCATCTATCCATTGTAGGCTGCTTGTGAGCCAGTGGATCAATCAGTACTACCTAGAAAACGCTTGTTAGCGCAGCCCCTTTGGGAGTTAAGTGTGTAACTCACATATGACTTTTCGCCTAATTCTACTAATACAGAATGCGTAAAGTGTGAAATGTGTTACAAGACAATCGATCAGTAGAAAAAATGACTTATTTAGCTTTTTCATACTCGCTCATGTCTATAATGGGTGGGATGCAAAAATCCCTCTTTTAAACTTACACTCACCATTTTCTTCGAAAATATATGTGACTTCCGCAAAATTACTAGAATCAATTGAAATAGTAATCAAGCTATGATACATCTGTAGTTCACTTATTACTTCTTGCACTTAATGATTGTTTTACCAGATCACGTATTTTTATAATAGTTTTTCCGCGTGCATTGAGATCATAATTAACAACTTCATTGCAGTGATGTGCAATATGAGAATATATTATTGTGAACTTTGAGAAATTCAGACGCGCTAAGCACTACTTACACTGCGCTTTTCGATGACCTAATGTCTTCGTCGGACCGATGTCATTGAAATGTAACCAAATAAAATCGCAGTGACGACCACCTTGTTTTGGTGGTTCCAATGAAATGAAAGAAGAACTATGAGTAACTGCTGTCGAAGAAATTTGAGAATCTGAAGGCGATGATGGAAGTGCTGCACTATTAAAGATTAAATAATGGAAATTAAAATAAAATCGTTGAAGAATATAGAATGTCAACTATTCAATCCAAAAGGCGAACAACAAAATGAAATAAAGTAAATCACATGGATAGCTATTCTCTTCTCTATTAGATTGTCTATGAAGATAAAGAGCGATAATCGCATGTTATGCATAAGTTTGTTCACTCTTTCTTTCTCTTATTCTACCAGTTTTAACTTTAAAATTCGGACAACATAATAGACCGAATCGATAAAGCTATAAAGGCATTGTTTCTAATATATTATCATTTTTGATTCGTAGCTATCGCAACATAAACTGCTAATTGTATAGACTGTACGTAAAAAACCGATAACAGAAGATACACGAGAGATTTCGTGTTCACAATTAATGGAAAGAGAAATAAAAATGTAAGTTACGCGACACTCAGAATCGACAGTAAAAAGAGAGATAAAATGTCAATTATGTTTTTCTAACTATGTGCATCTAGGAAAGATTTTGCATATTTCTATCTCTTTAGAATTAGTTTAGAATTCAAACAGTAAGAATGCTAGTTTTGACTTAGAAAGGTTTGCAATTTTTCAACGCTACTGTTCGCATTTTTATGAAGTCGACGAACATTGATTTTTATCATAACTATGCAGTTTTCGATATTTTGAATCTCAATTTTTATTTTTATCTGTATGTTTCAAGAAACAGCTTCAGTTAGGCCCATTAATATTAGCAGTATATGATTATAAGATAGGTGCTGAACGATTTGGAATATGATTTGGAAAAGATCATCGATTTTTTCATTTTTCTTTGATATTGATGCATTGATAGACATGAGCTAATTAGTTTTTGATCTCAAATATTTTGATTATAAGCTATTAGTTGTAAATAGGGTTGACAGTTATAATCAGGGTTAAGCGAGATTACCACGGTTGAATGTTGTAACCTTTATTAATTATAACTATTTTAACGTTTTCATGTTTTTCTCAACTTTCAACGTTTTCAAAAACAATTTAAATCCCCACAATGGCATTGATACAAAGAATCAGAGTGTATAAACAACAGATCACGATAGAAGATATTGTGTGAGCAACCTTAATGGTATAGGGTATGGTGTATATCTTCAGTCTGTCTCCTTACACACCAATACACTCAATTATTGAATAGATTTTGGACTTAGCTTCCTTATATTTAAAATTTGTGGCATTGTGAAATTCTCGCTTCTTTTATGTAAACTATGCGCTCGACTATTAGCCACAACCTATGACCTAAACCTCAATGTATTAAACAAAAGCACGGCGGTTTGTGTAGATCATCCGCACTTTCAACATTAATTTCCTTATTGAAATATTTTCACCTCTACTCATTTAAGAAAAGGAAAGAACATCATGAATAATTTCGTCTTTAGAACGATATTCAAGAGCAGAGAAAAAAATGAGATCATTGCAATAGATCGCGAGCATCACACATTCAGCCTCTACGTCACCAGTAAATACACAACTTATATAAATCTTCTATCTATTCCATAATTTGAAAGCAATTACTTACTATGTGACTGGATACTCTCTGACTTCATGGCTAATAATTGTGAGCTGGTCATTCATTTCTCTAATTTTTACTTATTCCCTCTCATATATATAAGCTTCTCTTCTATACTAAGCAGATACAACTGGAATGTTGAAGTAGTGTAGTTGGGATCTATGCTGAGGGTGACGGTAACAACACTTTTAGATTCTGTTACGTTTGATAATAATACTATAAAAACTGACATACTGACAACATAGACTAAACCTGTGTCCAACTGAAAGATCTTAAATATAGCTTAAAAAATTCACCTTTGAATCCTTATCTCATCCTTTCAATGCCCCTATTAGACTCCTAATGGGATTGAATCTTATTAGAAAATGTATCTGCTGAAGAATTATCACACAGTTTAAGTCATAGCTTCAAACTATGTAGCTTCTTCTATTTTTCTTACTGAAGTATCAGTCTCAACCGTTCCAAGCAATCCATCCACAATTTGCACATACACATGCCAATGCACAGGTGCTTCGCCGTCCTCGCTATGGCGTATCTACGATCCGAATACAATCACGATGGATATTAATATAACAAATTGTAGTCTTAGTGAAATGCCTGTTTACTTTACTGGCTTGGTTGGAACCAGCATGCATTCTATTGCAGTAGGCTACAATGCGATATACTCTTCTACGATTAATTTTTTTCGAGTCTTTGCTTATTCCATCCAAGGTCAAAATTCAACAACTATGCTTTCGTATGCCCAAGCAAACGCCTGGAATCTCAATTGGTTTGGTATGTATTAACATATTGTTAATTTTAGTTTCGATAAAAACTGTTTTCTGTATCAAAAAATTATATGACCAGAGTAAATCATGAAGGCAATAATTATCTTTGCCAACGAATATTATCCACTGGTGCATTCAAAATATAACTCGTTAAGGCAATCTGATATTGATAAGGTATTCCCATCAACAACAAAAAAACCAAACGACGTCACTCCATGTAATTTTTAATTCATGGGCGACGAGAAAATCAAATAAATTGTAGTTGAACAAATTGCAAGTAGCATTAGTCAAGTATTTCGTGTTTGATATCGATTCACAATGCAGTCATTGAGTATAGTCAATGGATCTCCTCTAATATCTCTCGATCTGATTTCTTGAGCTCGTTTCATCACCTGCTATATAGGATTCCGCTAGAACCCTCCAATAAATCGAAGGAGTACCACGAAAACCTTATGCCTGTTGATGTTGCAAACATCGATTATTATGAATACAGTATCAATGTTTACGTCGTTCAGCAAAATCCAAAACAGGTATATGAAGATCCGTAAACTCCACCTTATTTTGCAATAAATTATATCAAAACTCTCTGACAAATCTTATGTCATGCGTAATTTTGGTTCATTTCAAAACTGTAATAAAAATATCATGAGTCAATTCAATATTTTCCGAAAACCTTGTGACTGTTCAGTTTAGTTCAATCGAAAGTCATTTCAATACTTTCAGTTGAATTCGAAACTATTTTACAACTCTTAAACGAAAATAATCCACATAAGAATGGAATGATCTGTCATTTTCAGAGAGCCCATATATTAATGCTAAACGTCTGTTGAGACGAATATGCGCTGAATTCATTAGTAAAATACATGAATTATTACGGATTCATAGATGATCTCCACAATAAATCTGTAAATCCACACCGCACCTTTATTTCACCGCTTTAGTTCTGTTTCGAAATGATTACACAGATATCTTAATTTGTCGTTGGAATTAATACTAAGATAGTAGGTAGTTGTTAATTATGACTTATGACACCGTTATCCAAAGGCTCTGCAGAAAGAAAACACATAGTTTTATAAGATCTTGATATTATTTCTCAAAAAGATTTATTGTAGTCTCATAGTAGATACATATATATTGTAAGGATGTTTTAACTGTTTTCCTCTACAAAAACAAATTTTCAAAGTCATTTCACACTCAAAATAATTTTTATATAAGTAGATCTCGTAGATTGAAATGTGACAACATCCGATAACTATTAAAAGCTATTGTCGATATATCTGAAAGAGCACATAAAGCCTTTGTTCTAATTATTGACACACAGTTCGTGAGAAAGGCACGTGTACACGCAAGGGGAACGTTTAATATTATTTGGCCTTTGTAAAAAATAAACTCAGTCTTTCGAAAAATCGACAAGAGATACTTTACTCATCGTATGCATTTCTGACAGGTAACTAGAGATGTGTGTAGATGCATTATTTCGCCGTCTAAAAATCTATCTTATAGTGAATAATTATACAGATATCCATAAACAATAAATGCTTGGAGAAATACAGCTAAATTTTATTCTTATATCATGATGTAACATTTGCCAAACTATAATCAACCACCGTATGAAATTGCAAACTTCGATGGCAAATATTTAACCATCGATATGAATGCTGTAATCATTGAATTACTCTTTCCTTTAGCAACTATTTTCTTATCAAACCATAATTGTCATAGTTCCATGTATTCTATACATTGCATTGTGGATTTTTATCTTTTAGCATCGGCCCCAATTAACAGTATTAATCAGTCAGCAAACTGCACATACTTGTATTACTGTACAGGCATTTCGTCATGGTCGTTATGGAACATCCACGATACGAATACAATCATGATGAATATTGATACAACAAATTGTAATCTTAGTGGAGTACCTGTCTACTTCACCAGTATGGGTGGACTCAATCATATTTATGCTTTGCAGAGTTATGATGCTATATATTCTCCTACGATTGATTCTTTTGGAGTCCTTGCTCGTTCGATGCTAGGCTGGAATTCATCCACTATGCTTGGTTATGCTCAAAGTTACGCTTGGGATCTCAATTGGTTCGGTATGTTTCACTGAACACTGATATTAGATAAATTTTTACTTTTATTAGTGATAACTAAATGGATAAGCTGATACAGAGGATTCTAGTATTCCTTCTCCAGAATATAATGCGTTTAATTTTTTTCTTAGACCTCTAGGAGGAAACAAGAGGATCACTCAAAAGTTTCAACTTAAAAAGAAGGACTGTTTCTAGAAAATTCAAAATCATGTACACCAGAAAAAGACCAGGAGCATCATTTGTAGTGTGTAGATCAACAACGCGTCATATGAAATTCATCTTTGCAAATTTCGTTTGAGTGTAGACTTATCGCTCTGGTATTGTTAGAAATAGTCAAGAAATCGCTTTCAGGTGAAACCAACTGCAGTGACACACTCTTGGCCTTTTGATTTGCATTTAGTTGACTTGAAAATTTTATTTTCAGTGCTTGCTTGATCTTGGTACAAGATAATACGGTTATATTGTGCCTAAATTTGCAAGATCTGCTCAGTTATCTTTACCCAAGATCTTGGGCAACATCTTGCTTACAAGATGTTCGACTAGGGCGCAAAAAAATTTGCAAACCAATTTGCGCTATTGCCCAGCAAAACCAGAGCATCGTAGTGAGAGCTGATGTCTTGACAGCTTGTAGAGGATACTCTCGAGGATTTGCAGAATATTAGAATAATATTTGGAACTTTCTAACGCGAAGAAATCAACACCGTCGAAAATATTTTAAAATGCCTACTTTTGAACCCGAGAAAAACCTTCCTCCATATTCTGAGCGGTACTCCATCACTTTTGCTCTCAAATTTGTCAACTGTATTCAATGTGTGAATGAAAGCTTTGGATAGGACTCCGGTCTCAGCTATTGTGCGAGCTACTCAGCTTACTAGTCTTATTCTAATTATTGATCGTACACGGGTCACTACAAGAGTGTTTTCACTCACTCTCTAAACAAATATTCAAAGATTGATTTTGGTGTTATTGTTCGGAGTAAAATTCCAAATGCTAAATACACTATCGAAATCAATTATTATTTTGACATTGATAAGTCAGCCTTTTGTATAATATTTTGTCAGATCGAAAATAATTTCTTTTAGGATCCGCAAGACTACTTCGCTATGGATTAATCTAATTTCAAAAAGTTGATATTTCGGTGTGTAATGTAGAAAAAAATCGCATAGGATGAGTATTATAGATTCATTCTCTTTCTTTCTTATATATGTTATTTATACTGATGTGAATGCACGATCTTTTATTACTAAAGAAACGAAAAGCAAACGTAACCTATATAGATAGTATGTATAAGAAGAACGAAAAATGAAAGATACCAATAGAGATCGAAAGAGGATGAAGGAGAATAGAGGATAACACTAAAGAATGAGTCATGTCAACGTGCGACATCGCCGTATCAATGAGATTCCAACGAAGCAATATATTTGGATACACTGCTGTATGCTAATTACTTAATCAAATATTTGTTGCTATATCTGACTTTTCTTGGTCACACATTCTCACAGGGAAAACTGAGAATTGGACCATTGGTCTGCTATTTCGCTCCTGATTCAGTTTGAAAGCATGCACATAGCATTCATCGGCAAACAAACTTGCATTTGCATACTCATAACGGCATAATCTCGATTAAGTTCGGCTTCTTGAAAACTGCTTTACTTGATTTAGTGCCATGAGCTCTTATTAAAGTGAATTCAGATAACTTTTCCATTAGTATTTGCCTTTCGACTTTTCTACTACTCCATGATATATTTATTTATAATTATGATGAAACTTCGGCCTGTAACTGATCGCACTGTAGAGTAGCAGATAAGCATTGAGCTCTTCGCACCTATTCAGGAAAAAAGAACTCGACTGAACATGGTGGCTCTTAAAGTCATCAATCAATTGACAATGCACTCATCGAGAACAATTTCGTAAAATGATCCATCGCCGAAAATAATCGCAGTAACTGCTGGCGAAATAATGATAATGGTATTATCTAATCATTTCTATGTTCAATTGAATTCATCTAAAATAGTTGTTGAAACAGTATCAAAGATTTCCTAGATTAGAGCCTCACATGCGATTTGAATGAATGTGCATCATCATTGCTGAAATCAATACTTCGATTTCGATGAAACCAAATGATTAGTACGAAAATGGAATGTGCTAAGTCTCATCAAGTCAACATTAAATAGGCAAGACTTTTCTCGTCAACTACGGTAGTTTGCTAGTTCCGTATATAAAATTGTTAGTTAAAAATGTTCTCATGAAAATTTGGAATTCATCGGAAAAATTATTCAGCACTAGAATAAAAGTAATTCTAAAATGCAACATATGATGAGAGTTGCCAGTCTTAAAATTTTCACATAATCCTAAATATGTTTGAGTTCTATCTTAGAATAGTTAAACTCACATAGTGACATATCATTGTGTTTTTCAGTTAGTATTACAAGGGGGAAACAGCAGACTTGAAGTAGAAAAGTACGTCAAATTACATCAAAGTAGATTGCTTGAAGTAGCTAAAAGTAGCTTAAAGTAGCTGAAAGTAACTTGAAGTCCAAAAATCTGTTGTTTCCCTCTAGTAGTATTATCAGGAGTGTATTGCCTGAAGCATTTCTAATTGGCAGAGATTTTGTCGAACAGTTCTAAAACGTTTTACACGTCATTGCTATGCAAGCCCATGTGCCAGATGCATGTTTGACCCGACTCAAAAAGTATGACTTTGCTCGAAAACTAGGATTCTATAGAATAAATTTAATGAAAATTTGACATTGAACGCTGACTTCATCGCAATGAAAAAGTTGTTGATCATTCGCTAGATGATCCTGCACATTTGAATAATATCATAGAAAATGACCTCTCTCTTTCCATGTCCTATGTTGGCAATTGAGGAATCGATGTGTTATTAAATGAGATTGTTCTACAAAAGAAGCACGTTAATTTCATAAATCACTGGAGCCTGTATCGACAGGTACAATATTTGTACTTCTAGTGCATCTACTACCTAGAGAGGTGCCGTGTTTTTTTTTTATTAGTGAGCCTAAATATTAATGCTGTACTACTTGAATTCGCTGAGAATTCTACTGCTTCTGAAAAGTTTCAACAACAGTCTTTTCTAAGGGGGAAAGTGCATATTTGGAACCTCCAGCACCTCAGCACATTATCAGCATCATGGAGCAAGTTCGGCGCTTGGAACTTGCACTTCCTCATTGGTCTGTTCTCAATGAGACTTTGTATTTATGAATTGAATCCGTTGGCTACACTTTAAAGTAAAAGTTCGAAACTGTCTATAAATATACTTGCCGAAGAATTGCCTGCTTAACAAGAAAAATAAGATGTATCCATGGGAAAAGTATGATCCTACTGTGGCCTACACAGCTCAGTCTTACTTTCCTCATATCCAACAATATATTTAACCTTATTCAACAGCGATGAACAACCGGAGATGCATAAGAATTTCATAGGAGATAACTATTTCGGTTGTCTTTCAGTTTAGTAACGAGTCAGCAATAGTTAATAAAGTCGTGTCCATTGGTCTTTTAGTACGATGAGAAACAGGAAATCTTTTTATAAATTTTAAGTATCAATGAACTCTTTAAACAACGTGAGTGACACTTAGCTAAGACGCCTCCTTGTCATGTTCATGAAACTCTAGTTGTCTCTTAGATGACACCGATAGATTTGAAAAAGAAATCTTTAGTCAATTTATCTACGTTATGAATTAAGAGGTGGTTTTTCATAAGCTTTCATTTTGAGTAGATTTTATCATATACTTCTTTCATTTTAGCATTGAGACAAGCAAATGAGAGCAATCAATCAACGGTGTGCGCAGATCCATTCCAATGTGCAAGCGTGTCGTCTTGGACATTATGGCAAATCCATGATTCTGTAACAATTAGGATGAATGTCAATACAACAATTTGTAACTTCAATAGAACGCCTGCCTACTTTACTAGTATTGGTGGGCTCAATATGCACGATACTTTAGAGTGTTACCACAATGTATTCTTACCTACGATCAATTCTTTCCGCGTCTATGGGCGTTCCATGTTAGGCTGGAATTCCTCCTTTATGATGAGTTGTGCTCAATCTTACTCTTGGAATCTGAACTGGCTCGGCATGTACAACTAAAGGTTTACGCTGACTATTAAAAACGACCCCAACTCAAGTTAAATGGACTACAATGAACAAGAATATTTTTTTTTATTAAATTCACAATAAAAACATGTTATCAAATAATTCGACATAAGAGATTGAAGAAAACTTTCTTAGAAACTACGCATAGATGTCATTTAATAGAACAAAAAGGATTATCTGAAACATTTGGATAAAAGAAATCACGCCATTGTTTACGAGCGAGAGTTTAATTGTTCAAACGATTGGAAAATATCTAATAGCAAAAAAAGCTGTTTATTTTTATTGTTTTTAACAATTATCTTAGTAATAAGACGCAACCAATTGAATTGGCAATTTCTCTCTCTCTCTCTCTAAATATATATATATATACGAATTCAATTGTGAATAGGGTTCATCTAAAAAGGAATATAAAATTAAAGGATTCGATCTATGACGTATTATCATCTTTAGGAACGTTTCATGCTCTTCAGTTGATTATATTATTCAATATGACCTTAATCTTTTCTAGAGGTACAATTGTATTCTTCGTTTGAAATTTTATCGATATGTTACATTCTTGGTTGTGGGTGTGAGCTAAGTATAATAAAATAGAAGCACACCCACACCCACACCCACACCCTCAAGTTTTTGGATTCTATTTGACAATAATCGTTATCGAGCGATTATTCATTATTAGTGGGAAATAACCGAATCGGGCGCATGTGAGAAGTACACCAGCAGCCATTTTATAGCCCCTTTTCACGTCAAGATAACATATGGGTTCAATATGCTCGAAAAAGTGAACAGGCGTCGTCAAAGTCTCACCTACTTGATTACATTCATGAACGTACAAATCTGACTGTGCTCGTAGCATTGATGTATTGATAGCACTTCGACAGATTTCCTCTAAAATATTACACTTACTCTTGTTCCACGACATGTAATCATTACTGATATCCTTCGTTCCATTATAGAAAATAACCTGACGAGAAGTTGATGGATTGCTGCAATCATCGAGATATTTATCAAATAAATGAGCACGAGGTAAACAATACGAGATTTCGAAAGAGAAGCCACCACATACATACTCGTTTGACAAGCATAGACTATTTGGGCAATTTAACTCGTCAATACCATTTGAACAATGCCAAAATTCGTCACAACGGGTATATGGATTGTTGCATGGCCACAATTCACAATTGGTTTCATCAGTTTCTGGAAAGTTCAATGACGAGGCTTTATAGTTATAGACTCCATTACATAGAACTGCAAACCGTACTAATCTTACTAGATCGAATGTATATGTATGTAATTCATCTTCTCCTAGATGACAGTCATTCTCTCCATTTCCAATTGCAACAGGCAATATACATTTGTTTGGATCTGATGTGCAAATAAATCGATTTGAGTCGTTCAAATGACACGCATTAAAATATTCATCGTCATAGTACAAGCAATCGGCCATTCCATCTCCAACACATTACAGTGAAAATAAGATGTATTAATACATGATTTCTCTACATTTGTCTTCAAACATTTACGACCAAAATTCAGGAACGTTGATGGCAATTGATAAAAGTCCATATATTCGACATATTCTATTAGATTAGAAATATGGCAGCATGTAAGACTATTAACTATATTAATGGAGGTGATCGTAGCCAATAATGCAGGACATCGTTGTGCATCGAAACAAATAAAATCAGGTGCAGGGCTTGTTTGAAATTCACTTGTCGATCGATTTGTCAAATAAACGAATTGAAAAAATTCAAACATTGTCGGATTTTCAGGTATGACGATCCATTCCATCATGCAATGCTGAGATAACGGTTGACAGCCTTCATCCCAAACATGATCAATAATCGATTCAAACGGTCCTATGTCTGCAGGACTAGGCTGCCCTAAAATGGATAATTTTGGTTTTTACAAGTAGAGACTGAGGGACATGTGTATCAAGACTTTCAGTGCGATTGTCTCATGTAAATTTATTCTAATATTTGCAAAATTGAGGCTTTCAATAGAATAAAAATACTGAAAATTGGAGATTATTCGGTATCTAGTTTTAAGTGAGCGATTGCATACAAGAGAACAGTGGTTTGCATATGCTCACCAGTTTTATTATTTTCTTCTCTGAATATCTTCTTACCTGTAGTTTCTGTTCGATTGGAGTACATAGCACATAGAAATGCATCCCGACAGTCAATGTCTGAGATATGATCCAGCGAAGTAAGGATTGAGCGTGAGAATTCTATATCTCGATAATTCGAACAGCTACGTATGAGATTAGGCAAATCAAAGGACGATAAATATTGACCATCACCACATGAGAACGAGAAAGGATATCGAGTAGTACGTTCCTGGCATTGAAATGTTTGAATATTCGTACACTGGGGATTGATCAACCAACTAAATTGAAAATTTTCCTCTTGCTCATCGCTACCATCTAGACAATCAGTACTTATTCTGTTGTCTTTAGCGAATTCTGCTGGAATACATTGACCACCATAATGACATTGATATTCATGGTCGCTGCATTTAGTCATATCTAATTGATCACACCAACGTTCGTCTTCTCCATTCAAACAATCAGTTTTCCCATCACAAATTTACCGCCAATCGAGACACCGAGGCCATAATTCTTGGTTGCAATTATCTAAGAATCGATAGCAAGAATCTGTAGTAACATTTTTAATGATTTCCGAATAATTGTTAAAAGTAGCTTCAACAATATCACTAAACGATATCGATACACTATGACCGAATTTATATTGACACATAGGACCAAACCATGGTGATTTGCATTGATAAAAAATATCTGAACTATCATTATTCATTTCATATTTTTCTGCAACATCAACTGGTGCAAGCCATGCGAGTAATTGTTCACTTGTGACATTTCGTTTTCTCAATTCATCAAAACTTATCCGTTGCGCTATATTCTCATGGTTAAGATGAGATTCTTGTTCCAATTCTTTATCATTATCAGGACGTCTACAGTATGGAATTAAATGATAATTACGAATATAACTTCCACCTATTTCTCTGCCACCATCAACTAAATAAGCATATAAACAATCGAAGTCTAGATTAGACAGCTCATGAATATCGGTATGATATAATGAATAATCACTATAGATTGAAAGGCAGTACATGAAAAATAACAGAATGTGTAGTATCGACATAACTTCAAAAGTTTGAATCAATGACAAACTATTTTTCAGTGGCAAGATAAAATTAAATTGGCGTTTCTTCGCTAGGAAGTTGAGCAGTTGCATGAAATCATTGAAAAAGTAACGTGGAATATTTTTCTCCAACTAAGTAAATTAACGTATGCTTGTCGAAAACTTACATGAGAAAGAGAAAGAAATTATTTATTGTCAGTAGCTAATGTAAATTCAAACATAGAGTTACTGTTGGCAGAATTAAAAACAAAAATGCATTGATCTATTGAAATTTTACAATGTTTATAGTATATGTATGGAAGATTATTCAACTAGTCAGAACGACAAGTGCGCTATGAAACATAGTAAAAATAGTAAATACTGAAGAAAATTTGTGATAAACTAGTATCTTCACCGTTTGAAGAAGTTAGAGAAAACAACGACATATTCTTAAATTTTAATTGTTAAAATTAAACTCCATGAGAGATTTTTTCTGCCACAATAAAACATGAATACAATCAGAATCGAAGAATAGATAATTATTAAAAAACACCAATTCTAACCGTTCAGTTTTCTTTTGCATTTAGTTTTTTTTAAATGAGCCAATATAGCAAAATGTAAATAGGTTTTTGTCCGAACATGGAATATTAATTCTAATAGTCGTTCTTTATTTCATAAAATATTTAGCAGAAAGTGCAACGAGAAAGACAAGGCAACACGTGAAGGGTCACATCATACTGATCGAAAAACATGAGCAAACGAACTACAAAGATACATAAGGATCCTAGAATGTTCTTTAACGTGGACGAACTGAGCTTGAACGGATGGCGGATGCAGATCGAACAATTGTTGACTCATGGTGTTCGTGCTAGAAAACGAAAAGAACGATGTAGATGATTATTCTGCGAATAAGAAAAAAAAGTTGCTTACTGATTCACCGACGCGACCAACACTGACAGTTGAGCGAGTTTTGATGCGAAACTTTCCAAGTTGAGATTCGGCAATATTTGTGCGTTCAGCCGATTCCTCTGTAATACAATATCTATCATAGTCATTTTTTTCATTTATCGTTTCTCAACCTACCGAGTTCAAGTTGACTCTTGCGATATTTAGCCAAATTGAGTGTAGCAATTTCCTCTGAACAATAGTAAGTCTTTGTTTTATACAACAAGCTGTAGATATCAAAAGTACTTACCAGTTTCTTCAACTTGTCGTTTGTAGACTTTGATTTTACTTTGTAATTTCTCAACAAGATCTTGTAAATGCAATTGATGTTTACGATCACTTTCAGCTTGAAAGGCGATTTCTTTCAATCGACGATCATTTTTACGTAATTCCTTGAGTGTTTCTTGATGACTGTGTTGTTCTGCTTCATTTTCAGCCTCTAATTCATGAATCTAGACAAAAAAAGCAGATCTTTTTTTCGTTTGAGATTCACTTAACAACATACGCGTAATTCAAGTTTGGCCATGACACGTTTGTCACCTTTGTATGCATTACTTTCGGCCTCAGTGAGACGAGTTTGAAGGTTTTTAATTTGTACTTCAAGACCTTTACGTAATCGTTCAACACTAGAAGCATGTTCTTGTTCTAGACGTAGTTCTTCGGTGACACGAGCAGCGTCAGTAGCTGAAATAATCTCAATATGAGTCATGAATTCTACCTATCAATGTTACTTACAAGCTTTCCTGGATATTTCTTCGCTACGTTTCAATTCACTGATAGCTTCATTCAAATCAGCTTCCATGGACGAAACTGCTGATTCCAATTGCCGTCTTTGTGAAGATATGTTAGCATTAATTGTACAAACTTCACTGATGCGATCAGCAGCTTCGTGCAATTCACTCTCAGCTGATCGGCGAGCTCGTTCGGCTTGTTCCAAAGCTGATCGTAATTCTTCTAATTCAGCAATCATACCACTGGCACGACGTTCAGCTGCCAAAGCAAGTTCATTAGCTCCATCACGTTGTTGCTGTAGTTCTTCGAATTGTATTTGTAACTCGGAAATATTCACTTGTAATCGTTTGAATGATTTCTGTAAGTCGGTGTTACTACGATTTGAATGATCAAGAGCAACTTCAAGTTCGTGGATGTCTGATTCGAGTTTCTTCTTCTGTTTCAATGCTTCAATTTTTGCACGGGTTTCGCTTTCTAAGCTGGCACTCATGGAATCGAGAGCACGTGCATGATTTCGACGAGTGTTTTCGAATTCTTCTTCTTTCTCGTGAACGCGTCGTTCAATTTCTTGTCGGACGACACTCAATTCCAATTGAACACGTAATACTTTAGCTTCTTCTTGTTGAAGAGCTGATTCGGCTCCTTCCAAAGCAGTTTGCATTTCTTCTTTTTCCAACTCAGCATGTTTACGAGCTTTTTGAATTTCGTGAACACTTGAATAATAAAATAACAAAAGATATTTTAGTTAAATTTAAAGATATTTCTGTAAATTCAACACTTACTCTTTGCTGCCATCGGTCAATTGGCTGCTAAGATCCTGAACAGAACAACAAAGAGAAATAATTTCCAATCAACGTCAAAAAATAAGCAATTATGTACCTTGACTTCTTCAGCCAAGTTCTTGTTTTCTTTGCGTAAAGCATCAATTTGTTCATATGATTCTTCATATTGAACTCTGATTTTAAACAATTCAGTTGAGAATGATCGTGATTCCCTTTGTGAATTTTCAAGTTCAATACTGATATCTTCACATTTCTGTTTCCATTCGTTGATTAATTTGTCGAATTGTTTCTGTTTCTTATCCATGGATGATGCATCTAAAGAGAGAACGACACCCACTATGCGTTGCTTCTGTAATTAAATATGAACTCACTAGAGTTGGCACGTTCTACATCAACCATAAGATCTTCAACTTCGCCTTGAAGACGAATTTTCACTTTTTCTAATGCATTACATTTGGATATGGCTGCTTCGACTTGTTCTTCTGCTTCAGACAATTTCGATGCCAATTTACGTTTGGCTTCGTCGAGTTCTTCTCCGCGGGCTATGCCTGTAGAATAACGATATGCATAGAATACAAAAGTGAGATATGAAATTTATATCAATTAGACCTTCGGATTCATAGCGTGATTTCCATTGTTGAACTTCTGAAGTAAGTTTGATGACTAATTTTTGAAATTCAGCTCTGCTTTGTTGTTCTTCGTCGAGTTGCTCTCGTGCTTGTTCAAGATCAGCAGCTAAGTTACGTAATTGGGAACCTAAACAAAGAAATTAGTTAATTATTGAGAAGTAAAAGAAATATTATCCGAAACTTACTCATTGGTCCCTTGCTTCTCAATTCGTCTTCGAGTATTCGTTTAGTTTCATCAAGTTGTGTTTGTAAAGTAATTTTGATCTTGGTTATTGAAATGATCTGAATTTGGATATCTTCGAATTGTTTGACTAATTCACAATTATCACTGGTTAATTTTGATTTCTTTTGATGAAGTTCATTGATTTGTCTGGCATGATCATCAATCTTGGCTTGCATTTCACCTAATTGTTGTTCCATTTGTTTGGACAGTTTCTCGGCTGTTGCTTTGCCTTTTTGAAGATGTTCGAGTTGTGAATGTAAATCATCGAAAGCTGATTTAGCTGTTTGTTTATCTTTCTCCAATTTATTTTTCAATTTTTGAAGTTGATCAATTTGCTCACCCATTTCTAAAATGTGATAGACATGAGTAATCGTTTCTGTACCATTATCTATCATATCGATCAAACTTACCAGTCACAGCATCTTGATGTTTCTTGCGTAGTTGAGCAGCAGTGGCTTCATGTTGTAAATTGGCTTCTTCCAAATCACGACGAAGTTTAGCCAGTTCTGCTTCTCGTTTCTTGTTCATTTCAACTTGACTGGTTGTTGCTCCTCCGGCTTCTTCCAATCGATCGCCCATCTCATCGATTTCACGTGCCAAATCTGCTCGTTGTTTTTCTGTCTTTACACGTGTTTGACGTTCACTTTCGAGTTCTTCTTCCATTTCTTCAATACGATGTTGTAATTCTTTTATCTTTTTGCCAAGACCAGCTGCTTGACCTTGTTCATCTTCTAGGCGAGTACTCATCTGTTGAATTTCTTGATCTTTACGTTTGAGATTCTCTTCAAGTTCACGTCGTGCTCGGTCGAGTTCTTCGAGGTTTCCTTGTGATGTTTTCAAGTCGACTTCTAGTTTTCGTTTAGATTTATCGAGATCAGCACGACCTTTCTTCTCGCGTTCCAAACCACCTTCAAGTTCGTCGAGTGTTTGTTCGAGTTTTGTTTTCAATTTATTCAAATGATTGACTTTGTCTTCTTCAGCTTGTAATTGTTCAGTGGTCTTGGCATTTTGTTCTTCTAAACGTTTACGTTCTCGCGTTACTTTAGCAATGGATTCATCTTGATGGGCAATTTCGTCTTGTAGAGTATGAATTTGAGTATCACGTGTTTTGCATTCATTCTCGGCTTTATGTAAATTCAATCGCATGTCATCAATATCTTTCTTCAATCCATCCATTTCATGTTCCAATTTTTTCTTCTTATTGCTCAAATCTTGCGATGCTTGTGATTCTTCACCGAAACGTTCTTCCATCTCTTTGATTTGTTGTTCAAGATCGGCTTTGTCAGTCACTGTTGAGAAGAAAAAAAAGATGGATGTTATCAATTTCACTTTGAATATTTTTACATACACAATCGTGTAAGATGTTCTTCCATTCCTGATGAACCATTTCGTTCTGTTTCCAATTGATCATAAAGTTCTTTTTTCTCTAAAGAAAAATATCACCGGTTTAAATATCAAATACAAGATTTCCTTCTTTTGCTCTTTGTTTTACCTCTATTTAATTTATTAATACTATCTTCCATTTCTTTGCGTAATTTCTCTTCCTTTTCCAAAGCTTCTTTAAGTGCTTTGGATTCTTCTTCGAGTTTCTTCATATCTTCTTCTTGTCGAGCCACGGATAATAAAGGTTTGACTTTGGTATAGAGTTTCCACCAAGGCCAGTTACGTAATGATAAATATTTACGAAGATTGCGTTGAACAACGGACAAAGCCAAACGTTGTTCCAACATATGTTTGAATTGTTTTTTCATGATATAACCACGAACTTGACCTTGTAAAGCAGCAATGATCTTTGACAAGGCTTGATCACGTAAATCTTCTAGAAGACCGAGTGTTCCAGCTCTGAAGAAGACTTTTGTGACTCCACAACGGTACAAGTCTTCAGCTAACATAACATCTTTGTCTTTGAGAATATTCTCTGTTGCTTTCTTGGCATCAACGAAACCCTTTGGAATTGCATTGGGGGCCAAAATGGAGTAACGTTGTTTGAACTCCGAATAGATCATACGATTAGGAAAGCCTTTACGACAGATACGAATGCCTTCTAATACACCGTTACATGTCAATTGATGCATAACTAAATGTGAATCAAGAACACCACCGGTCTTGATTTCATTCGGGATAATACATCGGACAAAGTGAGGATGCGTTTGTTTCAAATTGACCATCAATTTGTTCAATTGTTCCTAAGAAAGTCATTCATAATTGTTAAACTGATTGTCAAAAAAGAATGTTAGAAACTTACTCGATGAGTAGCCGAGATTGTTTGCATACTGCCTCCTCCTTTCTTCTTACCACCGCCACCTTTGCCTCCTTCCTCTTCGAGAGCATCGGCAAAGAGATGACTCAACAAAACATTCTTCGATTTGGCGAAGAGTTGAGCACTAGAATAAGATCAACATTTTCTAAAGACGAAGATCAACAACAAACGAGTATACATACACAGTGGTATTAATGGGATCCTTGTTCTTTTCAAGCCATGATGTGGCCGTATAGGCAACAGAGCCTGCATAATGATGAATTTCGAAGTGAGCTTCTGCTTTTCCTTTGGCAGGTTTGGGTTTGCCGAATTGAGAATGTTTACCCAAGTGATTATTGTAAAGTTTTTCAACAAACGTCTTGTCTGATGCCTTTGGTACGATACATTCTTCTTCAAGAATCGAAAGAATACCCATTGGCTAATATTCAAAGATAAGATATTGATATAGAAAACATCGGAGAGAATGCAATTAACTAACCTTTTCGATCAGTTCAAGACAAGCTTGTAAATCCATACCGAAATCGACGAACACCCAATCAATTTGTTCCTTCTTGTATTCTTCTTGTTCCAAGACGAACATGTGATGATTGAAGAATTGTTGAAGACGTTCGTTTGTGTAATTAATACACAATTGTTCGAATCCATTGAACTAAACGAGTATTCACAATTTTTCACCCATGATTTCAAACAAAAAATTACTTACGTCGAAAATTTCAAACCCAGCAATATCAAGTACACCAATAAAATATTGACGTTTAGCTTTGACATCGAGTGTCATATTGGCACGTTCGACTAACCAGCAAAACATGCGAAAGTAGATCTAATAAAGAAGAAATATAGTCAACACGAAAAAAGCAAAGAATTAGCATTATATTAATCCAGAGAACAAAAATTAAAAACAATATTCTTCATCTATCACATTCGAAATAGTCTTTTTTAGATTTCGAAACAGATGAATAGATCACGAAACAAAAATTTCGTTATATTACTCTGATTACTATTATATAGATATAGCAGATTTTCACGTACCGATTTCGAAAGAGCACCGATCGAGTTGACAACTTGATCTTTATTTTGACCTTTGTTAACATATTCATTACCGACCTAGATAAATGCAAGAAATCGTTATTGAATGACCAAGTAAAGCGTGTTCAAACCTTAATACGTGGCTTGAGTAAACCTTTAAGAAGATCAGCTGCTTCAACACCAAGTAAATGGGCCACCTTTTCAACATCTTCAGTGCCATCGGGTTCAGCTTGTTCTTCACGAGGTCGCTGTTTCCATTGACCATTACCAAAGTGCATAATAGCTGCTGTACATTTGTACAAGTTTTTCTTTTCATCCTATGATTTTGAATAGAAGCGTGATTTTTTTCAGAGGTTCTCTACCAATAGAAAATACAAACCTTGCTGAAACCGAGAACATCCATAGAGTCATCGGTCAATTTCATTTCTTCAGTATCATCAATACCGTCGATGGTTAACATGCCTTGAGCAACGTAGAAATATTTCGAAGCGTCATTACCAATGAGACACTCGCCTACAAATAGATTAACAATTAAATAGAATCTTCAAATTCGTACTATCG
The DNA here is from genome assembly GCA_905331475.1 of Rotaria socialis. NCBI lineage: Eukaryota > Metazoa > Rotifera > Eurotatoria > Philodinida > Philodinidae > Rotaria > Rotaria socialis. Next base: position 29,121 of record CAJNYU010000139.1, read on the forward strand.
AAACTTACCGTGCATATCGGGGAAGGCATTCGAACACATTTGATAAAAAATGTGGTAATTACGTTCAGCTACAATGAGAAATATCATAAATAAGCCGATAAAAAACACTAGAAACAAATCTACCTGGTTGCTAGAATAGAAATAAATAACACAATTGATTAAATAGAAAAAATTCTTTTGATGGCAAGAAATTATACCTGAAAGATGACACGAGATTTTTCAAGTAAATATACTTCAATATCGGCACCAGCAATTTTACCCGTTGGACCAAAGTGAATTCGAATAAATTTACCCTAGGAAGGAAGAGAGAGAGAGAGAGACGTTGAAGCATGATTCTAACAAAATTTGAACGCATGCAAATCAAACATTTATGTTTCACCAGCACAATCAGATAGTGAATTAAAATACATATAACTAATATGAATTAGAGAGACAATATGCATGCAACCACTACCTACGCAATTTACATGAGCTTCGATTACTTACGAATCAGAAGAATCAGTACTTGGAGTCAAGTTGGTATTGTGAAATTGGTGAAGAAAAGGCGTGAATGATTATCAGCAATAATCAGCTGAAGAGAGATTATATATTGTACAGTCAGTTTCTTCAAACGAAAAATATCCATTTTTCTCTTTTTGCAATGTTTCAGCGAATTTTATCTCTAAGAGGAAAAGATTCTTGCCAATGACAAATCTTTTTTTCCTTAGATAAATTTCTACGATTATGCAATACATTGAATAAATGGTCTTTTACAATAACAAAAAACATAGTATCCGCCTTTCATGTCTTTCTTCTAGTGAACGAGAGAGAATAGTGATCTTACGGGCAAAAAACATTAACAAATATAAGAAGATTGCATCAAGAAAACAATATGGAATTTCTTTTCGTTTAATCAGATACTTACGAAACGAGAAGAGTTGTTGTTTCGAGTAGTTTTTGCGTTACCATAAGCTTCGAGTACGGGATCTAATTTTAACAAAAAATGTGCATGTATAGGAATAAGTTTACAAATGTTTTTTAAATATTTTCTTACTGCAAGACACAATTTGATCTTCGAGTGTCATTGTTTTCTATTTGGAATACAATGTTGAAATGAAATAAAAATGAAATAAATGATTAGTTACCGCCGCGCCCTCTTCCTTCTTTGTGCCGACAGCAGCGACCAAAGCAAAGTATTGAATGACCTTCTTGGTGTTTTCTGTTTTTCCAGCACCTGATTCACCGGTAATCAACATGGATTGATTTTCACGATCTAAATAAAATGACATGTGCAGGTCAATATTGTACATAATTGTTATACCGATACAATGGTAAACAAAATAAGCATAGGTATTGTTCTCAAAGAATTTGTTTGTTTCGGAACCATGAGGGTTAAGCTTGACGTCAGTCTGTCAGCTGGAGGCACGCCCATTTCATAAATAGGAAAAGTCAAAGTCGAGTTCGCTAAATGATACTTCAGCCTCGAACTATATTAAACATATTGTTATCGTATTTGGCATCTAACTTTGTCTGGGAATCCCTGGAAAATAATTAACTTCGCTTGCCCGATCTCTATCTAAATAAGCAGCTGTGTTTATCATTAATTATTTCAATTGACTACATGTGGACAAAAACCGCATATGGCATTATTCTATCGATTTGTAGTACATTTTGTTATTGTTACTCTTGATTGATACATAAATGAGATTATTCAACGGAGCGTCCAATAAGCTATGAATTTGAAACCTTTGTGGTTAGTTTACTTAGATCATACAGAAAAATTGTCACGACATTCCGATTTCTCTATATCTTTTTGGACGTCCTATACTCTTCTCATCGACGAAGGAGAATATCATAATTGATGAAACTACATAAATCTTTTCTGTCATGATGGGATCTAATATATTGTTTCGAAGTCATTTGTAATAATACGCGAAAAATAAAATTCTGATATGTTTAACTTACCGCGAAGCATGTTAGAATAGGCATTGTCAGAAATGGCGTACAAATGTGGTGTTACTTCAGTACGTTTTTTGCCACGATACATTAACACTACCTTCATGGTATAAATGGGTAGACGTTTGTATGGATTGATGACAACGCAAAATAGACCCGAATAGGTCTAGAAAAATAAAATTTTAGGATATTACCAAAGAAAAACAAGAAAATAGACATACATAAATGAGCCATCGCGAGTATCGGTCACGTAAATTGGCCAAGACTGAGGCATCATTCAAATAAGTCAAATCAGCCATATCATCATAACAACAATATTTTGGCGGATTCATTTGTTGCACAAGGTCTGCTTTCAATGTAACATTCTTCGTAAGAAAAACAAAGTAAAAAAAATAAAAGTTAGAATGGTTAATGAACATATTTGAAAAGAAAATACGAACCTCTCCTTTAGCTGTTTTCACTACTACTTGATCGCCTTTGACTTCGACGATGTCACCAGCAACAAAAGATTCCTTTGGATCAGGTATCCAACATGCTTTCTTAGCATCGAACGGTTGAGAACGAAGTTTCAATTTCTCTTCTGTTGGTAAAACTAAATATCTCAAAGCTTCTTTCAACTCTGGATCGTTGGCATCGTAACACATTCTTAAAAGAGAAGGAACAATATAAATTTCTCTCAATAGAATTTAAAAATTTATTCATACGCTTCGGCCGACATGATTGTTGTCTTCTTGGTTAATATTCAAAAAAAATATAGATATGATGATCTGTTGAAACAGATGTAATTTGTATAGCAGAGATGCCTTGTTGCCTTCAATATAGATGATCGTATGTACCCCGATTTCTCTCTACTAAGTGCTTATTTCATTCGTTGACAATGGCTTATATAGCCCTTTGCATTGGAATAAACAATATAAAAAAACGATTACCAAAAAAGGAGATTTATCTATTCGGATTTATTTCCATCTATTCTATTTGTATCTGCTAGCCTGTACGACGAGTAATTTTACGCGTCGTTTTGATGACCTTGCAAGCGCCTTTGCGGTATAATATGACCAGATGTCGTTGCTCTGCTCGATTAGTCGTAGTATCAATAAGCAACAATGTATCAATTGTCCTTCTTTGCCGCTTAAGACTAATGATGTTTCCGATTGATAAGCTTTCGACCAGAATAAAAGAAAGAAGAACAAAAAAAAAACGATTTTCCATCTTGTTGACAAGCCACACAACTTGAGAATGTCAACCAAACAAACAAGGGATGTGCCAATGCACTCGTGCACAATTGAATGGTCGTTTCGGCACAAGCACATTTTCATCATGAAATGAGGATGCAGATTATATGTTGATATTTTTGCAGTTAAGTCGTTTTCTCTCACTTCAATATTATAAAATTCTTTAAATATTTTTTAGTATAATTGTTACCACCGTGTATTCGCCGGTTTATATCGTCGACGAGTTTCTCGTTTTGCATAAAGTCAAGACAAATATGACTGCTTGAAATAAGTAACTAACACTATAAAAGAAACTCTCAATCGCCTTGCAGACCACATCGTTCTAAGTAATTTAAGAACTTCCAATGTCTTTTACTTTTTCACTATTAGCTCATCTATGAAAATCTAGTTTATCGCGAACCCTAACGTTCACAACATTTCCGTATAACAGACTCAAAAATATTGATACTGATTAAAATACAAAAAGTTTTTTCATGAAAACAATAATCAAATGTATATTTCTCAATAGGAAAAACAAATCATACATTAGTCAGATTCCGGTAGACTGATTGTCACTTTACAGAACAACAGTTTGATCCCTGGAAATAGAAAAGAAAAAGAATGCAGATGTGCCAGCGAATTGATTTGATTCACATATGCATATTGTAAATTTTTTAATTGGATATTCGTCCACATAATCTTAAAATGTCGCTGTTTCACCAAACAAATTGTTTTTATCAATATATAGGATCATTGACAGAATGTGCGGTAGGAAAAACAATTGTCAGTCTTCTTTCAATAATAAATTAGAAGAGAAAAAACAGTATTTTTTATTATTACCATTTATCATCAGATGATGATCATACGAAAGCGATCCATGCAATACATGGGTCATTAGTAAGAAATAGAAAAGCGAGAACACAACAGACATTTTTATGACATCCATCTCTTTCGTTTCCCATCAATTGTTTCATAATAGATGAATTTGTATGCAATGCAGATTGTATACTGATGATATGTCATAATGATATTCTCGATATCGGTACAAAATGGGAACGGTAACTGGAGAACAGAACATTGCTTTGTCATCGGATAGACGTAAAAATCAACACTTACTCTAAGTTGTAAGAAATACGTCCTTGAAAAGTTCTTTAAAGCTTATCAAGACATTGTTTACAGGGATATTCTAGGATGATAAATGTAAACAACAACATTTCAAATTCAATACAGATGAATCAAGTTGTAGATTCATTAACTATTCTAATAATACTTTCAAGCTGTTGTCGTCGATAATAAATCAAGTTGTTTTTTACTTCCTCTGGCGTAAGTCAATTATAAACATTCAAGCTAATGGATGTTATTCGTCTAAGTGATTTCTTTTGCTCTAAGCTCGTTCTTTTTAGCATTTGATCTAAAGTAGATTCATGAATCGTTTACCGTTCGAAGTCATATTAACTAAATATGCTCTCTCTCTCTCTCTCTATGCTTAATATGTCATTTGATATGCATGATATTGACTCGTATAATACAAATAAAGGTATTGATTCAAGTATTATAATTGATCCAGCTTATCGTCGTTCAATATCAATAGATGAATTCAATAGTTATGAAAAATCTATGCAATAAAATGACGAAAAATCAACAACTTCATTAAACGTCTGACTAATAATTTGAAAAACAAGCTCTCTTCACTCTCTATCCCATGTATTTTTTTCACTAAAGATATGAGCAGAGATTAACTCGATTTGAAGAGTAGAGGCAGTGAATTAGTATGAATATAATAGGACCCAAATATTATCTATACAATAGCGTAAAGGAAGAATAATAATCATACAATTATGATTCTACTATTTATGATAATTTTATTATCGATTCCTGTTCGAATTGTTGGAAGTAATAAAGAAACTATAATTGAAAGTCCATTTTATCTTCGTGCTCGTATTCATGATTCGCGTACGGTCAATGTTCAATTTGAAATAGCACATGACGGCGACCAACGCGGATGTCAAATGTATAAATTTACGGTTCGACATAAAGATAAAAATCCTTATTCAATGCCGCAGCAAAATTTAACATTTTGGAGGAATTCACTTGAATTAAAACAATTAACGTTTGGTAATTATCGCATATGTGCTATTATATGTTCAGAATATTTAAAAGCAAACAATTCATATGATAAAATAGTGAAGAAAAAACATTTGTCAAAACCGATCACAGCCTGTGTCACTATTCGTGTGTATCGTTCGCATTTTCTTATTCTGACACTTTATATATTGGTTTTTATTATTCTTGTTTTATCACAAATCGATTTTTCATTACGTAAACGAAAACTTCTTCGAGCACAAATCGATCAAAGCTTCATTGACTTAAAACAAATTTTACGTTAATACGATAGAACTCGAATACAATCAAATTTTTTTCAGATCTGCGATGCATCAATACTGTTATTTCTTGCTGAATACAAACAAGATGAAAACAAATTAGAATAATCAACATTTGTACTTATTTTGAACTTGTTATAATAGACTACTGCGATATCTATTGGTCTCGATTCTCTCCATTGTTCTAATTTTCTTTATACTTTTAAATTCGTTGTTATGTGTTTACACAATACAAGTGATAGTAGTCCTTATTTAAAACAGTTTGTTATTATTTGAGCTCGAATCAGGAATCGCTCGAATAAGGTCGCTTCGTTTTTTTGCCTCCACCAATCAAATAGAGATATCGATTCAAAGAATTATCTCAGACAACATCGGATTCTATTATTTAGTAGTATCTTTAGTCGTGTGCATTTGTTTAAACATGGTAAATTATACTTGTATGTGAGTGCCACGCTAAGCAAATGTTGATATGCACGCGTTGAGTGTGCTTTTTTTGCTCTTGCGTTCTTCTGAAAAATAATTTAAAAAAAAGGAAGAACGACTCCGACTAGAAAAAGAAAAAAAATGCACGCCGGTGAAACATTGTTACTTTTCTTGACTCGCACTCCCACGTTACTCACATGGTAGCTGGTTCATATGATTGACAATGGGTTTCCTAACACATTTTATATATATTATTAGTAAAGGAAACGAAATTTAATTTAAAATGTGAAGAGAGCCGTTCGATTTCTTTTCATAATTATACGAGTTAGTAGAAAATGGAATTGGCAGGTGAGAGAAATAGATAGTTATCTTTTGAATTTGCATCGGTTTATATGTCAGCTTTCCCTCAATACCAGATAGCTCACCCGTGTTTGCCTGTGACATCAGAGAAAAAGCCATGCGGTAGAAAAGGAATGAAAAATACTTTGCAAACCGAGAGACTAAGTGAAAGAACGACAGTCGGAATTTCGCAATCTGAACTTCGGCATCGACTAAATTCAGATTGCGAAATTCCATGGTATCGATATAAATAACGTGTTTCGATAGTCAGTGACTCTTATTTCTATCGTTCCTATTGTATGTCTTCTATAGCTTTTTTTTTAATTAGAGTATCAAAATATGACATTAAACAGGGATGTAGATACGTCGTCGGTTGTTTATCGTTCTATTAAAAAACATGAGCAAAAGCAAGTCCTCGATTTATTATATTCAATTTTCCCCTGTAATCCAGATGATTTCGAACGTTCTTACACTGCTGAAGCATCGCCAGACTATCAAGAAGGTGATACGTTAGGTGCTTGGCACAACGAAAGATTGGTGAGTACAGCGCATATTCGACGTCTTAGAATTCAATCGTCGGAGGATGATAACGAATATTTGTGTGGGTTTATTTCCAATGTTGCTACTGCAGAAGAATATCGAAAACGAGGCTTTTCTCGGCATCTTCTTCGGTTATTGATTGAAAAGATGGAACAAAGTAGCGAATTTGATCTATCAATGTTGGGTACTGATGTGCATAATCATTATTCTGCGCTTGGTTGGGAACAAATATCTATACCAATGATAGTAACTATCGAATGGAACGATTTAAATTCTATTGACAATAACAATATCAAGTGGTGTTCGGCAGCTGAAGTATTATCAACTGATCGAGATTTACTATTTAAAATACATTCAAACACTTCGCGTAAGTATCAGTATAGTCGAACAAATGGTACTATGTTCACACATTGGGCTGGCTGGGATTGGCAACACAATGAAGCTATTGTGCACATTTGTCATGACGCCGAGCCAGGCTATGTGGTAATTAGCAAACCGAATAATATCGATGATATTTGTGTGTATGAATGGCGAGCACCAAATATTGATGTTGAACGAAAAGTGTTGAAAGCCGCAGCTGAAAAGATTTTACAGCGACATCAGACAAATATTATTCGCTTTCATGGTCTACCTCAATATATTGGTATCGATGAGTTGAACCAGTGGGCTGCTAACTCGATAAAAATCGAGAAGAAAGGCGATATGATGATACGTAACATCCGTCTTTCGAATGACAAACTTGAAAACATCAAAGCAGCTTATTCCGATGGTACTGCATCATGTTGGTTAGCTGACTTTTTTTAGTCACACGTTATTCTTTTGTGAAATTTTCCATAAAAGTCGATTGAATAAATTTGTATGATGGAGATAGAAATTGATATTAATCTATGCAAATAGTCGATAATGAGATGTTTGATGCTGCTGCCTATTTGCAAAAAAGAATTTCTCATGATTTTATATGAACTGAGTTTTCCCTTCTCTATAAGAAAACTCAAAGAATGCTCTCGATTAATTCCACATCCTTCAGCGATGATTGTTCAGTTTAACTATTTTGTGAATTACTTTTAATTAGTTCGACCTACGATAAAAAAATTTTGTATAATAAGTGTGGTGTGAGTTTTTTCTAATGTTATGATGGTCACGAAAAAGCCGTTGTATTCTTCTGAAAGATTTATCAGCTCACTATCAATCGGCGAAATTACGATTAATTCTTGGTCAACTTTCAAAAGAGACGTATTTATCTTAATTCTATGTTCTTTATATGTTATTACAAGAAAACGTATGAATAAACAAAGCGTTGATCTCAATAAGGAAAAGCATTGTAGCAGAATGTGCATTCTTGCATGTTATATTATCATAAGAAAAAAAGCATTTATTACTTGTGTATATATGTATAAGGATGTAGCATAACAAGGCAGAATAACACAATTATCATGAATCTATTATTTAGTCTTTGTTTATTGTCAGTTCCTATTGGAATATTTGCAAATAATACAGAAACTGAAGTTCTAAGTCCATTCTATCTTCGTGCTCGTATTCATGATTCGCGTACGGCCAATGTTCAATTTGAAATAGCGCAAAACAATAATCAACGGGAATGTCAAACCTATGAATTTACTATACGTCATAACGGTAAAAATTCTCATTCGATGCCTCAACAAAATTTAACATTTTGGAGAAATTCACTTGAATTAAGGCAATTAACTGCTGGCAAATATAATGTTTGTGTTATTATATGTTCAGAATATTTAAAATCAAATAATTCATATGATGAAATATTGAAGAAAAACGAATCTCTAGAACCTATAACAGCTTGTGTTACTATTCATGTCTATCGTTCGCATTTTCTTTTTCTTACACTTTATATATTGGTTTTTATTATTCTTGTTTTTTCACAAATTACTTTTACATTACGTAAGCGAAAATTTCAAGCTCGAATTAAACATGGTCTGACTGAATTTGAACATATTTTACATAAATGGCACGCAGCGCAAGAGCATATGACTTCTACTGTTCGACGACATTCATCTTCTACTTTCCATGATCTGCTTATACAACCAGCTTCGTCTATTGAACATTCGATTGCATCATTGCTTCATCTGACAGCTGAAGAACATCAACTACCACATCCTACTGTCGTTCCTTTTGAAAATTCAAATGATCTTCAAGAACAACCGAAAACATTTGAAACAGAATAAAAATCGATAACGAATTCTTTCTTCATTTTATTGCTAAGGAAACATCTCATATTTTACAGCTAAAAAGCATTAAGAATAATAAAGAAAACAAAATGATTTAATCAACCATAAAAATCTCGCTTTATATTAAATTTGTAACATTAATCGATTTTTTCTAAATCCTTCAGATCAAGTCAACTGATATTTCTAGATATTTAAATCTGATGCATCATCTCTTTGCTCATAGCCTAACTACAATGATCAATAACTCTTCTACAACCTGACTAGTCTTTCTCAAGTATCTGTCAACGTATGAATGAGGCCAGCTAGAAAGACAGGTAAATTAAATTTCTACAGATTTTCCTATTACCGCCCAAGTTAATCAGTTTCTCTCAAGAATTCTGGAATGCGAGAATTAAAACAGAGAAAATGAAGTGCGGAATACAAAAATTGACCTTTTTTGAGCCCGCCGGAATGATATAAAGAAATATTTATATTTAATGGCGATAGGAGTGATGGAATAGGTTATCTTATATATCGATATCACGATCTTTCGACGCAATTTCAGCACAACTCTATACTCTGTTATGTTTTAAATCGTTTTCATGAATAATTTAGAAGTTTTTTGTTAAATAACAATTAATCAAATCAGACTTACATTATCTGATTATTGCCCTAATTTTGTTTTACATGGGAAGTCACATGCAGAAGAAAAACTATTTTTAAACTTTGACCATACACGTTTTTTTCCTAGGGTGAATTTGATTGTCTATGAATATCAATTAAGAAAGAAAAAAAAACAATATTATCTTATTTTATCAGTAGATTGGCTAATTTATAACGTATCATAAAACAATGAACATGTAAATAGAATGAATAATACAGTCGTCAAGTTCAAATAATTGAAACAAAAAAAAAGTAAATCATGAATGGTTCTTATGTATTTAGAATTGTGCAAGCTTGTTCTAAGATTTAAAAATAAACTTGGACAATATCTTAGGATACATGCAATGTAACGGTTATTTCAGTATCTGTCAGTTAAAAACAGGCTACTTCACAAATTCAACATCTATGTTCATATACAGACCACATACTGTTCGTTATACGCATAACTCAGTATATGAACCACATTATCAAAATCATTCGTATTCTACATTTTTTTTGACTAACAAGTTATCATTCATACTTTTATGTATAATATCGTGTTCATTTTTTAAATGTAATATCTCTTAGTATTTCTGAAGTTTTACAGGGTTAAATTCAGTGATTGTACATCTGATTGGATGGAAATAGTGATCTAGATGCTCTCATTAATGAGTGATATTTGTTTTTCATAGTATGACGTCTTCTGCGTAATTCGAGGTTGCAATGGAAACGTGACTATTGCTTCTCTACTAATATCATCGATGCATAGGAAAGAAAATTCCCTTTCTTTTTTGTCTTTTAGGTGTTCCATATGTGCACTGCTGGTGAGATAATCTGTATAAGATCACATTTATGACGTGTATTACGAGTCGTACTAAATATAGTCAATAATAATCTTCGGGTATTATATATATATACTAGAAGAATACCAAGTCACAAGAAAACAAAAAGGAATTACGACAAGAAAATCACCGATAATCATTCTATTCTCGATAGTCAATCGCGCCTGTTCTATTAATACGAAGAAATATAATATGAGTTCATCAAATACAGGTTTCATTTCTTTGTTTGTTTACTTCAGATTTTTAAACTATTTTCTTTCTAATTAGAACCAGTAAGCAAGATGATCCTAGCAGCTGATATCGCCGAAGCGAGAATTGCTGGTATTGAAACTCCAGCGGATGATCCACGCAAGAAAGCTGATGCAGAAAATCAAGGCTGGCTGTCAGGAGATCAATTCACAATTTCTGAAACTCCAGTAGCTCCTCTTAATGCGGTGGTTGGTACCAAGGAATGAACATAACAGAAGTACAAAGGTGTTTTGTCAACGATACTTGTCCTACTCATGGAATTATCTCTATTTTGTGAATAGCCTTCCTATTTGCTCTGTTTGTCGTTCGGTTCCTTATCCTTTTGAATAAAATCATCAAATAGAAGCGACTTATTCGTCTCTAACAATCTTTTGCTATATAGATCTAATGATTGGTTGACTAGAATATCATGCACATTAATTATATTTACTCGCAAATGAGATAAATACAACTCAATAATTCAGATTACATATGAATCGAAGATTTTTGTGTCGATCAAACTAAAAGTATACTCAATCGTTGATATCAATTGAGTTGAAAAATGCAAATCTTTTGTACAAATATATGATTAATCTTTATCCGACTATTATTAAAATATCTAACGATACGAACAGAACGAGTAATGTCGGTGTAAATTCCAAACAGGAGATAAAGGGTAGTTTTCTATTCAATAGCATATGATTAATCTAGAATTACACATCAGATGTCGAAACAAGACAAAAAACAGTGGTACCCACCATCCAGAAATGCATCAGAATTCACGGCATTCTATAATGAGAGGGCTAGAAACACTGTGAAATGCAGCTCCATTGATGATGTTACAAAGAATGCCACACAAAGTCCATTTGTGGGTGTTCCAAACATCAAATTCCACTTGACTTTGTTGAATTTCTAATTTATGAGGGTATGAATATATATCATGCTGCCGATATTTAACATGTTCACTATTCAGCATTCATACGCATCCAAGCATTATGTATTGACGCTATCCAGAAATATCTAAACAACTTTTTCGTTCACAAAAAAACTCAACGTTTCAGCAGCATTTCTGTTTTCTAATCCGCAAGCTTTCGTAAAAGCTTCGTATGAGTCACTGCGGCGCTTGACATAATCCATGTACTGTTTTAAGGGACAACTAAAACTCGGACCACTTCTACATCCTGGTAGAGGCTCTGGTGCTGAATTCACAAGAACTCTCACAAATGATCCAGTGTACGCAGCAGATGCACAATCAAGTCGTTCCAATGCAATGTTGCCCATAAATGTCAAGAAACGGCTCGTTTTCCATGCTCGTCGATTATTAATTTCGTTGAGTGGAAGCGTATGATTTATATTTGTTGGGCTAGTGTACTCAGAATCATTGTATAAACCCAATGCTGTCACAACAAAGGGTGGCATTTGTCGATGAACGATGCTAATATATAGATGTTGATCATTGACATCTGTTTGATTAAGAAGATTTCCTGTTGCAACGACCCAAGGCATACCGAGGCTAACTGATTTAGTATTTCCGTAACCCAGCTCATAGTAGTACTTGATATCTTCATAGTATTCAAAAGATAACCATTCTTCGGAAGTAAAAATTTCACAGAATGCTGATGAACCTCGAATGATCGTTTCATATCCACACAGTTCTTGCATCGCTAACACATCTTTTGGTGTAAATTGAAATCCCGATCCTTTAGCGTTCAGTCGCGCTATAATTGGTACTGTGTAATATTTTAGCCATTCATCAGATAGTTTAAAAGCATGTGAAGTATTAAATATTGGACAGGTTCTCCTCGGTGTCAGTGTATTGGCTCCTTGATCTCTGCCTTCTAATATACTAACTACATTACCGATCGTTTCATGGCCAGCATAAAGTCCAGCAAAGAGAGCCTCGGCACTGCGCAATGTTCTATTCGCACTTGATCCCCAGACTTTGAAAGACGCATCCTTTTTTACAGGTAATAAATGTGGATATCGATGTGCGAGGCGAGCACCAAAATTAAATGATTCGACAAACCCGAGTTTGGCAAGCTTTTCTATTTGTTCTTTGCTGTTCAATATGTATGAGGTCCAGTGAGTTAAGAAAGCTAACTCTGTCGAATTGGAAAAGTCAACGTAATAAGACGAGTTCTTGAGACGTTGCAAAAATGGTTCAATAGTCAAGAAGTAATCATTGTCGTTTACGTAAATGGAACCATGGCGCACGAGATAGACAGCTTTATTGACTTTGCAACCTTGAGGAGGATCAGGGTTTAGTCCGTCAGAGATAGATTCAAAATAAGGTGAAATGCTGGTAAGATGTTGAAGGACGTTGTACTTGTAGGCATTGAAGGTTGGACCAGCGGAGATTATCCATGGAGAATATAAATCAATGGTATGTACTTTAGTAATAAAAGTAATTGAGAAAAACAGTACCCAAGACATCTGATGCACGTAATGACTTAGTGTTATATTGATTACTCGCAAATAAATAGTGAAAAAAAAGGTATCCATGATGCTGAAGTTTGATCAATATCAATAACACAATTGTTACGTTGATCCGATCGTTTGAAGAAGAACAAATATTTGCTGATCTTGCTCTTTCACGTTACTTTACATAATCCAAATGATATTCTTCTTGCGCCGATTAATCATGATCATCAAACAAGATATCGGTAAGACTTCAGTGTATCTTTCAACTAATCTAACCTTATTATGCGATCTAAATCACAATTTCTTGTTCTCTTCTTTCATTATTCGAACAGAAGGGATTTGCTATTTATTTACGGATTTGTAACTGGTGAAACGAATTATAAATTAAATTGTAATGATTTATTTTTTCCCTAGACTGAAGAGATAGTGTCTAACAAAATAAATTTCATCTGTGTCAGTCTATTAATCTGTAATACGTGGTATAAATAACCACAGTCATATTACAAATGGCTGCAGGTATGGCCGTTGAGATCAGTGTCTTCGTGACTTGAATGATATTTATGACCATTCACATGTTGCCAGCAATGAAATGGTAAAAATGATAACAAATTATTGATCTAAATAATCAGAAAGATAGCTGAAACGATGAATGGTATTCAAGCATATTATCTTGTCGAAGACAATTCTTTTAAATTTTCAAAGATAAGATAGACTATTTTGAAGTACATGTTCTAGATATCGTAAGAAAACGATCTATATCATTTTCATGATATTTTGACATAGAATATTATTCAAAAATGTGAGAGAAATGTAAGATATCTTGACATTGAGATGACTGAACTAATCGTAAAACATAATATAATTGTGCTCTCTAACTTTTTACTTTTATATTATTTCATTGATTTTTTTGTTTCGCTTACTTATAATACATATACCTGTGAATAGAGGTGTCAGCCGAAGGGGTGAATGGCGACGGCGGGCAACAATTTTCAATTTTTCAAGATTTCCAGCGGCTCGTTATTTGAATGAGTAATGTCTTCAGCGGCGGCTGCTACAAATTCTTAAATTTGTTTTTCGCAGCGGCGGCTCCCCCAAAATTCTTAAAATTGCCAGTAATTTAGTGGCTGCGGCGGCTGATATTATTGAAAAATCGGCTGCTGCGGCGGCTCAGCCGTACGGCTGACACCTCTAGCCTGTGAAGAGTATTTTAATATTTCAATCACTAGCACGAAACGCATCATCGAAATAAAGCTCTGCAGTTATTTAAACATTCTTTTCGTTATAAGATAGGCTGATTTTTTTCTGAATTGATTTACCTACACTCTCAAGATTATCATCATAAAATTATAACACATGCACCTGAATGCATGTATCTAATATTTTTCATCAATCGCTTTAGTAAGTTACGGTCATGTGAGCCAAATGATTAGTGATATTTGTAAAGATAAACAAAATAAATAACTATTTTTAGGAAACGACGATAAACAACTTATTTATATTATTCTGCTAGTCATCTTCTTATGATTTCTTGAGCATTTCAAAATCAAACTGTGAATGACACATAGAGGATGAGAAAAGCATGTGACAATAAAGATTTTATACTAGAGGACATTGTATTTGAAAAAATCTTTGAGTGTAAAATAATTGAGTGTGTGCATTATTTACTATATGATTGCGTGCATTTTTACCAACATATTTTCTGTTTGTGTCGTATTTAAGGCGAACTGAGCTTTTCACAAAGTGACATTTGACTTCTTTTTGTAGACAATATGATTTCGGCAGAGAACAATTCAACAGAAACTTTGCTCGTGTTTGAAACTCAGTGGACACGAAATATCAAATTCGGCCTTTTTGTTGCTCTTGCACCAGCTGCACTAATCTGTAGCTGTGCTCTCGTCTATTTTCTCATCGCCGATCAAAATCTACGACAAACTCTTCATTATCATGCTCTTTTGGGCTTACTCATTGCCAGTTTGGTGACAAATCTTATATTATACATTATTTACGTATTGGCATAGTAACACCGCAGACCGATCTGAATTGTGACATTTGAATATGGTGTGATTTGACATTCAATGGTTGTATCAATGTTCTGATGCTTTGGGCATCAATGAAACGTCATCTACTCATATTCCACGCCCATCTTTTTACTACAACCAAGCAACATTTATATTTTCACTATTTGCCACCAATAGCAAGCGTTGTCTATCCCTTTCTCTTCTATGCTGTCGCCATTTTTATTTTTCCATGTGAGCAGCAGTTTGATTTCAAGGAGCTTCTGTGTGGTTATCCATGCTACATTACTTATGTAAACATATCATACTATGATCTCTTTGCCCATACTTGGATCCCACAAGTTTGCGCCATTTTACTCGACACCAGTCTTGTGTTGCGAGCAGTTTTTCGACAACTGGTTGGCCAGCAACAACAGTAAGGTGCACAATGGCACAAATATCGCAAAAGGATTGTTCAACTATTAATCATTTCGAACGTATATTCCGCATATCAAGTACCGTATGATCTCGTGATACTTATTCAGTTGTTCAGTAATATGTCCAACTTTGCCACTGACGTACAGATTATCTACTTGTATTACTTGCTCTGGCTGCTTCCATTTCTCCTACCATTGGCCAGCTTTGCATGCTCGACTGAATTGAGGAACAAAATTGGAAAACGTTGATGAAATGGATGGAACTAAATAATATGGCAATACATTCAACTAGTACTAGGACTTAACGTGGAAGATGGCAAATTATTATGACTATATTGTTTAAGTTAAATTGTTGAAGACTGTTTTAGAGGAAATCTCGAATGTTGGTTATTACAAAGAAACAAAACACAACCTGAGAATATGCCACTTCTTTTTTATGTCTTACTTTTGCTACTTTTTTTACCTTTCTGTAGCACGCTTTACTTCTCTCGTTTTTTATGCATCACTCGCAAGCTAAGAGAAATATCGTCGGTATCTCAGTATGCAGACATAGATGTTTCGAGAGAAGGAATCAAGCGAGAACAAGCAGACCTCTGTACTTCTTCGTACTTTTCAGTACTTCTTGGTACTTCAAAAATGTATCGAATTAATTTTTTCACTTTTACTTTATGGTAGTACTATTGCTATATATTGTACTGCGCTATCGTGCCCGTGACTAAGAAATGTCCTTTGCTCGTGATCGTGTTCGTAGTCGTGATTGAGAAAAAAAATTCGTGATCGTTATCGTGAACGACATTAAGATTTTATGATCACGAATTTAACATATAGTTTCAAAATCTCAAATATTTATTAAAATTTATTATGTTTTCAAAGAATTTCCACTAGAATACAAATGAAAGCTATCGATTGTGACTGTTAATTTCTACTAACATTGAATGTACCGAATGAAATACGTTGGGGAAATATTGCAATCGAATGACCAAAACGTTTTCGTGCCTCTTATAATCACATAGAAATATTCGTGATCGTGAATTTTACTTTAAAAAAATCGTGATCACGATAAAAAATTTCAATCACACAGTACGCTAGTGCTCTGATATCCACTTTTAATAGCTATTTTAAATAGCGCCTGAGCACACCGATACGGAGACGGCGGAATGACTCCAATCTAGGGTAGGCTCACTTTTTTGAGAAAATTATGTCTGTCGATGTAAAAATACAGGATTCAAATTTGATTATTATCATAAGACTTTAATTCTTTTCTCTATGACCAATGAAAAGTTTTAACGTAGTTTGCACCAGCTACACTCTAGTTTTTATCAAGTCTTAATCGAATATAGTCAGTGTGAATTTCGTAATCCATGAAATTTCGAATTTTTACGTTGTTTTTGATAAAAATGGTTTGAAAATTGATTAAAACATCATTAGTATAAGAAATTGCTTTATTCATTTCAATCTGATTCCAGTCCTAATTTTGCATTTATGAATGTGAACCAGTTGAAAAGTATTTTGTTTTTTACAATGACGATCGTTGTCGATTTTCTAGCTAGATTTTGATTGTTTATAAACGTGATTAGTATCTAATGCATGATTCCACCCGAAATTACAGAAACTATAACCAATTAACTGAAAAATGTTATTGAAAAAGCATTAGAAATTATAGCCTAACAAGAAATAGGCCTGTTCGGTAGCTAAAAACGAGTTTCTTGTCTTGATCTTTTTAAATAAAATCAGTGAAAGCGCTTCATCAAGTTGATAGTGAGATTTTTATTAGTTTTACCTATGGTATTTCTGTTCATAACCTTGATTCGCTTTTAGTTATCATTTGAATTGTTTAATAGAA
Source organism: Rotaria socialis (assembly GCA_905331475.1). Classification (NCBI taxonomy): domain Eukaryota; kingdom Metazoa; phylum Rotifera; class Eurotatoria; order Philodinida; family Philodinidae; genus Rotaria; species Rotaria socialis. Next base: position 46,537 of record CAJNYU010000139.1, read on the forward strand.
TTACACTAGAGGATGAAATTTCATGAAAACTAGTGGGCTTTGTGCTTTATTGTGAAAGAAAGGTAAAGTCTGATTTTGTTTATCTGGTATTGCGACAGGAAAGGAGTAACGCTTTCAAATATTTAGTAATGTAATGAAAACCGACAAAAACCAACGATTTTACTGATTCATTAACTGGCTCTATTACAGCTACTAGCCGGCAATTTTTCGAGTAAACTGCGATTGACCTCTACAATTTACCTAGTTTTTGTGGCAGGGATACAATTCAAAAACTATTTTAAATAGAATATTGGAAAAAGAAATTCAATTGTTCTATACTAAGAAGAAACAGTTCAACGTCAATCTAATTACATGTCAATGAAATTCAAAAAACATATCATTGAACAAAAGTTAGAAGTAGCTGAGATATGGACTGAAAATCTTAGAGTACGCCATTGGTCGAAAAACTATGAAAATAAGCATTAGTAGAAAATTTTTATATTTTGTCGAACCTATCAAGCCTTTGGTGTGCCTATTTGAAGTTTGCCTAAATCTAATCTCCTCAAATCTATGTTAGATTCGCGTCTACCTCAGCCTTTATCTATCCTAATTTGAGCCTATCCAGCCCTAATGGCTCCACCTCCACTAGCTTGCCGGTTATTAACTGATAAAAACACCTGCTTGTGAAATGGTCGACTCTTTCGAGTCATTCAATCAAGCCACAAAGATAATAGCAATCGTTTTTAATGTTTTATAGCTATGGTTAGATTTTTTCTTTCAAATAAGTTTGAAGAAACTTCTATGCATATTCATGTACCTATACAGCTCTCATCGTGCTTTTCTGTACTTCTTGTACTTTTTCGTACTTTTTCGTACTTTTTCGTACTTTCGTACTTCGGAAGTACCGAAGTCCGCTTGTTCCCCCTCGGAAGGAATGCTCTATCTTTTGTGTTTTTGTTATACATGCTTTATAGTTTTGTCTTCGTTTTCTCTCGTGTTCTATTGTTCGTGGAATAAATAGATCGAAGAACTGAAGAACTCTCTCCAACTGAAACAAATTAGTTAGATTGAAGGTGTGGATATGTCATTCGATTTGTTTTTCTAACCGGCACCTTTACCATCATGCTGCTGTTAAACTGATTAGAATTTATTTGATTGAATTACAAGCAAAATCCTAAAATTGGACTTCTTGTTCGGTAATGGTATCATTATCTGTTCGATTTTCTGGACGCCATTCTGCTTCATTGTCTTCAAAAGAATCTAAATCTCGGCCCTTTGATTCTGGCAATAGAAAAATGGTAGCTAGAAGGCCAACAAATTGAATAGCAGCAAAAATGCCCAGTGTCTGTGGTAGAAATGCATTTTTACCTCCAAGATTCACTAATACATTAAAACCAAATGCTGCGAGAATAGCGCCTGACTTCCCACATGCTGCAGACATACCGTGAGCCGTGGCACGAAAGCGTGTTGGAAACACTTCAGCCGGAATGATAAATGTTGTTGCATTAGCACCGAATTGAAAGAAAAATTGAATGAGAACAAACATAAAAATAAATGCTCCTGTAGATCGATCTTTCAACGGATAAAATGCTGCAGCCACAATAATAAATAGAATAGTTTCCATGGCGAAACCTATTATTTGAATGGTCTTACGGCCAAGACGTTCGACAGTGAAAACAGTAACATAATAGCCAGGAATCGAACCAAGAAGGGAAATGATCAAATTTCCAAGTGCTTGTTTCCACAACGTTTCCCATGGTGATGTTGTACTTGTGTCTGGTGCAAAGCCGATAGTCGATATAACAATTGATTGGTTAAGAGTAAGGCCATAGAATGCAATATCAAGTAAAAACCAAGTTGAACAAGTACCAATGAGAACTTTCAAGTTACGCCACTTTGAAAAGTAAGTTCGAAAATCTCGAAAATGATGTCGACTATCGGAACGTTTTGTCGGTTGTATCACTGGCTCATTTAGAACCAGATTCGCGGAACTTTTTGGATTTACTCCGAGTGCATACGCTTTACTAATTTCAGTTAGTTCCTGGTCCTTGAGAACTCGTTCGGCATACCGAGGTGATTCTGGTAGATGAAAGCGCGAATAGAGTGTACATACAGCAGGTAAAATACCAAGAGCTAGTAAAATTCGCCAGACATAATCAATATTGATTTGATTAGCTTCAATAGGACCCTTGAAAATAGCTAGCAGAATAATAGCGAACAAAGCACCGAAAAATTGGCCCCAACCTTGCATGGAAAAAGTAATCGCAAGCATTTGTCCACGTCGTCCTGCACTTGACCATTCACTCGAGACTGTTGCTGACATGGGGTAATCACCACCAATTCCAATACCCAATAAAAAACGCCAGAAACCAAGAAAACCCAATGTACCGACACCAGTTGCCGCCGATCCAGCCATTGCAGAGCCAATTGTAACCACAATAATAATTAAAAGTTCAATACCGTAAATACTTTTACGGCCTTTACTATCACCTAAAAAACCAAACACCAGCTGACCAATTAGATTACCAACATTGGTAATACCCTTAACGATGCCTTGAATATCTGATGGTACCGTGTTATTTTGATTCATGTAATAAACATAACCAAGCATGGGCACAGCCAAGTTAATAACAAAGATATCATAAGCGTCCATGAAGAAACCTGTCGAAGAAACGAGAACTGTACGAATCTGTCGTGCTGTGATTTTGGTAGTAGATTGGTCATGTTGGCCAGATCTATTTTCTACGACTGCTTCTTCCAATAATTCCACTGGAATAGAAGTTCCTTCGTTCAGCATACAGCACTGGTTGTATTGACTTCCTGAGCAAGATCGAAATATTAGAATAATAAAAATGCGAAAGTAGGCACTTAAAAAAAACAAATTGACTGATGAAAAAGTTGAGAGGACGTTTGTTGCAAAAACGCAAAAGGAGAAATTGCGATGTACTATCAAAGCATTATTTCTGATGCGTGAACATATATTCTATCAATATGTGAAATGTGAAGCAACAGGACTCACTATTCTGTCAACTAGCTCTTTTTTCTTTCGGCAATACCTGTCGATACAATCATAATGATATATATATATATATAACGACTATATGATTATGTGCATCAAGAAGTAGAAAAAACAGAACATGTTTGCTGATTGCGCACATGCAATAGTACTAGCAACTAACATGAGGCATATTATTAACAAGTTAACAGAACAATTAACTACAACACTATGCATGAGTAATTTACAGCCAATGTTGACAATCGTAGATTGAATATGCAAAGCTAACTACCAAAAACACAATAAGGTCAATCGAAATTCTAGTTTCTTACAGCAGTGGGCAGATTTCCAAAAGAGGAAATTTCCTAGCTAAATATACATATTTCGGAAACTAGAGGGACGAAAAATTCAAGTTGTAGAAAATATCAGAAACTTTCGTAATTACCGCAATATTATTCACCATAAGCCAAAATCAAAATTCAGAAATTCCCTGGATGTTTTGTTGGTTGGTATTTTAAAATATGGTAATTCCTGAGAATTTACTTTTTCACGTAATGGCAATTTCTGAAGTTTCAAGGAAACTTCTGTTGGCACGCTTGTGTGTCTTTTAATAGTGTAACAGAAATTTGTTATTTTCTGAAATTTACTTTTTCGGAAATCTGAACATACCTCGTTTCTTAACCAAACAATCGTTTTTTTTTATCTCGCAATGATCATTAATGAATAATTCAAAATATCATACAAGATGAACACAATTCGTCAGTACATTCGCTGTGTTGAGAGTTACAACCAATAAGCACAAACAGGAATGACTCAAAACGACAGAAATATCGCTGTCGATCATTTTTTTCATTTTACTGCATATATTGTTAATCATTCTGTCGTCATTAAGCGACTCAGTGATGACAATTCTGTAGAAGGTCACTACAATCCAATTCGAAGGTCATCTGACTGGGACTTCAACTCAGAAAATTTTTCCGTATGACATCCAAAGATATGAACTTGATAGGAATGTACTAATCAATACTACTCGCTTTGAAATATGATTCAATGAAAAATAATGAGCAAGCTCCCGCTAATCGTATGGACTGGTTTTTTCTTCACCACTTCGAGGAAAGACAAATTAATTCGCATGTATACCATATCAGAAAAGGATGCTTTAATAATAATAACAGCTGTATAACACTTTAGATTTGACGGAGTAAACTTCAATGAAATATTTGTTGATCATAGCTCTAATTAGTCTCTAACTATAAGAAAACTTCCAAATAATGTTCGAGTGTAGATAGTTCATGCTTGAATTACTATTCGTCTCTAAAATCATTCGTGTATCCAGTATTTGAACAAATTTTCATAACGTGTTACAAATGTTTTTGATTGAGGTTAAATAATAGTTGTATTTTAAAAAGAAAAGTTTTGAATGGTCAGAAATTATATATGCAACAAAAATTAGGACTTCTTTAACAATAATTTCGTTCTTCTCAATGTGAACTATATCATTAGGGATGTTCTTTTCTGCTGTGTCTTCTGTAAGATCATATTGACACGTTGAGGAGAGATCATTTTACGAGCTAATATCGATAAAGAATTATAGAGTCGAACATAATCCATTTTCTTAGTAAACAGGCTAAAAAAGATGATGATTACATACTATAGCAAACGACAGATAAAGACTTTTCAAATTTTATCTTACATATTAATAGTATCGATGTTGCAATTGTTCGATTTGTTAATAATTGCCATTCAAATTCATATTGATATGATTTACTCATATATTCTTCTAAAGACGATCAACGTAAAATAAACTTTCAAAAGAACTATTGACAATAAATTTATTTTAGAAAATAGTCTATTTTGGATAAAACTAGTATTCTATTACACACTAAAACTAGAATTTTAGTTGTTTTCACAGTATGTCGAACATCTATGCAATGAGGGGTAACGATTAATAGATTCAGTGGAAAATTCTTCAATTAAAATTGATTCGTATTTCCATTGATCGTCATTAGGCTTATTCTTTCTCTATTGAAGGTTTAGACGATGAAGTCATGTCTGTGTTTTATATATGCAAAGCAAATACTGATTCTTCACATTGAAAATAATATTCGAACAATATTGGTAAAATCTTCTACATCTTCGATAAAGTCATTTGCATTATTGATGAGTTCGGGTACTTCTTTGTTATTCATCTATTGATGATTGCTATCTTGCTCTTTTACATCAGGCATTTGCTAGTATTTTTCAAGGTTTCTATCGTTCTCTGATTTGAATGCAGTATTACCGCAGCAAAAGAAACCGTACTCAATAACCCAATCACAATTAATAAATTATAGAGATCCTCGATCGTCTAACGCCCTTGGTAACCCAGAACGATAGCATTATAGAAACATCTGCTGCTCTATTGGTGTCGTATATACGCAGAAAAAGAGTTCTTTTATCACTCTCCTATTGCGTATTTCCGTAGTGATTTGTTAGCACAACCATTTGTATATAAGCTAATGCATAGTGATCGTTTGGTATCTACAATATCAAATTGCTTACGCTTACAACAAGGTTTCTCAACAACATTAGTTCTCTTACACGAAATATAACAGAATGAGTTCGCCAAGTTCAGGTATGATTGTTTTATTGCAGACTTCCAAATCATTTCATTCGAAAATATTTTCAGAAGAAAAAATGATCATCGCTGCTGAAATTGCCGAAGCAAGAATCACCGGTCAAGAAACTCCGGATTTTGACCCACGCAAGAAAGCAGATGCAGAAAATGAGGGCTGGTTGTCCGGCGATCAGTTCACAATTAGCGAAACACCAGTAGCTCATCTCAATGCCGAGGTTGGTACCAAAGAATAAATAAAACAGGCTGTTGACGAATAATAATCGTTGTCATCTTCATTTGTTTTTTCATGCAAATTTCAATCACCCACACTTCGTTTGTTATTTGCTGCACTTTTTTAAATAAAATCTTCTTAAACGAGCGAGTAATTCAGATCTATATTTTTTTTTGTTTTCAAGTTGCAGAGGTTCATAGCTCAAACAGCAGTGACAACTGTAATCCAATTCTCCACTCGATGTTCTTTTGAATAGATACTCAAATAATACGATATTAGTTAGCACTCTGAAGTACAAAACTAGTTCGATAGTTATCATCATCTCAACTAACAGTTCACAATCAAGAGATAGTTGCTCGAATCCACATCAAAGATTTTTCACCAATAGAAAACTATCACATAAAATGTTTTGCGTTAATACATATTCGAGTGACAGTATAAACATAACGAGTGAAGACGCTTTTAATTTCGCATCTATTGCTTCGGAATAAACTTTACTTAAGTTTCGTTGTAACGAAAATGCATCAATTGAATGTGCTTCCAAAATATTACTTCACGAGTAATAAGTACAAATACATTTTTATTTTAAGTCACATCAATGTGAAACAACATTTTTATGCAACGATAATTTGTTTTTCAGGAACAAATGGCTCCATCTGTTTGTAGTAAGAACCATATGAAGATTCTTTTCTGATGTAGTTTCCACAACTGATAAGAATTCAGGGCTATGTACATCGTGTTGATAAGTATTGGAAAAAATCCTACTCTAGTGTGTTCGAAATAAACAAAAAATTGATCTGGTGACATATGTATATAACTTGGATATTACTATTCTGAACAAAAATTCATTTGTCCTAACATATATTGAACGTGCATGACTGGACGGTAACAAATATCGATCAATACTTGACTAAAGTCTAATACATTCACTAGGATCATGTTGAATAAACGTTAGTTCATATTTTCATTAGTCTGATTCTTTGAACAAATTTATATGTGTTTTATATGCGAAAATATGATCGGACCAACATTCGTAATATCTCATATATTGATGATTGTTGTCTTGTCATTTTACGTATGAATATGTGCTACTATTTTTAAAGCTTTCCATCATTCTCTGATGTGCAATCAATCGTGTAAAATATCTAATCCGAAGAGTTATGTCTCTGCCTATGTCAATATCAGAATCATCTCTGACAAAAGCGTACTCAATACTCTCAACCAATAAGCTATAAGTGCCCTTGTTCACTGGATGTCGTCGACTAACTCGGATTGGCAACAGTTAAGAGACGTCTGGTTCTAATTATGTTACACATACGCAAAAATACATTAGCTTTTCCTTCTCCTATTGCATTTTTCATCAGTGATTTGTTAGTACAATAATTAGCATATAGGCGTATGCATATCGATGATTTAGCAAATACAAAATCAAATTTGCTACGTGTACAACAGGGTATGAACAACACTAGTTCTCTAACACGAAATGAGTTCGCCAAGTTCAGGTATGATTGTTTTATTGCAGATTTCCAAATCATTTATTCGAAAATATTTTCAGAAGAAAAAATGATCATCGCCGCTGAAATTGCCGAAGCAAGAATCACCGGATTTTGACCCACGCAAGAAAGCAGATGCAGAAAATGAGGGCTGGTTGTCCGGCGATCAGTTCACAATTAACGAAACACCAGTAGCTCATCTCAATGCCGAGGTTGGTACCAAAGAATAGACATGATCGATTTTTTGCCGATAATAATCATGCTAATCTTTGTTTGATTTTCCATGTAAATGCCTAATTACTCAAATCTCGTTTGTTTATTTTTTCGTTTTGAATAAAATCTTCTTAAACTCAAACAGTAGTGACAACTGCGATCCAATTCTCCATTCGATATTCTTTTGAATCGCTACTTGAATGATACGATGTTAGTTAGCATGATAAAGTTAAAAACCAATTCGGTGCCGATCGGCATCTGACCTCATAGTCAATCATTAAGAAACAGTTGCTCGAATAAACATAATTTTTCTTCAGATTTTCATAAATAGAAAAAAAGAAAACGAATTAGTATTTCCATGTATTTTACTTGAATGAAATCATTATACCAATTCAGTATCCTCTTATATACAGAATGTTAGCTAGATTAAGAGACAAATTTGTTCTTTCTTTTCAAGTAATTTCATTACAAGTACACACCATCAAAGAACAACAACAACAACAACAAAGACACTTACAAAAAAAAGAAGGACAAGAAAAAAAAAAGATACGATGATTATTTCATCTCAACATCATTACTAGCTCCTTTATGAACATTAAGTGAAAATTTATATTCGTGATCGCATCCCATATAAGCATCCGACATAAAATATAGAATATAATTATGTGTGCCAGCTGAAGGTGCATTAAAATCGAGAACAACTTGAGCTTTTTGTTGTAATGTTAAACGTTTGATTGATATTAAAGCATTTGTTTTTAGTTCTCCAATGACTAACCACCAACCTTCTTCACGTTTCTGTGGAAACAATGGCGCTATAACGGGTCCTGATACTTCATCGGCACGCTCTAATGCTACATTTACATTAACGATACTGCCTGTTGATACATCATCTTTATCAGGAATATCATAGGACACTTCAATATTTGGATAACGATTACAAAATCGAGCAACATCAGCTAATTTCGATGTACTTAGTTGAAGTAATTCAACGCGATCTTCGTCTTGCATTTCCATTAAATCAAATACGGTTTCAATTTTCTAAATAAAATAAAATCAATTTAAAAAGATCGAACTCCTATGAATTATTGTTTCTCATCGTAGTAATATTTCGAACATATCCCTTATCTTTTCAAGCCCTTACGATGGAAAAAAATGATCACAAAACTAAAATACTCTTTGTAGTCTGCCGTGATCGGATTGAACATTTTCTCAAGCTGTAGACAGCGAAAAATAATTTCTGTGCACATACCTTTTCTGTACATCGTTGAATTATTTCTGATGTAAAATGTGGCAATTGACGTAAATATGGATCTTTATTCCACATTCCCTGAGTAACCATCTGTGCCAATTCCATAGCAGCCAATGCTGGTAATAACCAGCCATTCGAACTTAAGACATCAACACATGCTTGAATAAGTCGAATAGCCTAAATAAAGTTAAAAAATTCAATGAAGCAACAATTTTTGAAAACAAAAAAAATTTACTTTAATTAAAATTTCATCAGTATCCTTTTGAAGTTCCGCTGACAATTGAATACGTGATAAATGTGCTTGAAGTAAAAGATTTGCTTTAACATGTGGATCATTAAATTTAACATTATTTAATTTATTTGGTAAACGTGTAGCAAGCTAAAAGGAATAGAAATCAACATAAAATTTTCTCCGTGTTCAAAACAAAGTATCGAACCTGTTTCAAAATATTTTCTTCGTGATGTCGAATTGGAATATGTTCAAATTCAGCAGCATTAGCAACAATATCAAGTAATGCTTTAATTTTGGTTTTCGCCGTTAATGATTTACTGAATAATTCTGTAAGATAAAAAACAACAAATAAGAATAAAAATATCGATTGAACATAAAACTTACCAATAGTTCGATAATTAATATAATAATAAGCAGCAATCATGCCAAGATTAAGTGGTGATGTATCCATTTCATTCTCAATTGTAATACACTAAAATTAAAGAAATTGTTTTTGTGTCGTTTAGGTTTTTATTCAAAATAAATTTCTCTTACTTTTGATTGCTCAAGATCAGTTAATGTATTTTCAACTAATTCTGATAGATGATCTGATAGATGCCGATGTGAAACACCTTGTAAATTATAATAGTTCGGATTTTGTGTCATACGTCTATAGAGTAATGTCCATGTTAAATAATCAACAGCATCTTGTTTATTTTCAATTGTCTTGGTTACAATTTCAGCATTGAAATGATCATGTAAACAATGATCAAGATGGGATTCAATAGGTAATGGTTCATAAAGAAATTTTTTGAAAAAATCTTTTTTCGATGATAAACACATTAACACAACTTTAGCATCGACTTCTTTCAATGGACGATTAGCGCGGCCGATCATTTGTAAAACATCATTGATAGGATAGTCATCATAGGTATGATCTTGGCCATTATAATATTGTGTGTCCATAATAATAACCAAATAGGAAAATAGATTCAATGTCCATAACATACTACGTGATACAATGCAAACTTGTAAAGCACCAGCTGTATACAATTCTTCAACAATAGTACGATCTTTATGACTTAAACCTTCATGTAGATAGGCAACACCCCGTAGAACAGTTTCCTTTAATGTTTGATCTTCGAGTTCGTTTGTAAATGGTTCGATTTCAGCTGCTGATATATGTAAAAATCGATCTTGTTTTTGTTCGGCAGCAGCGAATGTTAAAATGTCGATGGCTGTTATACGAGATAATTTTCGTGATGGAACAAAAACAATCACTGATTGATTCGGTGAATGACGATTTATTGCTTGATAAACAGGTTTAGCCATGGCGATTAAACGCGATGCATTATGTGTCATATTAAAACCCTAGATTATTTAAAGAAAAAAGTCTTTTGATAAATCTGAAAGCAATACGAAACTTACTTGAATATGTAATTCAAGTTGAACTGGTCGAACACTGGGTCGAAAATTAAATGTTGCATTTGGACTACAGCCAAGCCATTGAGCAATATCCTTTGCGTTAAGTATCGATGTAGCCATAGATACAATACGAACGTTACGACCAATTTGAGAACTCATATAACGCATACGAGAACAAATGACTTCAAGAACAGGCTAAAACGAAAAAACACAATAGTAAAAGATCTCTGTATCAAACTATTCATCGAACGTCTTTTATAAGAGTACTCAATAGTATTGTCCTTTTCTTTAACTTACCCCTTCATCGGAACCAATCACATGTAAATCATCAACAATAAATAAATTAACATTTTGAACATTTTTTCGTTGTTTCCATCGACGTGATAAAATATCCCATTTTTCTGGCGTAGAAATGATAATGTGACCCTAGAGAGAGAGAGAAAACGCAACTATTCAAAAATTTTATTCATTTTCGAAAATTTACTTTAGCAATTAATTTAAGATCTGTAGCAGTTTCACCAGTAAGCATAACAACTTTTCTGTCAACAGTTGCAAAACGTCGATCCCAATCTTGTCGAACAATTTCAGCTAATTCTTCTTTTGGTGTAACATAAACACATTTCGGTTCTGGTACTTCCTTTAATTTTTCATTGGAAAATAATCTTAATATGGCAAATTCAGCACAAATTGTTTTTCCACAACCTGTTGATGCACCCAAAAATACATTATCATCCGTATTGTATAATGTATTAAAAACTGAAACGAAACACATATGCGAAAAACGAAATAGGAAAGAAATTTTTATTTTTTACCTTGAGTTTGAATTCCATTAAAATATTTAAAATTATATAAATCTTCATATTTTGCATTTCTCAATGCATTGACAGGTAACGGTTGTAGATCGAGAAGTTCAGTCGGTGCTGGGTGTTTTTCTGGTAAAATTAAATGACGAAATGAAACAGCAACTTGAGTTTCAGATGCAATCCATTTATCGGATATAACGCGAATAAAATATTGTGGTGGTAATGTTTCAAATACAGGAACAAAGAATTTCACGTAATGTTCGTCTTCACAATATTTTCTAAAATTAATAAGCAACAATTATATAATTCGCTCGATAAAATCAAGAAAGTGTTTTTTATCCATTCAAATCTCAGATAGTTAAGAAGCTCGGACAGTCATTCTATCGTTTGAAAACTTACTTTTTAAGAAGAAAATATTCATGATGAAGTAAAATTTCCGAATCCACATCTTCAACTAAAATCCAGAATGGCTGAAAAAAGAACACAAACGAATTCTTTTTTTTTTATTCAACAAATCTAAACTTACTTCAGCCATTCCATGGATTTTATCGTCCCATTGAAAATCAGGTGTTATTGTTAATTCAACTTTTAATGTCGATCGCGTTATAGGCAAGACATGTACAGATAATTCTAATTTTGGTACATGATGAATATATTTATAAATTGTTTTGCCAACTTTCGGTGCACGAACCAATTCACCTGAGATAAAAAGAAAACAAAGAATTTCATAGTGAACAGAATAACAAAGTTTATTCTTACCAATTTCATGTGCGTCTAAATCGTAAAATCTATCCCAAGTAATATTTTTCTTTTCAATTTTTCGAATGATTTCTTCTGGAATCTTTTTAAATTGTCTCAACGGACACATACTTTGCCACCTAAAGAAAGAAAAAATTAGAAAAATCAAATCAACTTTTTTTTCTTCGTCTCTTACATTCGTTTATCAATCATTTTCGATAAACCTAAAGTTTTCTCGACTAATTGTGCCCATCCACGTTGCAGAACCATTTCATAAATGGCTCTCATTAATCGACCTGCACTCTGCGTTACATAAACCATATCAGCCATTAACGCAAAACCGTCAAGTTTCAATTGTGATATGTATGCTTGTAAAAGAACATTAATTTTCGCACTGGGCTCATCAATACTTTCTTTAACAGGTATTGGAACACGTTCGAGTAATTTTTGTAATTCAATTTTTTCTTCTTCTCGAACGGTGATATGACGAAATTCTGATGACAAAGAAAATATACGGAATAAATCTATTTCACTTAATGTTGGTTTCAATAATTGATTATACATGGCAATAGTTTCATGTGTACAATAATAATGACTTGCTATGCGACCATGCTCAGTTCCTTGAAAATTGCCCGTCTTACGATCGTAACGTATTAAATGGCATTTATCTAATTGTATAGCTGCTGAATGAATTAAATCAAGACGTCGTTGAAAAAGATATTTGTCAACAAGTAACGATTCGTTTGATACACCATATAATTGAGGTTCTTTTATCATACGAACATATAAATACGTATAACTAAGCCATTCGGCGGCTTCACGAATATTTTGAACAGTACCAAGAACGATTTCAGCATTGAGATTATCGACTAATTTTGAAACCATTTGACTTTCAATTGGAAGCTAAAATAAACAATAGAATGTTATCAAAAATAATTTTCTTTTCCTCATCATCGATTTGACTTACTTGTTGATTCATTAATGACAAATAATATTGCAGTTCACTATGACTAGTAATTAAAATACCTTGACCACGAGTATCATATTGTGGGCGACCAGCTCGACCAAGCATCTAGAAAAAGAATTTTTTCTAATTTTGAAAAATAAAAAAACATGAACTGTTCTCTTACCTGCATAACATCGAGAGCACCTAATTCTGTCCAACGACCTTTTTCTGGATTATAAACTTGAGTGCCTTTGATTATAACCGTATGCGCCGGTAAATTGACACCCCAAGCAAGTGTAGCTGTTGATACAAGTACTTGAATATGTCGTTCAGCAAAAAGATCTTCAACTAAAGTACGATCAGCTCGGTTCATACCAGCATGATGTATAGCAAATGAATATGGAAATAAATCTTTTAATTCCAAATTTTTCGTTTGTTCAGCTTCAGTACGAAGAATTTCCTGTGAAGCTGAACCTTCCTTGAGAAATGCGCCAATTGTGTCTTTTTCTAAACAAGCGTCACGTACGGCTCGTGCTGTTTTACCAGTTTCTTTTCTTGAATGTACAAAAATCAATACCTATGAAAAATTTCAAAAATTAATGATCAAAAAGAAAAACAATGACACTTACTTGATTTTTTCCTGCATGTTCCAACACTTTGTCATAAACAAGTTCATTCATAATTTGAAAGCGTTTAATAGCTTTTTTCTCAGTTATACCAATATACTGTTGTTCAAGTGGTACAGGTCGATAACTATTATCAAAATGAAATAAGCCTTCACGTTTAACATTGAGGAATGTAGCTATATCTTCATAATTAGGTAATGTTGCACTCAAACCAACGAAACGAACAGCGTCTTGCGTTGTTTCAATTGTACGTATTGTTCGTGCAATAACAGCTTCGAGTACAGGACCACGATCATCGTGTAATAAATGTACTTCATCAAGAATAATTAAACGAACTAGTTGTGTATAGGAACGTTCGCCACCTTTACGTGTGATAATATCCCATTTTTCTGGTGTACAAACAATTAATTGTGTTTCATTGATTTGTTCTCGTGATAATTGATGATCACCAGTTAATTCAGCTACTTTTAATCCAAATGGATTTAAACGTTTAGTGAAATTGCCGACAACTTCTTGTACGAGTGATCTCATTGGTGCGATATAAATCATTTTGAATTCGTCAACATTAATCGTACCATCGGACATCACATGTTTACCGATTTCACGTAATATACAAAGTAAAGCGACATTAGTTTTACCAGCACCCTGAAAGAAAATAAATTCAAAATTTTTCATAAAAATTTCTTAACTTACAGTTGGTGCACAGAGTAAAATATTTTCATCAGATTCTAAGGAGGCTTTAACCATACGTGATTGAATACGATTCAACACTTTATAACCTTCAAATGCTGGTTGAGCATATTTTGGTAAATTACCAATCGGATACAGAACCTACAATGTATTCATATCGGCATATAGAAAGACTCTCTTTGAAATTTACCTCTCCTGGATCAAGTGCTGATGGTTTAAGAGCAGGCACGTGTACTTCTTCATAACCTTTCTTTTGTAATCGATATGAACCATCTGGTAATCGACAACTTTTATTCGCCATATAATGACTTCCTTGAGCAAATGCAAGATCTTCCAAATTGACAACGTGCTGTGCATTACTTGTCGACTAAAAACAAAGTATGATTCTCATTCAAATATAGTTTATTTCAAAAAATTGAATTCACTTCAGTAGTTCCATTTTCTGTGTCCATTGCATCATTATCTCCATCTTCAGCACGACGTTTTTTTGATGAAGCGCGATGTTGATGATCATCCTAGTTAGTAAAATTTCATCATCGTAGAAATTAGTAGCAACAAGAAAAACTTACTAGTACATTATCACTTCGATCAGTTTCTGATAAAGCTTGTAGAATCCAAACTAGTTCTGGATCGTTTCTCATTTTTTCTTCAATTTTTTCTTTTTCAGACGCGATTTGTGATGAAGCAAGTAAAGTACAATAAAGAACTATAAACGAAAATAAAATAAATTATGATCGAATTGTTTGATAAGAAAAAAGAACATACTCATGTGACGATGTGTTCGTAAAGTTTTAATAAAATCAAATTGATCGTAGCCAAGTAAAGTTACAAGTTGATTTTCTAATTCTCTATCATCAGATGCCGTTTTGAGAATTTCAAGAAGCTCTTGTGCTTTTAATTTTGCATCTGTTGCTTCAGGATAAACTTTACTCAAGTTTCGTTGTAGCCAGAAAGCATCAATTGAATGTGGTTGCAAAGCCTTACTCGGACGAGTAAAATTATCATTTGCAGACTAAAGAAAATATGAGCATAGATGAAAAGCTAATCTTCGAAATAAAAAAAAATACATTGAAAATGGCGACGGCTAATTAGAGAGCTTTGAATGCAATTGTAATAAATACAAACGATTTTTTTCCCTCTAGAATCAAATATATATGCTTCTCCGAATGAGAAGAGTTTCGGGCGCGTACATCGCATTAATTTTAATAAATTTTGACTAGTCCGAAATGAATTTAAGTCTTTTTAAATTCCGTCTCATAATTTTGTTGTCTCACTATTCCTATTCGTGGATTGGCACTATCAAAACGCTGTTTAAAGCTTTTGTGTATGAAGAGCAAAAAATGATTTACCGCTTTATTGAGATTTTTTTCTTGAATTGTATAATCCATTTTTGCTTCTTCACCTTCTGACAAATCACCATCTTCATCTTCGTGTACTTCATTCTCATCGCCTTCATCTTCATCGCCAGAATCTTCAAATTCAACATTGACACCGTAGGTCTCATCGATTTCTTCATCTAAAAAAAAAATAGAGTCTTAGATTTATATCGAGAAAACATTTCGGATAATTTACCTTCTTTTCCGTTTTTATCATCCGTTGTCCAATCAGTAATTTTTTTTCCGAGATTTACAACAAATGCAAAACGTTGATCAGGAATTTTCGTACTTAATAATGTTTCAATTTCACTTTTACGATCCTTATCACGTAATTTATCATTTTTAAGTACAATCAAAACTTCATCAGCTGCACCGCATAAAATACTTCGCGCTTGATCACCAATGGCTTCTTGAATAAAACCAAGTAAAACTTCGTAAGTTTGTTTAGTTTCTTGAGTTTTTGGTCGATATAGTATAGTAGATGCATCATCAGCCGAGTCGCCAAGTAGAGTTTGACCTTTAAATCGTCCTATATCATATTTTGATGCATGATCTTCTTCTTTTTTTTGCTTTCTATTAGAAACAAGAAAAAAAATACTTATGAGAGAAAATATATATATATCGAGAAATACTACGAACTTATTACTACGTTCTGGCCGAGTACGTTGAGCTCGATCACCCATTTTAGTTCCTTTTAAATGACTCGTAAGAGAAAGTACTTCACCGGTCGCTTCGTTACGTCCACGTCGATCAATAATAGATCGATCTGCTTGTAAGACCAAATTGGAATTCTATTTAAAAAGAAGACGAAATTACTGTTTTTTTTAATTCAATTGAATTTATTCTACTTACAGCTTTGTATTCATATTGCGTACGGCGAGCAGTTTCATCGGCCATCGTACACTGTATAAATCTGGAAAAAGAATCTAAGCAATGTAGTTAATTCACACTAAAAATTAAGTAAGAATTGTGACGAAATAATACACACTAAGTACACAAATGAAATTAACAAAGACAGTAAAACTTCATTGGAGAGGTCGAGATCGATTCATTTGCTGGTAAACAATAATATGACATAGACTAGTGACATCTATTGAAACGATTGAGCTTTTAATCATAGATAGTTTTCCATTTAGAACTTTGCATAACTTGCACTGTTCTATGAATAGAAAGGCAAATCAGCGACAATTTTGGCGGAATGAATCGATTAAGTTGTGTATCTAATTATCCTTGAATAATTTTTGATGTAATGATTGCCGTTTTTTAAATATTCTGAATTTATGGTAATACTTAGGTTATTGGCCACCAATTTGCATGATAAAGAAAGAAAAGTAGTGGGAAGTAAATTTCAATCTTTAATCCGAAGTTTGATACGTATTTTCATCCATGCGAAATATGCAGTACTGATTTGGTTACAATTTGCAATTTTATTGGCTTATATAAACCGACAATTAAACTTGAACATTGATACAGTTATTATGGTAGGTTTTGAATTAAGGCGCGTGTGGTCAGTCAGAAGATTTAAATCCACACCCACTCTGTAGTATCTTCAGTTGCAGTTTCTCCCCCTTGTAAAATATTTTCTATGGTTGTGCAACTGAATGGATTATCTGAATTGACAATAACCCATTTTTTTCACCATATCTTTTTTGTTAGATGCAGCGACCAGTACATTTAATTTTTAATATGCTATTATTCTGTGTGCAACATGTGTTTGTATCTCCAAATGTCACATCAGTTTTTCAATTCACTGAAGAAGCACGAGCTGCTCTTTGTCCGTTTGTTGGTACTACAGGAATGAGATGCTTTGATGGCAGTTCTACACGTACTTCTGGTCGAAACTTTGAGTCGGACTTTATGAAATTACCACGTGGTGTCGGTATTAGTGTTGATAGAAGTACTGGTCGACTCATGGCTCCAGCAGTACAATTAACATATCCACCTATAGGGAGTCGTACTTGGACTGATGGTCATACAAGTGCAATTTTCGATTTATTTAATGAGGCCACATTGGGACCAGCTAACCGAGTAGCAGCCGCTTACGATACTGCTCGTGTTCATATTTTTCACAATGCTTCACAATTGAATGCAGCATGGCGATAAACATTTGCCGATGGGAAAGTTCGTGGTGGAGAATTAGCCCGCCGACCTGAAATGTTTGAATATTATGAGAAGTGAGTGTTTTCTTTTAGTGTACTCAACTGGCGTCTTATTTTCGCTTTGTAAAGATAGACTGTTCTTTTATTAGTAATTCATATCATATTTTCACTACTGTGCACTATATCGGACGCTGATAGAACCGCCAATGCTTGAGTTGTGAATCAATAAGTGCGTCTGGGAGTAATGATGCACAATTGATTTGTAACCTGTTGAATGATTATTAGTGGCATAGGAACGAAAATTGTCACGACTAGTGAAATACTAAGTAAGAAAATAGTCTCGGATCTTTCTCATATCCGGTTCGAAATATGTATTTTTCGTTGGAATCACCGTTCTGGTTGTTTCATAGAACAAGTAGCACTGTATGTTAACGAACTCAATGAAACAAAAGTGATCTTTCAATCACAAGTATCTCATTCATCAAAGTTTACAGACTTGTACTCAAATAGTTAGAAATCATTGAGCAGCCGATGTTAATGTTATCTGAATAAAACCCTTTGAAACAGCATGCTTTCCAACGTGCTTCAAATCTATAATAATTATTTACTTGTTGGATTCCTAAAGGAGACGATTGTGGGCACTTCAGGGTATTCAGGCAAAACCATACACTTTTTGTAATAAGTCAATAGAGCAAGTTGAATTGTTTTCTGATAACTAGGGTTACTATCTTGACGAAGGTGCGAGTGAGAATGTGGGCTAACTATGAAATCAGAGACACATTCACACTCCTCGATTATGATGTGTGGTGTTTGGATGAATTTAAAATAGTATTCTTAATATTTGGCACCAAAAAGTTTATGTTTTCTTAGTTACTTTAACCGTGAAGAAGCTTTGGCGCTGTCTCAACGTGTGATTGGCCTATACACACTAACAATAAATGCCTCAGCTGTTCAGCTTAATGAATTTGCACGTCACGCCCTTTCACAGCTAACAACAACGTTCGATTCAGACCTCTACGAGGATTTTATCAACACTTGTGGAACCCATGTTATAACTAGATCACTTGTGGGTGGCATGATCGAAGAGCGAGCTAAAGTACCCCGATGCTCTCGCGTTTATGATGATGCTAGTTTCGCTCATTGTATACCATTTGGTGACCGGGGTGCAATTAGTTCTAATTGTACCTACTATACAACTCAAATCCGCGTGATTTCAAAACGCCTTCTTGGCGGTAATGTGGAAATTGCCGACGGAAACGAATGGAAAAGAACGTTGGCTGTCGGACCTGCTCTCCTACAGATTCTGGAGATGGTTCCTTGGTATGACTTTATCACCAATAATGCGGTAAAACAAAACTTAATCACGATCATGCGGTATCGACAGACAAATTTCGATTTCATTCAAGCAGAATCAGCTCGACTAGTTGATTCACGTTTACAACCATGCATTTCAGGTGCTCAGACAATTATTAGTTCACTGTATAAGTCCTTAAGTATTCCATATCCTATTTTGAGAGTACGTTGGGTTAGTGATACCAATAGAGTATTGCCTAGTTCGTGTTCTCTGCACATATAGATTTAGTTGGACAGTAATAGATAGGATTATTTATTCGAGCAAGTTGTTTTTAGTGTTCGCCGCTAATTTTACTATGTCGATTTTACCTGTCGATATAAAGTTCAAAATGATTCTCAATATAACTAAGATATTGAGTTCCTCTTTACAAGATCTTCAAAAATGAGGAGAAAAAGAGTCGTCTTCTATGTGGAAGTAAAACTTTTGACAAATATGAAATTATATATAATAAAACTGTTCAAAGTATGTTTTACATTCATCTTTTGCGTTGGTCCGAAACCTCAAATATTAACCCTTACTCGATCGGCGATCTGCAAACTCTAAATATATTCGGATGTAAATTAATATGTTTAATCTGGAGTTCACAAAAGTCGATATTCAAACATAAGTTCGTACTATGATTAGCTAAAGAAGTTACTGCTCTATATTTTGAAGGCATTTGATAATCTTATTCGTGAGAATCAGCTATACAGCTTAATTCTGAGAAAAATAGTGCGCATAACAACTAGAAGAGTTAAGCTATAGATCTACCAGAAAAACTGATCAAAATGTGCAGAATTCGGTGTTAACTTTTGAACCACACCTGAATTTTCAGCAGAATTTTTTTCACGCTTTTAGCCTTCACAGGTCTACTAATGAATATCGGTTAACCTTTAAAGTTTCTTACGAAAAAGAAAGGCTAACTTGACAAATACTGTGAACAAGTTTGTCGAGAAATTGATTTTCTATCGAATGAGTTCAGTGTTAGACCTAAAAACGATTCTTAAAAGTACTTGCGAAATAGAAAGGAAAATTGCTTTTTGAAATGTACAAATAAAAAAAGACAGCAACATATCACCGTGTATTTTATATAAGTATAAGAAAACCGAAAAAAAGATGTGAACTTCACGTTTCAGTCACAATTAGGCTACACTAACAAGATTTTGTAATCAAGTCATTTTTTAGTATTGTATATTTCAAGGAAGCTTTTCATTTCTTTTCTAATCGTATTTTACGTTTGTCTCTAAATGTTTAAAAAATATTTACATCATTTCAGCTCCTCTCTGTTCGGCTCACATTAATTTCAATTCGACTTGGAAAAGGAATGGTGTTACTGTAGCTGGTGGAAATGGACCAGGCACTGGAACCAATCAACTCAATGTTCCATATGGTTTGTTTCTTGATAACGATCAAACACTTTACATAGCGGAATGGAGCAATCATCGTATTGTTGAACGGAAAAATTGGAGCGGCTTCCGGTCGAATTGCAGCTGGTGGAAATGGTCAACTGAAATATCCAAGTGATGTGATTCTTGATAAAGCAAGAGACAGTCTTTTCATTTGCGACCGGGGAAACAAACGTATTGTACGATGGTTTCTGCGAAATGCAAATAATGGGGAAACAATCATTTCTGGAGTAACATGCATGGGATTGACAATGGACGAACAAGGGTTTCTATATGTCAGCGATGTTGAAAAGCAAGAGGTGAGACGGTGGCAAGTCGGAGAAACTCAGGGAATAGTGGTGGCAGGTGGAAACGGGATAGGAAATCGACTTGACCAACTCAATGATCCTCGAAAAGTCTTTGTTGATCGTGATCATTCAGTGTATGTTTCCGAAATGGTGAATGATCGTGTGATGAAATGGGTAAAAGGAGCAAGAGAAGGAATAGTAGTGGCTGGCGGTCGTGGCAGAGGAAGTTCACTTTCTCAATTGAATCTTCCTGAAGGAATTATAGTTGATCAATTAGGAACTCTGTATGTTGCTGAGAGAGGCAATAATCGAATAGTGCGTTGGCCAAAAGGAGCAACAGAAGGACAGATTCTTGTTGGTGAAAGTAGTGCGGGATCTCTACAAAATCAACTCTTTGGACCAATCGGTTTATCGTTCGACCGACACGGCAACCTTTATGTGGCTGATCATGGGAATCACAGAGTTCAAAAGTTTGAAATCCAATTAGCGGCATGATCGTAGTTGTTAGCATTAATAGATGGTACTCATTGGCACTTAACTTGTCACTATGATATATCAATTACATCATATTAATCCTCTTTGATGTTTTCTCTTTGATCTGTCGGTCATTGGCCGCCTTGTGTTCCTCTCTCTCTCTCTTTAACCAGTTCAGTTATTGTTTATTATTTTCATCGACAGTTACCATCTTTATTAATACACACTTAATCTGTTGCCGTCCACAAACCTTAGTTCATCTTGATTAACGTCTTGTGCGAAAGTTTCTGGACAAAATGTTCGTTCATTTTCCGATCAATTGCAAGAGTTAGCCAAATTTTAAAAACACTATGTTAGAATCAAAATTTTGTGTTCTTTCAGAATCTGCGTTCAGAATTTTTCTAAGACACTTAGATTAGAAATTATCCTTGAAGTTTTGAAAGGCGCGAAAATAACGTTTGGACGGTTTTCAATACCAAAAATATAAACCAAGATAGATGTAAAAAATTATTCTGCGTACCGCAAGTGATACAGCAAAGATTTCCTTATAAAACTGTATCCTAATAATTATTCAGCTTTGAAGCTTCTTCGAATAGTAAGAGTCTTAGTAAAAGGTTCAATGACGTTTTTGAAAAGGATTATTTTTCGCATATCAAAATGACCTCTATTGTTTCTGAAAAACTGGTGAAAAACTATCAATTCTCAGCTTCTGGAGGACCATCGTGCTCTTTACACCGTCAAAAAAGATGGATAATGTATAATAAGTTAATTATCACTTTTGGAGGGCGTATACAACCCAAATATTGATCGAAAAAGATCCAAACTGCTATGTGATTAAGCAAAGGAAACTGGAACTAAGTTATATTGGCTTTCTTTAATTAGAAAACAAGAAAAATATCATTTAATCAATTTCAAATCGGACATGATCGGATTTTCCGCCTCTAAATTTTTTAGTTCATGCAGTTTCGTCCAAATTTTATTTTCGCGCCTTTCAAAACTGCAAGTATAATTTCTAATCTGAGTGCCTCACAAAAATTCTGAACACAGATTCAGAGAGAACACAAAATTTTGATTCTAATACAATGTTTTTAAAATTTGGCTAACTCTTGCAATTGATCGGAAAATGAACGAACATTTTGCCTAGAAACTTTCGCACAAGACGTTATGTCCAGCAAGTACGGGTAAGCCGTTTCAAAGTGAACTCTCATTACCTGTAGGCAAATATATTTTCCCCAAAGATATATTACAATTTAGCCTACGTGATACATGGAGGATAAAGCCTTATTGGGAGTCTCACAGCAGTCTTCGATAAACTCTTAATTTCTTGTTATATTATACTTTTCATTCTAATGAATAACGGGGTGTGGGTGTGAGATTGTATCGAGACAATTTTGATGTAATCAAGTGTTTGAACAGATGCTTATGTTGAACTTTTCATTAATTCGAATTGTTCAAAGACTACAAAAAATACATATTTCAGAGGTTATACTATTACAACCAGTGGAAACTTGTTTTGTTTTCAATGTAATAGGATGCTTTCCATGAGTTTGCGTATCATCGTCTGTGTTTACTTTGCCTGATGATTAGAATGTCTTCAGCTTAGTTAGTATTTTTGCAAAAATATACGTTGCTTTGGTGTTTGCATGACTTACAAGTAGTTGGGTCATGATCATAGCTGATTTCTGGTAGTTTTAATGCACGTTGTTACCGTTGTCATTTGAATAGCCCCAAAGTTTTCGACTGTATGATTTTACTTTTACATTTTTTTCCCAAGAAAATATTTTTAGAGAACGCACTGATCGAATGAAACGCTGCTGAATGCTTCAGACAGTGGTCAAAGAATACTCGTTCACTTAATCAAATACATTTCTGATTCCAGTAGAAGCTTTGAGCGTTCTGACTGTGTATGAACTTGGAATTTTCAATTTAGGGGTGCGGATGTCAATCCCCTAATCAACCGTACGCACGACCACGTCCACACCTCCAGGATCGCTTTTGTGGAACTCACATATTTTCGAAGAAAATGGTGAGTGTAAATTTAAAAGCGAGATTTTTGCGGCTCCCCTCCCCCATTACAGACCTTAATGAGTTTAAATTTGTGCTAATTAGGAGCTTGATTAATTAGACTGCTATTTATTCCTTTGTTTAATTACAAACTACACGAAGAAAGCAATGTTTGCCGACTACAGACATAAGCAAATAGGCAATGACCTAATTATAGGTTTTGGAAATCAGGGTAGATTTTTTAGATGAACTATTTTGAATTATTTTAGTAAGCCGAAGGGATATATGTGAGTTCCACATTTTAGCCCCAAAGGGGCTGCGCTAACAAGTTTTCTTGCCACAATAGATGATACACAATAGAATCTATTATCTCATTATTTCAAATAGACTGCAATACAAGCATCGCAATATTCTCCAGAATGCAGCGATAAATACTTCTGTAGCAAAATTTTTAATCATTTCTACACACCAATAACTGTTTATTTACATCATTCTCATTCGATAACATTTCTCCATGCAAAAAACGTTTTGTTAATGTCACTAAAAGAAATTAAAGAAAAAATTAATTGAATCAACCTGAAAAGTCATCGCATCCATTTATTTCAAACTTTGCAGCTCCAAAAATTACGTTTCTTCTTTCTACTATCCAATATGGGTGAATATGTTGTGGTACGCTCGAAAGATTTTTTCATTCATTGTATCAAAGGTTTTTCGTTTTTCGAGAGCATTTTCGTTGGACCTGTTTCTGGTGCTGCGTGACTTGTTACTGTAAGGAAGATGATTTTCTTAGTCTTTATTGATTCAATATGTTTATTGTGGCTGAATTCTGTAGGCATTTTTCTGCTTCAAATAATCATTTGTGCCACCGAGGAGATATTTGTCGAATACTTGAAAATATTAGTCATTTTGATTCAGAAATTCGTATGATATCGAGGTGTTTGTTTTGCATCTGACAAAAGTCAAGTTGTTTTTCTTTCGCTTTTCTCAATTAAAGAAGCTTTATGTGCTCTATAGAAATATAGACAAGACATAAAGCAAGCAGAAATAGGCTAAACAAAACTCTACGTATAAAACAAGTAGCGAGAGAAAATAGAAAGAAGAGAATCGAAGCCGCACATGATAATACAGAAAAAAAGAAAGGAAAAAAGATCCATTATCAAAACGCTGCCTGATATTTGTATCAATAGTAATTTTTTTTATAAGTTTCGATACTGTCCTCGCTTGCCATCTCATAGATGGTTGCTCTTAACTTTTAAGATATTTGCATTTCTGTTTGTCCTTAGATACAACACGTGGCAAAACGGCATAGCTTCTTACAAGAGCGATTACAACGTTAAATACAGTATCTTTTCGTAAAAACTTTCATTCTTTTTCTCATAGAATCAAAAGATGACAGATACGCTACGCTTGTTCCTTGTGCTATTCCTAATAACTACAGAAAATAATGCTTTATATTGCCCAAATCAAAAATCCATTGAACAATCTCTTGCTGAATCGAATATACCAGGTGCAGTCATTGTTGTTGTTAATGCTACTGATGTACTCTATGAACAAGCATTCGGTTATCAATCTATTTTACCGCAAGTATCTATGAATGTGGATAAATCAATTTTTACTATTGCTTCCATATCGAAAACATTCATAGCCGTTGCTGTCATGCAGCTAGTCGAAAAACAGTTGATCGATCTTGATACAGACATAAATCAATATCTATCTGAACCTGATCGGAAAATTTTTCATCCACATTATCCTTCTCATTCAATCACTCTACGCAAATTACTTTCTCATTCGGCTTCTATTGCTGTCAACACTCAAGGCTGGATTAATTTGTACAGGCCGGGTGATAGTGCTTTTATGGAAACAACTTTAGCAGATATGTGTTTCACATATATCAATCCAAACACATCGAATTGGTTGCCAGAACCGCCAGGTAGCGTCACGTATTACTCGAATGAAGGCTCAGCTCTTGCTGCGTTAGTCGTTGAAAGAATGACAAAAATGCCTTATGATCAGTATGTTTTGAAAAACATTTTCAAGCCATTGAACATAGATATTACAAAAATGGGCGTTCACCTAGCTGATTTCGAGAATCAAGAAGACCTTGTACGCCACTATACATATGCATCAAATGCCTCTTATCTTCCAGTATGGAAACAACTATTACCACAATTTAATCTTACACCGCTATCGGTAAATGAATACATATCATTATCAGTTTAATATTTCGCCTGGTTTTGTTAAAATCTTTTTAGACAACTTTTCCAACATGGATAGAGTTCCCATTCTTCAGTATTATTGGATATCCTGCAGGCCTTTGGCGTATGTCTGCACGTTCTCTGTCAATATTTCTTCGTATGATCATGAGCCAAGGATCTACCATTGTTACTCGACAATCCATCGCCGCAATGCGAACAATTGTAGGCGGTGGTCGTATTCCTTATCACCAAAAAAAGCCAAGTAAAAACGCTAAAGAGCTTCTTCAGGAGCCACATTTTGGACTATGTTGGTATTGGGAAACAACTAGCAAAGGTGTTCGGTACATGGGGCATAGTGGTACATTATTGGGCATGAAACATTTGATATTGATTAATGAGAAGAACACTGTAGGTGTCATTGTCCTTACAAACGGAGATAATCGTCAAACGATCTATTTATCAAGAGAAAATCTTGGAACAATTACAAATATTCACATGTCATTGTTTCAATGTTTTGAATCAAATGCTAATAAGTCCATTTCATTTCGTAGAGATGGAAGACTATTGGGATATTTTTATACTGTTATGTGTGTTTGTCTAGCATTATTGATCAATAAGTAGTCACTGTTACTTATTTCACCATAACTGCTTAAAAAAGACGCTTTTCAAATAAATATGCTTATATTCGGAAAAAAAATCGTAGCTAACTCATTTAGCTAGGTATTTTAAATGTAGCGTAGTTTCAAGCAAATCAAAGCGTCTCGAGCAAAATTCAATTATGAACTAATTAATCAAAACAGCTGATTTTCTTTTTCTTCTTTATTGTTTGTCGTCGTCATACATAATATTCTTCTCAACCAATAGGAGGTAGCTTTTCCTCAAACCTATTCGGATAATGAAAAGAAGAAACATAATAATCGAAATAAATTTGTTTCTTCTTGACACATCAAAACAAGAGAGCCAATACCAATTATTTTTCTCATACAGATGTCTAAATAAGATCAATATACCTAAGTTTTTAAGTAAACAGGTACAATCAGATTTGATTTTAAATTGAGTGATCTATGCGATTGAAAACTGTGTTACATACAGCC
Organism: Rotaria socialis; assembly: GCA_905331475.1. NCBI lineage: Eukaryota > Metazoa > Rotifera > Eurotatoria > Philodinida > Philodinidae > Rotaria > Rotaria socialis. Next base: position 73,001 of record CAJNYU010000139.1, read on the forward strand.
TGTATTTGAGATCGAATATTGTCTAGATTATTGAGGACAAAACGATATGGGTGTGGATTCGAAGAAGCTATATATCCGCATCTACACACCCACACCCTCGAGAAAAGACAAGAAATGACTAGTGCGAGAGCAGGCCCGTAACAACTTGATAAACTGAAATTCGTATCTAGAGAAAAATAAATGAGATACGATAAAAAAGAAAAGAAAGTGTTTTCTCTTGCCAGCGTATGTCGAATACATCGAACAGGTTCCTGAGCTGCTTGGCAAACTGAAACTTGAATATAAAGAAAAATGAAAAGTATATAGAATCAAAAAGAAAGCGTTTTCTATTACCGGTATATGTTGAATCAACAGGCTAGCTTTCAGTACCATTTCGTACATTGAAATTTGAATCTAGAGAAAACGAAAACATGGTTAATGTGAAAAAAGATCGAAGTGGGTTACCCGTTTCTATTTGTTTCAAATGTTTTGTTTGTTTCTCATATTTGCTATACAATTCACAAATTTTTCCATTGATGCTAGAAACGGGATAAATTTAATAGAGATCAGAACAATCAGAATAAAAGACACGTACTAGCTTTCTTTTGTCAGATCAGCCTCTTGTAATTCTGCGCTAGCTTGTTTTGGTTTGTTGGGTTCCTAAAAAAATTACGATTGGAAATAAAATATGCGATATTTCAATGATGAGCTACTTCGAAACAACAAATTAAATTTTTATCGGACAGAAACAATTGAACTGCAACTGGATTAAAATTTTGTTTGTGGTAAATTGATTTGATTGAAGTCATAATTAGGTTGTATCCAAATTTGAGTGATATCAATTTTCTTTTTAAACAAATACATATAGATTTTGGCAAGGACAACATTTTTTCTTACTTGCCCATCTTGCATTGAAACATAATTGTTTTTGATTTTAAATAGTAATGCGTAATGACAACACACAATTCACGAATATTTTCGATAAATGTCTATTTATTTAATACTTCTATTAATGTTGAGTGTGGGTGCATATTTTCTTCGAATTCACATCCACACCCTCGAGCCAATACCATATTCCCTCTTCGAAAAATGCAGCAATGCTTATTTGACTCAGCCTTCGCTTGAATAATATTAATTTTGAGTGTATTATTATGAATAATAAGGAAGTGCAATATTCATTTCAAGTGCTAAAATTATTCACCTCATCTTTCAGGCGTGCATTTTTAGTTTAGGGCATATATAAAAGGAGTCGGTGGTCTATAGGATAGATCAATATTTCGAAACATCGTGTAGGAAACAAACATTACCTCACACTCATCCCAAGTATCCACATAAATATTGTGTTTTGTTCATTTTGAACCATGGCGACAACGTGGATTATGATAAATTTTATACTAGCAATAGCCGTGGGATATGTATGTGGCGATACCATCCAAATTTTATCGGGCAGACGAATGGATAGCAATGCTTTCATTCGATCCGAAAAGATTTACAAAAAGTTTCAAACGCCAACAAGCTTTCTTATTAATGGTGCATCTAATATATATGGGAAAGTGACTGGCTTCACTACTGCGTTTCATCATACTGTACCTCTCTTGTATAAAATTACTTTTGATGCAATATGCACTAATCCAAAGGGTACTATATGGGTATTCCCTCGGATTATGGTCAATAATCAACTTTTCTATAACGATAGGTTTATACCGAATACTGACGATCGTTACACATTAATTCCGGGATATACTGAAGTTCATTCATTTGATCATATTGGTGCAGGACAATACGCTTTTCTTTCAGGGATAGCGACTACAATCAGAAAGTCAGAATTGATTTATTTACAACCAGGCTTACACGTAATTGATGTTGCAGTTCGAGCTACCGGGAATATGCCAGTTCAAATTTATTTTGGTGTATTAACGATTGAATTAGTTGAGTTTAATGATGCGGCAAGTATTGGCGGAATGGTACCGATGAATGTTACATCCATTAATTGAAAACAAAAACAGAATTATTAAAAACAGTTTGCTTCTATAGTAATCAGTTTTCAATTTAGAATGCGTAATAAAATTCTCTGAAAGTCATCGATCACGTATCATTTTTCATACAAACAAAATAAAAAGTTGATATTTTCGAAGTTTGAAAGAGACTTTGTAATTCTGTCTTTTTCTTTCTATGATTTAAAAATGTTACGTTCATGATTCATACCCTCATATCCAAGTAGAAGCCTCGTTCATTTTTTATCCACATTCAAATGCACACCACACCACACCACACCACCATAATCACATTCCACAAAGAACTATACTGGCAAGATTCAAGTCAAAATGAAATATTAAATATATAATTTATTAATTTGAGCTCATTTACATAATTACAAAATACTTCTTCAATAAATTCTCAACAACTGTTTTTCACGCATCCAAATTTCAGTTTGAGTAAATGTAGCATGCATTTGTTGATTCACACAATATTCATATTCACGATTGAGTGCATATTTTATTTCTGCTTAGACATTCAAATTGTTAGATTCAATCAATGGAAATATTCTGTAATCGGATTAGTGCATTGCCATTAAGAATTAAATCCATATTTAAAATCATCGAGTTCTTTTTCTAGAAAATACTAGATTTGTCCTATACTTTCGTCGAAATATACGCTGTGAATACTTTTGTAGCACTTGAAATGGCCCAAATTGAAATAGCAGCAAAACTAGTCAATGGCTCAAACGAATTTGATAGGTTCAACTCATTGCTATGATCGTTTGGCTAGGTGGAGTGCGAAAATAAGTGCAATTAAGGTTCCAAGGAATCTGTATTAAGATTTGGTTGAACGCTTTGAAGTGATGTGTGGGTCCAACAAACTCAAGCTAGTCATCTGGCTCATATATTCATCGGACAGTCTGCAACCACACGCACATCCTCAATATTCATCTTCAAAACATCATTCCACGATAGAAATGGAAATATATGTTTAATCTATAAAGTGCATTATGAACCCAAGACGTTTCAAAATATAGCACCGATATGTTCTTACAATGTACACTGACTCATGCTTGTAGATATATCTAAAGGAAAAAGTACAAGTACACATCACGTGCCGTAAAGAAAGGAAAAAAGAAGCATGTCGATACCACAGCAGCTATTAAAAACGAGTAATAAACAAGCGAAGGAAAAAACGGATAGGAAGCTATGTATTTTATGTGTGCTGTTGTTATTATGATATTATTTCGCTTCAAGAAAATCCATCCGCATACGATTGTTGCAAAAAAATCTGATACGCCCGTTATTTACTTAGAAACGCTATCATGAGCAGATATGATATTCCGGCTTCTCTGACGTAAGCAGAAAAAGTGATAATAAGAAGAAAAAAAATCTGCATAGCCTTCGACCAAATCTTTCTTTCTATTGCAAAGGTAACCATGAATTTCGTTTTTTTTCTGTCACAATAACTTTCTTTTCATTTTCATTTTCATTTATGATGTCTTTACGATAAGAGATCAATTCTTTTTGATGATGATGACGAAGATATTTTTGTTAAATCTTTTAATTGGTATTATCTATTGCAAAAATGCAAACGAATGGCGTTCAAGATCTATTTATCAGATATTAACTGATCGATTTTCTCCGGAAAATTTTTCCTATACGAAATGTATGGAACAACCAATTACAGAATATTCAATGAGACATTATTGTGGTGGAACGTATCGAGGTGCTATTGATCAATTGGATTATGTCGTTGAAATGGGTTTTAATGCAATATGGATTTCACCAATACCATCCAATACTGATATAGAGACTATTTACGGAGTCGGTTGGCATGGCTATTGGCAAGATAATATTTATCAGCTAAATAAATATTTCGGTCAAGAACAAGATTTAATTAATTTCATTGATGAAGCACATAAACGTGATATTTGGATTATGTTAGATGTTGTTGCCAATCATGTCGGACCCAACGTAACAAATAATTACTACGTCCCATTCAATAAAAGTGAATATTTTCATCAACCGTTATGTTTGATTAAGGATTATTCAAATCAAACAGAAGTAAAAACAAACGAAAACGAGATATTTTTGAAAAACAATGTTCACTGATTTATTTCAGGTTGAATTTTGTTCGCTTGGTAGCGAAAGAAGTGTTTTACCTGATTTAAATACAGAACACGATTTTGTAGTATCAGCATTTGTTTCTTGGATCAATGAAACCATAATGAAATATAAATTTGATGCTATTCGTATTGATACATTTCGTCATGTTCGAAAGTCGTTTTGGAAAGATTACAATCGTTATTCAGGTGTTTACTCTCTCGGAGAAGTGGCAACATCCGACACGTCGTACGTTGGTGCCTATCAGAATGTTGCTGATGGAATTCTTCATTACCCACTTTATTTTTTATTAAATCAAGCTTTTCAAGATAACGATCAATCAAGACAATCAATGTTCGTTATTGAAAATCAAGTTCAAGAAAATGAAAAATATTTCAATGATACAACTTTATGTGGAATATTTTTAGATAATCATGATCAAGATAGATTTTTAAATCATACTCAAAATTCAGTACGCATTCAAAATGCTCTTGTCTATCTAATGTTCAGTGATGGAATTCCGATTGTTTACATGGGTACAGAACAAAATTTTACCGGAAATCCAAATGAAAAATATGGTGCAACAGATCCATGGAATCGTGAACCGTTGTGGAAGTCGGGATATAACCGTTCAATGTGGATATATAAATATTTAGCTAAACTTAATCAAATTCGTTCGTTACTCAAAGAACAATATAATGAAGAATTTTTTATATCCCATCAACAAACAATGCTTATTGATAATGATACTTATGTGTATAAGAAAGGTCCACTTGTAATCGTTGTTTCAAATCAATCGTTTAATCGAACAAAAAAACTTTCATTCGGTTCAACTGTAGTTTCCAATCGATGGAAAGATTTACTTACTAATAAAATCTATGAAATCGATAATAATAACGAACTAGAAATCGATAGTTGGCAACCGAAACTTCTTCTTCCTGTTTCATCATCTGCATCGATTTTTTCGTCGTGCTTAGCGGTGTTAAGTTTTTTATTATCATTTTTTTTCAATATGAATAAATAATAGAGTTATTTTAGAAATTCGTCTTTTCTCTATTCTATTTATCTCCGAGGAATCATCAGGCTTCGCGTCCGTCGATTGATACGAGAGCGACAAAACTTTCTTTGAAAATAGTTTTCTTGTTATTTGCATTGCTTGATCAAATTCTGAAAGAGTTTGTATCCACCAGTAGAAATATCCCCCCTCTTATCTCTATCTCACTTAATAATATAAAAACTTCATTCAATACGGATCACTCATATTTTCAAACTAATGAAACATACAGAAAAGTAATAAACTCAATCGCCTATATTTTATTCAAATTTTCATTTTTCTACGATTACAGAATTTCACATAAGAAAGAGAAAAAGATTTCGCATTGCTAAACAGGCATTATTGTTTTTGTCTTTCTGTCGATATTACGTTGCTATTTACAACTTGAAAATGGTAAAAGGACGTATAGAACATACGTTTCTCACCTGACAATTGTAATTGTCAAAAAGCAGACGTTATCTATTTTTGATTGTTATCTTACACAGTAAATCTGCACTTTGCATAACGTAAAAAGAGTTGAAATCATTCCTCGTTCTTCAACACAAAATGGCAAACATACATCGTGTAAAGCAGTTTTTTAAATCTTGGTGGCGTCTATTGATAATAGCACTCACTCCGCTTATTTTACTTCCACTTCCAATAGTTGTGAATTCGATCGTAAATATTCAATCTTATTTTTCTATGTAAAATTGTTTAGTTTCAAATAATTTATCATTTTCTAGCAAGCAAAATGTGCCTATGTTGTTCTTCTACTTACAATATACTGGGTGTTCGAAGTAATGCCCTATGCAGTAACTTCTTTGCTTCCTCTTGCATTTTTTCCTATGGCTGGCGTTATATCTGGTGACGAGATCGGCCATAATTATTTCAAAGTGAATAAATCTTTTTTTGTTGTTACTGTCTTTTAATTACATTACTCCGCATAAATGCTTTTACTATAGGATATTTCAACTCTATTTCTTGGCAGTATGATTTTGGCTCATGCAATGGAACATGTCCAGTTACATCGTCGACTAGCATTATTCGTACTGAAAATTGTTGGTTCATCAGTGAAATGGTGAGTATTTTAGTTATTACGTAATGATCTCCTGTACATTAATTACTCTTCGTACTTTTGAAATAAATACTTTTGTTGTTGATGAATAGGAGTATGGCTGGTCTAATGATTGTCACTGCTTTTTTGAGTATGTGGATCAATAATTCAGCTGCGACAAGTATCATGATACCGGCTGCAATCGCCATTATAGATGAATTTAAAAGTTATGACCAACAACACCATCAAACAAATCAAAGCCAACGAGAACCCGAAGAAATATTATCCGTGAATGGATTGAGTAATCAAAAAAAACAGATCATTATGTTTTAGTTTATCTCAGCTATATCATCATCATCATTTTTCAGCTCTGCTTCCGATGCAAATAATTGGTAGCAGCGATGATGACGAACCACTATTAGCTCAGGAAAGTTGCGATGAAAGGGCAATAGAGTAAGATTCCTTTGGAGAAACTATCATATCAATAAAATATAGTTTACTTTATGATAGACTTTCTCCACCCATTGATCATCGATCTTCCAGCTCAGCAAGGGAATTTCCTCTTACAAAACAGCAAATTGACTATAAACAACTAAAAACTGGTAGCAACATAAAGAAAATAATGTGTTATATATTCTCTTGTTTATGTTTTTTTTTTGAAGGTTTTCTTATATCAGTAGCTTATAGCGCCGCTGTAGGTGGCATGGGTACACTTGTTGGAACTGGTCCAAATATCTTCGTCAAAGGATTCACTGATCAGTAAGCATCTATTCACTAGGCGAACTTTGAACAATCTCACTCTATCTTCTATTCAAATCAAGATTTTATTCGAATGGATCAACTGCTTTCGAAGTATCATTTGCTAATTTCACCTTGTTTGCCTTTCCAATGAGTCTGGTCTTGATTGTACTCTGCTGGTTTTGGTTACAACTATTGTACAATCGTAAAGAGTTACATTAATTTTTGCTTTTTTTATTTTCATATTTGCACATAACTATTTTAGGCTATTTCAATGGAGAAAAGTCGATGCAAGTGTACAGGAATCTCAAAAACATGTGCAATCTATTCTTAAGCAACAATACAAAGCATTAGGCTCCATGAGTTGGCAGGAAGGCACTATTATCATTCTGTTTTTTATTTTACTCATTTTGTGGGTAACACGAGATTTTTCCAATATAAACGGATGGAGCGTTTTGTTTCGAAAAGAGTGAGTAATAATCGATAGATGATGGGTCAACATTGGTTTTGCTTTAGATACGTCACAGATGGAACCGCAGCTCTACTTATTGGCTCATTGCCACTTATTTTACCCAATAAGAATCCACTTAAAAGTACTGCATATAATATAGTTTCGTTTTGGTTATAGACGATTTTATTTCAGAAAATTGGGACTATAATCCAATTCTTGAATGGAGTCATCTCTCAAAAGTATTTCCATGGGGTGTTTTTATGTTGCAAGGTGCTGGTTTAGCTATCGCTGACGGATTTAAGGTATATTTCAAGAAGTAAATTAAATATTCTAACTATATTAGGCAATTTCAAGAAATCGGATTTATCGAGCACAATAGCTACCTTTCTTCAATTCATCGTTGGAACATCTAGAACAGTCACAATTCTTATCGTTATTATCGTTAGTGCTATTTTGACTGAATTCACAAGCAATCTTGCTTGTGCTAGCATACTTTTTCCTATTCTCGATGGCATGGTTAGAACATATCATTTTTTGCTTTCACTATTACAATGAAATGTATTGAATGTGTTTTTGTTTTGAAGGCAAAATCAACTAAAATCCATCCCGCGTACCTGATCATGTCGTCGTGCATGGGAGTTTCACTCTCATTAATGTTACCAATTGGTAAATCGCGTGTTCAATGAAATTTAATATATCTCTTCATACCTTTCTAGCTACACCACCGAATGCCATGATATTTGCAAGTGGTGATGTTAGAATTCGTGATTTGATCAGGGCTGGCGTTGGGTTTAAAATTATTGGCATTCTTGTGATTTTCCTTGCATCAGTGACTGTATTAGCGCCTATATTTCGTATTCACTAAATCGTATCGAGACGAAATCTCACATTATTATAATGAATAGTAGGATTTACATGTGAAATGAGAACTGTATGAAAGACGAACTACAAAAAGTGTTGAAGTATATATGGTAGAGATTTGCATACATTTCCCCTCACACACAGGTAGCGTAAGACGTTTTAATTATTTAATTCACTAAAAAAATGATTTAATCGTAAACTATAATAGACCGTTTTTAGAAACCCTGATCAACCGTGACAGGCGAACTTTTCATATTTTCAATTTCACAGAGATTGTGCTAATAGTTTTTCCTATAAGAGAAAACTTTCTGTGATAGTTACAATTAATACAATCATTTGTTTGAAAGTCAACTTGCATAATATGTTTACATTTATTATAAATGTATGTGAGAAATATAGCTGCTGTCAGTATTCATTTATCTTTAGGAATTAAGAAAAAGAAATATCGCTAAGAATTATTTTACTGAAAACTACATAAATTTTAATTACAGGCTGAAATTTCTATTCTTTCTCGCCTGCATCTTATCCATACTATATTGCAATGTGCTCAAGACACAGCGCCCATAGAATCACCACGCATGACAGACAGTGAATTGTAATTGGTTAACATGCGGCACTCGCGTGTTTGACTGTTAAAATTGCTTAGGGCAGAAACAAAAGGAAAGAAAATAAACGCAATTAGTATTGAAAAAAGGCAATCAACGAAAATAATGGCATATACTGCTTTTCTCGCTATGACCAGCAGGATGCTTTTGTAATACAAATATAAGATGCATTTTAACTCAAAATGGCATTTAGAACTCGCATAAGCAACTATGAAACTTTTTCTTTCATTGGATGCGACATAAAAATTGTTAAACGGATTGAATGATAATTTATTCAAGTGGACTCACACGGCTAACGGTATTCAAAAAACTGGCAAAATCGCTGTCTTTGCTTATGGATCATTGCTATGGTATCCCATTGAGCATGAGAGTGAAACTATTGACGGCTGTATGGTTCGCGAACACAAAAAATAATTTAATTACCAAGATTTTGCTTGTCGCAGTACCATGAGTTCTACTGGTTTGACAATGGGTTGATGTTCAGTTCCCCACGAATATGTGATGGGTTCATTGTTGATTTCGAGTGGTAATCAAATCATTCCATTTATTGAAGCATTTGTAAAACGAGAAACTCCTGTTAGTAAAGATGAATTTGTGATGAACATATATGCATATGACTTTGTAGAGATTATGACTGCCATATCATATCACTAGCCAATCCGCTTTAATATGCTTGGCCAATGAGAAAAGTGCATCCTATTTAAAGCAACCGCTCGCTTTTAAAGAACAATCCGAGAAAATCACACGAGCCTCCGGATTCAGTGGAACTAATTTACAGTATTTAACAAAGCTAGTTCAATTCCACCGTGCGTTGAAAATAGATGATTCATCCACAGTTGAAATTAGAGAGCTCTGTGATAAGTTTCTATTGTGTCGACAACATTCGTTGATGAACAATTCGAAATGGTTGAATATGTACGATCAAATAAAAACTCCACAAAAACATCAGGACGCATTAAGTGCAAGAACAATGACAATTGTGAAAGCAGAGATGGGCAAGTGGGCGATTTTTCGACCCAGGTCACGCCAAGTAAAGTTATTTTTGAATTGCCCATCTCTGGACGAAAGTATGCCTAGAATTAAATATTCAGATTTACGTTTTAGAGAAAAAAAGAATCAATGAGCCATGCTATCAATTATCAATCAAACTAATGCTGGCCATCAGATCAATTGTAGCTCGAATATTCAATGCATTGTACAGCTGCCATTTGAATGAAAAATCACTTTTGTTTGTTTTGTTTTTGTAAAACATTGCTGCAGATAAAAAAAATTCAGAAATATTTGTTCGTACCATGTAAAGTTATTCAAAATAAATATGAGACATCAATATTCTTGGTGTGAAAAGTTGTTTTGCAAAATCATTGACGAACATTAACAAATGAATGAAACTAATCGAAAAGTTGTGTCTTAATCTTTCGCTCTATTGCTGTTAGTAGATTGTATAGAAAACTGGTCTAGTAAAGATGGAAGCAAAAAGCATTAACAATATTATTTTGTATGAAAAGAAATATACAGTAAAATTAAAGAACAGTGACGTTATTTATGCATATGTATGAGTCATCATAGTATGTATCGAGAAAATTACATGATACAATGAGTCAGCGCGTATATGAATCGTCCCAGGTCAATGATTCCGGAGGACGGATACCGTAGCAACCGGCTGGAAAGATGCGGAAAAATCGCCGTATCTGGTCAGAAAGCACGGGTAAGCGGTGAAAAGTGGAAGCAGTATTCCGGTCGGGGATTTCCGGAGTTTTTCCTGTGGATTTCAGTCAACTTCCAGCCGGAAAGCACAGAAAGCTGGCTGGAATCCACAGGAAAAAAATCCGGTAAATTTCGACCGGAATACTGCTTCCACTTTCCAGCGCTTTCCCGTGCTTTCCGGTCGTTTCCCACCGTACCTCCACGACCTGGGGTCAAAACATTATGTTGCTGTTTATTTTTATTCTGTCAATGCAAAATATAAATATTGACCAACCTTATCTTTTGAAACGCAATGTGCTCTGTAAACAAAGAACACGTCAACTCATCTACTGGCTAAAACTGAATGACGGACGGTGTACAGCTGCACATTTGCAGTAGTTTTACGAAAAAAAGGTTTCTAAAATCAGAATTTTCGTTTCATTTTGTTCATACGAAGATAAAAGCGTTTCATACATATAAGAGCAAAGGAAAAAATCTGCCATAGCTGGACAGGACGTTTTTATAGGAACAAAAGCTGATTTAGAATCCTCTGGTAGAAAATGGTTGAAAACTAGCGACAGCATCATTTTTATTCCGTCGAAGAAATTATAGAAATATACATGAAAACTATGAGCAACCGAGTACAATATTCGAACGAGACGTTGAAATGTATCAGCGTGGTTTCATGTAAATATTTTGGTTTTTATTATTGCAGATGTTTTTACTGTTGTTGACGTCATCACAATATAAATATATTACCATACCAGCTGAATGTTTTTTTTTCTTTCTCTCATTCTGTTTCTTTAGCTACCCGTTAGATGTTGTTTTTTTTTTCGCCAAATGCGATCACATTGTAGTTTGCTGCTTGTTTCAAAACTTTATAAATTTTTTTCACTTGCTGTAATGGTTGGTTTTCTCCAATAACGGCTGACTATATATTAACTTTGAGGTAATCAATTTTATGGTTAATCTTCTAGGTCATATCGAACTCTTTATATCTAGTGGATAATAATGAAAATAAAATTCAGTGGATGGAGCTGTAGTTCGAAATTTTGTATTGTTCAAGAAGTGCAACCGAATGATATAATCGAAGCTGTAGTATTTAAAATTGAACAGGCCATCCCTTGCACAAAAATTACTAATGTTATACATGATGGTAGGAAATTAAATAAAACAAAATCCTTTGAATATTATGGTATTTCCGATGGAACTTTAATAGACGTGCAAACAGATACCGAAGATGCAACGTCTAGAAAAACAGTTTGTATGGGTTGCAGCTACCATAATTTGGTACATTTATCAGCGAATGTTGCCCGAGTGCATGAAACCAGATCTCACTTCAGTCAAGAAGCTACTCATGCTTCTCTGCATCAATGGATGCAAAAGTTGAACCCTAAAGATCAAACTAAAATTATACAATTCATTAATTCAGCTAGTGATGGTCTCAAAACTCGATTTATGGTTTGCATTAAAGATATGTTTGAAGTCTATGTAAAAAAATATAGAAATATAGAATATGCTAATCTTATAGATTTTGATTATTGTGAATTATTAAATGAATTACGTTGCCCAGTATGTTGTACTAAGTTTTCTCTTCATCCACACTCGCCGATCACTCCAATTCAGTTGTGTACCATCAGTGACAAACATTATACATGCCATGAATGTGTCAGCAAAGTTAAGTGTTGCCCATTGTGTAAGGGAGAAATTCATACCCAAGCTGTTACTTCTAAATATGTTATGAAGCTCCTTCGGGCAAGCAAGCAAAAAATTGAAGTATACTGTTTGCCAACAGAATTGACTAATATCGATATAAAAGATAATCAACGACCTTTTGCGCATGGTGCTTTTTGCAATGTATACAAAGTGGAAAATTATGCTATCAAATGTCCTCGTGTTCCAACAGTAATTGGTTGTGATATAGAAGATGCTATCATCCATGAAATATTTCTTTCTCGACCGATGAGTCATATACCTAATGTTTTAATAGTATACGGTGGTATTCGATTACCAACTTATGGTATGTCTATTGTTATGGAATTCGTTGATGGCCCAAGTCTCGCCAAGGCATTATCTGATGACACGATTCTGAATTTGACATTCGAAGAGCGTCTAGAAATTTCACTAGGAGTTTGTAAAGGTCTTGGAGAGTTACATTTGGCAGGAATCGTGCACAGAGATTTCAAACCAGCAAATGTTCTTCTTAAAAAAGTATCTAATGGACACGGCTACGTACCAAAAATAGCTGATTTCGGAGTGAGTTTTCTCATACAAACAGCATCAGCTACAGCCGTACAAAAATTAGGCGGCACTGTTGGATATGATGCACCCGAAGTGGCTGATGGAAATACTCCATCATTTCAATCGGATATTTATGCTCTTTCATTTACACTCTACGAACTATTGACAGTTCATCGCCCATTCATTGGTCTAAAAGATACGCAAATAATAACGAAATACACAATAAAAGGGGAACGTCCCAAAGATTGGAGTATTCGTGCTAATAACCCGACAGTAAACATTCTACCAGATATGTTAAAAAATGTCATTGAGAAAGGTTGGCTACCAACATCTGAAGATCGTGCGTCAATCGGTGAAATTATCTATGCGATAAGAAAAACGATTAATTCTGATTATAAGAGTTGTGCACGAACATTGTGGGAACGCTTTCATTATTCAAGCAGAGATTCATCGTACGAATACGATTTCATCGACAAATACAACACATTTGAATTGCTAGCAATACAAGAAATCATCAAAAGATTAGTGATTGAAGATAGTGAAGCGGTTCAACTCTTATTAAATAACTATGCTTGGGGTTGAGTAAAATCCTAAATTACTACGTTGCATTTCTTGTATTGAGTTATCAAAATCATAATAGAAAACCGTTCGAAGATCAGTGATTCAATAGTTATTATAATAAGAATACAATTATTTGAATAATATTTCAAACGCAAATATATATGTATTCGTATTTTCGTTTAGTTTTCGATTAGATGATATCACGATGGTTCTGAGAACTGTCGTAAGTATTAACCAAAAGCACCGACAAAACATATTATATATCCAATAAAGACCAAAAACTACTGACTCTTTCTTATTAAAAGATACAAGAGACAAGTAAAACTAGATTAAATAGAAACTAAGGGCGCACGGATTTAAAATAGAAATGAACCTCGAATATTCCGGGTTCGGTGGAAAAGGCAGAAAGGGAAAATGCCGAAAAGGCAAATGCAGAACGGGAAAATGCAGAAATATAAACGTCGAATGAAAGACAACAGAACAAGGAAAACGTCGAAAAGTAAAATGTTGAAAATTCAACTGTTTAATAATCTTAAAGGCAAACAGAATTTTATTGGATCACATGATAAAAGTCAATGGAAAAGGGAAAAACTAAGTTAATAAGCATTATCTCCTTTTTTTGTGTGATCCAAGTAGTAATGCTAATTCCTTCAATAGTTGTTTTTACGTTGATCTCATCGTTCTTGGACCGTGTTTTAAGCGTTTCAAATCTTTTCTGAAAAGCTGTTGCGTACTTTGATTCTTTTGCAGATGAAGCACCACCAGCTAGTTAAGCTATTTCGACACAGACTCCAGTAGCAACCAATGTAAGCTGAAGAACAAAATTTCATTATCTATAGACATCTTTTCCATTTCACGTTTTCATTTCCAAGAATTTTCTGCGTTTCTCTCTAGTATAGGTTTTCGCCGAGATTTTTATTAATTCTACTTTCCCGTTCGACGTTTTCACCTTCTGCAATTGCCAGCTTCGGCATTTCCCTTTTCGGCGTTTTTCTGTTCTGCCTTTTCCGCCAATTCGAATTTTCCTGCTATAATTCGCAAAATTTTATCCATAATATTATTGTAAAATTCTACCAGTAGTCGATTAATCAATCTAGAAATCGATAACATATCTAATTATCACCGAACAAAAATACTATTACATTTGAAAACAATGAAAATTAACTTGAAAAAGCCAAAGAAAAGATTACTGAGGTCATTTACCAACCTAAAAGAAAACATAGTGTAAACTCAATGAAAATAAGAAATCCAATAAAAACAACCGATCTTTTCGTCTTTATCTGAAGCGTGAGATTATAGGAGGTTTTTCATAGGTGTAGATTATCTTATAGTTCAGCTAGATATAAAGGTATGACTAACAGTGTAATTACACGAAACTATGACTCAGCTAACCATACAAATATTGATACCCATATGGAAACTGACATTGGAATACATATCGACATCCGCACCTTCTCTAGCGTCGGATGCTCGTGCTACTTAGAATTGAAAAGAATGCATTTCTTTTATGTACAAATAAATGAAGCCTATTCGATTTTGAATTAAAAATCGATAATATGTAAATAATGTTATTTAACTGTAATTTAAAAATGAATTGACTTTATTTGAATAATATCAAATCTATTTTCTCCTCAATTCAGAAGAAAACTTCATAAATATATTTGTATTCGATATGTTTTTTGGTTCATTATTTTTTTCTGAAGCTTGAAGACATTTTAAAAAATGTTTCTGAGGATAAAAAAACTAGAGTCCAATCAACGATTCATTATATCAGGTCAAATAAGACTCTCGTTGATTTTATAATTAAAAAAAATACGTAATATTCCTTTTAGCTCGATTACTTTACTCTATTTTATGAGTAATTAAATTATTCCATCTTGATATTAATACTAAGTCGCATTGGTGCGGCTCAATTTAATATTTAACCAGGCTAATCGTAGTGTGTATTTGGCATAAACTAAGAGTATGACTTATAACATTCCGAGTTTATTCTGATTTGATCGAAGTTTTTATTTTGTCAGAATACCTAGTCATGGTAGTTAGAGAAAAAGACATTGCAGAGTAAATTTTACCAGTATCATGGACTAGTCATATCACCTGTCTTCATTTATTTTTTGCTTATTTGCAAGATTTGAGTGCATCACTTGGAAAAACGGGAAACTCATGGAAGTACTTTCTAAAGACGAGTTGCTCAAGTAGCCCAAGCAGCCCTTTACAAAAATCTAATGTTTATGTTTCACCATGGAATTCAGAGTACAATCTTTAGAATTCAATTCTACGCATGACAATACCTGACTAGAACGGTTTCATATATGAATCACCGGTTGGAATTAAAGCTATAATGAAATCCAAGTCGAAATTATTGATTTTTTCTAAGTAGTTTTCGTCGAAAAACTTTCTTTATGCAACACGCGTTTCTTGTACGACAAAAAAGGTTCATTCTTCACAGCACGACGATTGACATATAGATGGGTTTTTCAAGAAATTGTACTGACGTACACAATTTAACTTAGCTACGTAGTCTATAATCAATAAAGAGAGAAGATAAACTTTAAAGAAAACTATATTCTTTCAAACCAGTCTTTCATATTGTGTCTATTTATATGCGCTTCCGCCTGTCATGTTTTGTCAATTAGTCTTTTCCAGAATGTTTTCAATTGTTTTGGTAATTTAAATAAATGTGCCCAAAATGATTTATTGTTAAACACGACCGTGCACCATTGAATCACTTTTTCATCGTCGAGTGATTCCATGATACCGAAAATAAGCTCATTGATACCGGACTGTTCAAACTCTTTGCCTGAATCTTCGTCTACAAATTTCTGACTATTTACTGCTGTGCACAAGCCCATATTGCCAAAATAGACAACACCATTTTCTTCTCGAGTTCTTTGATGATAATGCTCTAGTAAATTTTGAAAGTCTTCCATGACAGCATCTCGTTGTGGCTTTTGCCCAGCCCACTTATTTGTACACACAAGTGCACAAAATATTTGTTTTTTCATGCACTCATCCAACAGCCAACGTAACTGCTGAAGATTTGCAAAAGAACCTGGCGATGCACAATAGATCATACACAGTATATCGGACTTGGGTTCTTTTAAAATGCCTTCTAGTCTTTTTCGAATTTTGTCTTTTGTCCAACTTTCGAATCCTGGTGTATCCCAAAAGTTATATTGATAACTTACGGCTTCCGAATTGATTTCAATTTCACCTCTAAGAACATAACGTGACATCATGCTCGTACAAGAATCAAGTCCAGCACTTGTGTTAGCTAGCTTCTGTTGACAAATAGCATTTACCAGAGTACTTTTCCCGACTCTTGCTGATCCACACAATACAATATTGATTTCTTTGTATGCGTTAGAGATATCTCGATGTAGAACAGAATCACGAGTAACAGCAGTACCAACTTCGAAAATTTTAGATGTCACATGTTGATAAGTATTTGCTAATTTTTCTGAAAGAGATGAATTTTGAGCACTGTCACTTGATACTGTTGCTAATGTACGCCAATTTACATCTTCTTGTGTCAGCTGTACAAATGGAGGTGATACTGCATCTGAAGAAGATATGTTAAGATTTAAATCTGTACTTCTTGCAACGGATGCTGGCGTACTTCCTGTGCCAAATTTTATTTTCAATTGATCGATCACTAATTCATTTAAAGCATCAGCTGGAGAACTAGAAGTTGACGGCTTGAAATATTAAAAAAAAATTATCTTTAACATTTCCGACAATAAAACGGTTGCTCAAGCAGTACTAACAATGCAGCGAATCATGAAATCTTTTTTGACACTTACCCTGTCATCATTTATTGCTATGTCTCTGGGTTTGGTAGTAACAGTCGGTGTTTGTAGTTTTGTTGTTCTTTCATCTTGATTTTTGCTTAAATTTCGTCGCGCCAGATCCATAATTTGCTCACGTATCACTGTTTTCATGCACAATTGCAATACAGGGTACTCCATTGTGAGAGCTTTAGTATCCTTCAACATATTGTCATTATCCAGCATTTCTTGATTATTTAATAAAATGAGATAATAATTTTCATAATCGATTTCTGCTTTACGTATACTATGTTCACACGCATACTTAATGATATATTGAACTGTTGATTCCGGCGAAATTGGTACATTAATACTTTCGCCGGTTCTTTTGAAGCGAACTTCAATCGTCTGAGATGCCATTGGTCTCTAAATTGAAATTTAGATGATACTTAATATTGTTCACGCCAAGGTTTTTCTACCGACAGCCTTATAAAATGAATCGATAATTTTTCAGTATAAATTTCTATTCTATCTCTACTAGATATCAATGTAGTGAACCGTCAATGTTTTTTTACTCTTTATGTATACCCTCATCTTTCTCTGGCAACGAATTCATTTTTTGACTCAAACGCAGATGGACACACACACTGCCTCCGCCGCCAAACTAGTACTGATGTTCGAAATCTTCAGATTGATGATTAATGAAATTCACCAGAAATGTATAATTCATCCTTTTTTTAACTCTATCCAAACGGAAGTGAGAGAAATGAATTATCACCACGAGAGGCTTTTTTTTATTTTGAAATAAAACAGTGGCGCCATGCTGCTATGAAGTAACTTGTAAAGAATGCAACATGTTTGCATCAGTAAATTTTCTCTCTCCAATGTAAACATTGTCGCATACAATTTGAAGGCACCAATGGCAAAAAACATTGATGTAATGTCAAGGTTTCTATTTTTTTCTCTTTTCTAGTATGTACATTAAATTCATTAGCGAACGATGAAAAATTTTTTGATATACGAAAAAGAATCATTCAGTCATACTCTTCAACGAGATTTCTTTACTATTCTATTGAGCGAATAGGTATAATCACCATTCAAAAATTAGAAATTCAAGAGAAACAGTTGCTATTCAATTTCTGAAGAACGCAATGAGGATCTCATGTGTCCATATTTATGACCTCATTATTAAGGTTGTGCACGATATTCTTTCAGATTTCTTCTTTATATAAAAATAAATGTGGAAACTTCGGATTTCATCCGAGAGTTATGTGTACTGCAAAAAGTGCATGCGACATGAGTCATTCTAGAATGTCTGAACACGAAAATTATCATGAGA
>CAJNYU010000140.1:0-42658 GCA_905331475.1 Rotaria socialis
TCATGTTACCACATTAGCTGGTTATTTTTTTATTCATGTAATGCATTAGTAACACGAGTGAGAATCGATACAATGTTATAATTTATGTTACCAGATTAGCTGGTTATTTTTTTATTCATGTAATGCATTACTAACACGAGTCTGAATCCATACAATGTTATAACTTATGTTACCACATTAGCTGGTTATATTTTTATTCCTGTAATGAATTTGTAAAACGAGTGAGAATCGATACAAAGTTATAACTTATGTTACCACATTAGCTGGTTATTTTTTTATTCATGTAATGCATTAGTAACACGAGTGAGAATCGATACAATGTTATAATTTATGTTACCACATTAGCTGGTTATATTTTTATTCCTGTAATGAATTTGTAACACGAGTGAGAATCCATACGATGTATGACTTCTGTTATCGAAATAGCTGGTTATTTATTTATTCCTGTAATGTATTCATAACACGAGTGATTAACTTTGCAGTGTATGACTTCGGTTACTGAATTAGCTAAGTCAAGTGTCACTGTTGAGCTTTATTCTTTATTATTATGTGGAAATTTTAGTGCGTTTTAAATTTTACTTTATCTCATGATTCGCTGTCTGTAGTGTGGCATAGATTTTAGTTTTAGTTCAGAACATATGTTGTTGAAGGCGATCAGTTAGTTTCGTGTTAAGGTAATAGCGGAAGGTTGTAATTTGATTTTCAATTTATCCTCAATTAGTTTTCTTGGCTCGTTGAACAGCGGCATGATGTTTTAAATTATTAGTTTTTCCTCTCTACTTATATTCACTGTGTACATTTCGATTGAAACTGTTGTAATCAGACTTATGTGAGCATTAGATGGTTTGGGGTCGAACAATGATAATTGTAGATTTAATCGGTGCTCCATCGGTGCTTTCCTAAATAATTTCTTATAAAGTAGTTAGATATTTCTTTTCGTTCAGTGTTCGTCAGATTTCAGACTGATTTCGCTAATTTATAAGTATTTATAATCGGTTGTTACTCCTGAAATATTTTAGATAATCTTATGTTGATTTAATTTGGGTGTTTTCGTATATATGGGATAAATTTTGAATTATGTAAAAATGTTGTTTTTTTCGATGTATTATATGTACTTTCATTATATTTCAATTCTTTTTATTTTAGATTATTAAAATATTTCCTTATTATTGTAGACCATTGTTTTTGATATTTCTTAGAATGACTTTAATTTTATTCAATCAATTGAAATTAGCTATTTAAATGATTCGTTTTCATTCTATTATCTCTTCTCATTTTAGATTTTAATTCATTATTTTATTGTCTTTGGTTATTACTTTTTAGATTGATGGTAGCTGTGCTCATTTGATTTGTATCATTTTTCATTTTAGATTTCTCTCTAATATTACTCATTATATTTAATTCTTTTCTTATTTTAGATGTATGTGTTTTTATACTGATATGCATTGGATTCTTTTCAATGTAGATATATTCATATTATTTCCGTTTGATTTCTTTTCATCATTTTCAATCATTATTCATTCTAGATTTTTTTGTATTATTTTGATTTGATTCAATCGTTTCTTTTTCTAGATTAAAAGCAATGACTTTCATCGTATTAATTGTTTTTTACCTGATTTATCAAGTTTACTTTCATTAAACTTGTTTAAGTTTTTATTTCAGATTTTTTTGCAACATTATCATTTAATCTATCCTTTTCTTTTTAGATTTATTTCTATTATATTCATTTTACTTCATATTTTTCGTTTTAGATTAATAAGAAAGATTTTTATCACATTCTATTGTATTTTGAGAATTTATTTTTGCTTGTTTTATTTTCATTTGATTTTGATCTTTTTCCTTTCAGATTCATTTGAAAATGTTTCATTATATTGAATTGCGTTTTACTTTTAACCCCTTCAATCCCGCATGTCATCTCGTAGATGACATGCAGAACGAAAAAGGAATATTTTGCGTTCTTTCGTCTTGTTAGACATCGAGGATCATATGATATATTCAAAGGAAAATCGCTCCGCATGGCTATGAAAAACGAATTTATATCTTGAACACATATGTTTTAGATAGCTGAACGCAAGAGAGAGAGATTCAACTATCTTTTTTCGTGTTTCTGCAGAACGCAAGAAAATGTCGGGATTGAAGGGGTTAATTTGTTGGATACATTTCGAGTTTTGTAAACATGATCTTTTTCAGATTTCGAAAACTTATTTTTATTTTGCTTTTAGGTTTCTTTTGTTTAGGTTAATACTATGTGTTTGTACTATATTCAACCTTTTCTATGGTACATTTTTCAGATCTATTTCGATTATATTCAATCATTTTTATTTTAGATTTATAAGTCATATGGTGATTATATTCCATGGCTTTTTCTCGATTTATGTTTTCGACATTTGAATATTATTTGATTTAATGTATTCTTTTTCAATTCTAGATTTAGTCAATTTTTTTTACAATGTTTACTTTGCCAATATTCATTATTTATATCAATCTGATAGTTGACTAATTCGTTATTAGCACGCGAATTTAGTTTCCTCATTTCAGTTTCAAATTGAAAACAAAGTTGGGCCAATCTTTTCGCTTACTCGTTTTTAATTAGTGAGTGAATTGCTTGTCCTTTTTTTGTTTTCATATAACAAATGAAATTAAATCAACGAATTTCCTTACTTCATCTTAAGCACTAAGCTATTTTTAAGCTGATCGCTAATCGCTAATCGCTAATCGCTGATCGCTGATGGATAATGGCAGAACTAGCAATTTTTTTCGTTTTATATTTCGGTTTGATATATAAAGTTGTATCAACTGAATAGGTCATTGAAATTCTTAGAAATTCAAGTTGCATTTTTTTCATCCTTTAATTTAGTATAAATTTGTTCACCTTTCTTTTTCTAAAAGTTGTTTTCCTTTTGCGTGAATATTCTAACGTTGTACTTCACTATTATTCGTATTAAATTCGGTTGCTTAATTCCTCTTCTATTCTGCTTATAGCTCAACGAATATTTTTCAAACAGATTTAACACGTTAGTCATTGATGAAATCATTAATTTTCGATTCACTATCATGTATACAAAACAATTTTATGCTTTTATTTTATTTTCTAGAATCTTCATTTGTTTTCTATTTCTACACGATTCAATTCGAGTTGAATTAAATCTAATCGTATAGATGATTTCTATTACGGTGCCAATATTAAAATTGTCCTCACTATTTCTTTATTGGATTTCTTTAAAATCACAATGTTTTATTATTGAACCAATAGAAAAATATACTCGATTTGATTCTATCAATTTTGACCTAAATATACCTGATTTATCACAATTATCAGATATTTTATTCATTTTTAATGAAGAAAATTATTTCATGTATTTATTCAACATTTTGTATGTGAAGAGTTGATTATATCATATGCGTCTGCGTGAAATAAGATCAATTATATCTCTTTATCTTAAATACCACTTGTATTTTGTATAGAAACAAGAGTTCAATTTAATTCTCAAGCAATCAAAGAATTAAAAGATTTAGATTTATTTCGTACATCGTATCATAAGTTTAGTTGCCTTTTCATATATCAAAGCTAAAAGTTTACTTATACCCTTATCCACAAAAAGTGGTGAACAACAGAAGATCTTAATATGAATTTGTTCGAGTATTCAATATAATTTTCTCTATATATTTCCATTAGAAATATATTGTTTTTGAACATTCTGATTGAGATGATAAATGATATGACTGGTTTTTTAACGTATTAGATAATTTTAAACTTTTTATTTTCAGAATCACTTCATCATTTAGTAAAACTATGAATTTCAAGAAATAGCTTTTCAACAGTTTTTCAGATAATGATATTGTTTTCTATCATCAGAGAATTAAAAGAAAACTTTTCATTGATTAAAACTAGTTTATTGGAGCAAGTTTTGACTCAAGTTTTTGGAAAGAATACAAGTTGCAAGCAGCATGAGTCACAGCTCTTTCTTTGCTTTAAATCAAGCATTTGATTGTATTGTGAATTTGGCTCGCATTGTGTTCAATAATCTTCGTTTGTTTTCTCATGGACAGTAGTTTTTATTTGGCATCTACTGAAATTATACATAATATCATAATTAGTTTTTATCCAAATTATCATTAACAATCAGATTTTTATATCTCTTGTAAGTATTACTGGAAATTTTTCATTTCGGATTACAATACAATAAGTAAATTCCTGAACCTATTTTAATTATTTTGATCCTACGAAAACCGATGTAGGACATCATGAGAAAACTCTATTTGAAAATTATGTTAAACTGAAACATCGCTATCATCTACTGTTTAATAGTATTTTGAAATACAGACATGATAAACACTATTATCCATCAATTATTCAAAGTTTAGTATTGCCTACAGTAATTTATGGTAGACTAATTTCATGATGAATTGCTGAAAACTATGATTGTTATCATAGTCCGTTTCAATAAGAAATGAGTAGGTTTCTTCGAATACATTTTGAGCCTGATATGAATACCATTACGTTAAGTTCCTTCCATACAGAGGTGAGCCTTTCGTTGGATATAAATACAAGAAAAATACTTAATTAGAAATATTTACGCTCACATTCGAACTGCCTAATCGTTTCTCATATATGAAACAAACAGAAAATTTTAATTTTACTCATTTCCGCCTATATTCCGTTTACCCAATGACTTAATCAGGTCAAAATTGAAAAAAAATATATTTACACTAATAGTATTAAGACTCATATACAATTCAACAAATGATCGTTGCATGAAACGAGAAGATAAAATTCATAATATTTCCTATTACATTTAGTTCAACAAATGCTTTAACAAGTCTACAAAAATGAGAATATTAAATTCCAAACATCGACGCTTACATGCATGTGAGCAAACGGATTATTCATCTCCCAATGAAATACAAATAATAAAATTCGTCGTATTTCTAGTTACAATCACTTGTGTTACTCTTTTTTCATATCTGAATGCGATATAAATACTAAAACGCAAACTTCTTTTCGCATACATTTAGTTCAGCATATCATTACAGATGTGTGAATGAAACAAAAATAATAATATCACCTAATGTTTTCACACACATTTAGTCGAAAACTTGATTCTTCCTATCTGGACAAGAAAATTAATTCTATTCGTTCATGTTTTCATTAACATTCGTTTCAGACAAATTTCTTTTTGTGTTAATAAAATAAATGTTTTCAACGTAGCATTATTAAAAGTGTTAGTTTTCCAACTAATAATTTTATTGTGTCTAAAGAGAAGAAAAAATTTTGACTTGAAATATTTACATAAGGATAGGTTTTGTATGGAAAGTGATGGGATTTTATATAGGTTCATGGAGAGGAATCGAGCTGAAGAATTCAACGGCGAGTTCAGTGCTTCACAAGTTTGAACTGAGGGTGTTGGTTCACACTTGGTAGAAGTTTTCCGCGTTAGAGCCTAAGTACGAGTGACACTTTATGTAACTAACTGAAGATTAGGGAATCCGGATCCTAATTTCCTTTCGTCAAGCTCTATAAAATATTGTCCTTTCTAGAAAAAACAATCCAAAGTATAGTCGAAACACATTCTTTACATGTGTGAGGTATATTTCATGGTTATACGGAACTTTAATTCTTCTAGTTAGAGATCATCAAGATATAAAATAAATTTCAAGAAAAGTCAAAAATATTTCCTCAATCATCTTGCTCGTGAGAACGAAACAAAAAAAAATTTAGTTCCTGTAAATGTAGTTCCTCATAAACGCATAGAATGTTTCAATAAAATATATTGATAGACATAGAAAAGATCACTAAATTCTATACAAAATTCAAATGTTGTTAAGAAATCATACAGTAGTTAGAGCGGAAAAATTGTTCTTAATACAGCCCCATTGAAGGTAATATTTGGATACCTTCCATATCTTTCTAACAATACTAAGAAATTCTGAACCTTTTCACGATAAACATATTTTGTGCAAATCTGTCGACCTTGATCAATGTTGTAATAGCGCCATTAACTATCGCTTACTCTTCGAATTTAAATTAAGACCTATTGCAAACCACTTAATTGATTGCTTCTAAGATTAACCAATAAACTATTAGTCCACACAAACAATTTCACGGTATTTAAGAAAGCTCACCTTAAAAAAGTTCTCAACTTTGATCTAAATACAGAAATAATATTATTTAAAGTCCGTTTCAATTGTCATTCGTTTGACACGACGACTGCTTTCGTATGAATAGCGAATTACAATTATTCGTAGTCGCTTTCACGTACCTTCCATTGCACGAATCATATCATTCGCGCTAAAAACAAGAAATAAAAGCATTTCCAGTGATTTCCACATACCTTTCGTTAAAAACGCCGTTTAGTTAGATCTGTAACCATGGCATAAAAATTAATTCAAGCCGTTTTCACACATCTTCGATTCTAAACGTCGCCTACTTTGTTCTGAAAATAGAAAAAAAACTCATTTCCAGTCAATTAACCGTACCTTTGGTTGAAAACATCACGTAGCTTCCTCTACAAAAAAAATATAATTTTAGTGAAACGCGTTTTCCACAACCTTTCGTTCAAAAATTCTTATAAAGCGTTCTAAACGAAGCAAAGAAAAATTGTGTACCGACAATTTGACGAACAATTCGCTCAGAATTCCATCTAAAACGTTCTAAACAAAACCAACAAAATTATTTAGAACGATTTTCACATACCAGTTGTTCAAAATGTCGTCCAACAGCTTCTTAAAAAAAAAGAATTTATTTACAGTCATGCTACCCTACAAGTCGTTTGAAAATTCCTGTAAAATATTCTAAACATTCTAAACAAAGCAAATGATTTTGTTAAAAGGTTATTTCCTCTAGTAGTCGTTCAGAATTCCATGAAAATCGCTCTAAACAAAAGAAATAAAAGTATTTACTACCATTTTCACTTACCAGTCGTTTAAAATATTATTGAACAAGTTCTAAAAAAAAGAATTCATTTAAAAGCTGGCTCCACTACCTTTCGTTCGAGAAATCTTGTAAATCGTTCTAAACGAACCAGAATAAATTGTGAAAAGGGAATTTCACGTGCATTTCGTTCAAAAATGCTTCTAAAACGTTCGAAAACAAGCAGATAAAATTGTTTAAAGGTTGTTTCACTAACCAGTCGTTCAGAATTGCAACTAAATCGCTTTAAATAAACGCAATTAAATTATTTAGAACGATTTTCACATATCAGTCGTACGAAATGTTGTACCTCAGGTTCTGAAAAAACAAAAACAAATTAACTCAAGGCACATTTCCTTACATCTCGGTTCAAAATGCTTCTAAAACGTTCGAAACAAAGCAGATGAAATTGTTTCAAGGTAACTTAACTTACCAGTCTTTGAAAATCCCACGGAACACGTTATAGAAAACAAAATCATTTTGAGCATTGTTTCGGAACAATTCGTTCTAAAATTCTTATGAATCGTTGTAAACAAATGAAATCCAATTATGTGAAAGGAATTTCCAGTACCACTCGCACAGAATCGCGTGGAACACGTTCTGAAAAAAAAGAGATCATTTAGCGTAATATTCCCCTTCAACTCGTTCAAAAAGCGTTTTAAATCATTCTAAACTAAAGAAAGAAAATTGTGAGAAACGAATTTCACGTACCATTCGTTGAAAGTCAAGTCGAACACGTTCTAGAAAGAAACAATAAAACATTTTGAGCATTGTTGGTGAACGTTTCGTTCTACATCGTTGAAAACAAAACGAAATAAAATAATTACGAACGAATTTCACTTAAAAGTCGTTCAAAATCTTCTCGAGCACTTTCTAGGAAAAAAAACGAAATCATCTAGAGTCATACTCCACTATAATTCTTTGTCAAAGTGTAATAAATTGATCTAAACAAAACGAAATAAAACTATTTGAAACGAATTTCAGTGACTAGTCGTTCAAAATCAACTTGAATACGTTCTAGAAAAAAAAATCATTTCAAGCAATATTCCGGTAGAATTCGTTCGAAGCGTCTTATAAATTGTTCTAAACAAACAAACTCAAATTATTTTAAAAGGAATTTCACTTACCAGTGGTTTAAAATTTTTGTCTAACACGTTCTAGAAAACAAATCCAATTGGAGCATCGTTAGTCGATCTTTCGGTATAAATCGTATTGAACAACCAAAATAAAATTGTTTGTAACTAATTTCAGGTACCATTCGTTGAAAATCACGTCGAATACATTCTAGAAAAAGCAAAAAAACATCACTAAAACCATTGTTCCTCATCCATTCGTTATAAGTTGTTATAAATAAAAGAAATAAAATTATTTGAGAGGAATTTTCCTTACCAATCGTTGCAAATATCGTGGAACTCGTTCTACGAAAAAAAACAAAATCATCTAGAGCCATACTCCACTATAATTCTTTGTCAAATTGTAATAAATGGATCTAAAGAAAACGTAATAAAATAATTTCACACGTATTTCACTTACCAGCTATTTAAAATCTGCTCGTACAGATCCTAGAAAAGAAAAAGAAAACGCTTGGACCATTGTTCATCAACTTTTCGGTATAAATCGTATTATACAAACAAAATAAAATGCGTTGAAACGAATTTCAGATAGCAGCCGTACAGGATAAAGTCGAATAGGTTCTAATAAAGAAAACGAAATCGTTTGTAGCGTTGTTGATCAACCATTCGGTATAAATCGTCTTAAACGAAAGAAATAAAATTAGTTGAAACGTATTTCACTTACCAGCTATTTAAAATCTAGTCGAATGCGTTGGAGAGAAAAAAAAAGAGATGATTTAGAGCATTGTACCGGAACAATTCGTGCTAAAATTCTCATAAATCGTTGTAAACAAATGAAAGAAATTTATTGAATACGATTTTCGCGTACCAATCGTTCAAAACGTTGTGGCACCGGTTCTAAAAAAATATAATTGTAATAAAAGGTAATTTCAAGTACTATTCGTTCAAAATTTAATTTAAATCGTTTGAACGACGCAACTTGAATTAGTTTAAGGCATTTTTACGTACCATTCGCTCAAAATGTCGTGCAATTCGTTGTAAGAAAAATGTAATTGAATAGTAGCCATGTTCGTGTACATTTCCTCCAAAAATTCTTTTTAATCGTTTTGAAGAAAATAAGTAAGTTTATTCAAAGCATTTTCACGTACCATTTATTCAAATATCCTTCAGTATATTCTGTTAAAAAAAAGTGAATTATTTAAGGGCATTTTCGATGAGAAAATCATCTAACTCGTTCTTAACAACGGAATAAAATTATTTGTAAGCGTTTTGACGTACCTATGATTTAAGAAATGTGGTAGTCGCATATGAAATTGAGAAAGAAAATAATTCTATTGGATCTAGACGATGCTGTTTTTGTTGAGTTGATTCCCTGGTAGGAGATTATCTGAAAGAGAGCATCATTCATTATATGTTGACATTGTTGTTGATGTTTCTTTTTTCTCGGGTGTAAGTAGAAGAAAAAAGAATGAGCTGTTTGTTTTAAACGTATTTGCCGTGCAGTAGATGATTGCGTTATAAATGAAGAAATGAAAAAAGGTTAGTTGTTTCATTAACTAGAATGGTTCGGTTAAATTTTTGGATTCATGGCGATCTAGAGTAAAAGTGATTCAAGTGAATTATAGTCTAAGTTAGTTTTCATTCATCGCGAGATCTCAGTAATTCAGAAGCGTTATTGTTAATAGGTTGAGGTGTTTGAATCTATTTGATTCTCTTACGCACTTTATGTTGATGAACATCATTGTTATTCTGAATTCATTGTTAGTGGATAAGTTGTTTTATTCGCATTATAATAAAAATATATTCCTGTTCTAGAAAAGGATGTATTCGATATGATTTTTCGTTCTGTCAACTTCACGTGGAGTTGGCTATGAAACAAAAATAGATTTTTTCATTTGACGAACTTGTACTGGTAAAATTGACATTGGTTAAGCTGGATATTTGTTTAGAGTATAATTTTGCATGTTCAATTCATTTCGATAACTACATCAAAAAGATTTAGATCTAATTATTCAGTTTAGCCGCGTTTCTTCTCTGGAATTATAAAATACATATAATGTTTATCCTTTTCATGTCTGCAGGAAGAAGGGTTCACAGTCTCATCTATCAATGCACTTTTTCTTTATTAGTCAACAGTAAGTACTTACGTCGATAAAATGACAGTTACTTAAAAATTTTTAAATGATTTTTTAGTGAAATCAAATATCACTAGAATAAATACAGAACCGATCACAGATTATATTTTTTTCCTAAAGAAAAATCTGATCCATATAAACTATTCGTTTAAATAGTTAACAATTAAATTAATGTATGTTTTTCTAGAGAATGCTTATAAAAAGTCTAATAATTAATCACACTCGTTGTTACGAATTCTTTCGGATAGTTTTCTTCCAATATTTTTCACGGGTTATGCCAATTAAATTTGTATTAGGATCCCATTCGATGAGATATCTTACAAACCATTGATGGGATGGTCAATTTTAATTACTTTTAATCACAAGCTAGCAGCATAACTTTGAATTAAGCTTTTTTATGCTTAGTTTTATACAATAAAAATTGAGAATAGTGAATATGTAAATAAGATTATTCTATTAGAATCTTAACCAATCTCAATTAAAAAAACATTGCATTTCATTTCTTTATTTCTTCGGACTTGGTGTATATAACAAATTGATATCATATGTGAAAATATTGATGCCTGATAGATTTATTAGTTTCATCAGCAATCGAGTATATGTTAATAAGCATCAAAGTTATTCAATTTAATTTGTTTTCTGAACTGTTTGTCTCATAACCACATCGAAAACAATTTCGTTATGTTCGTAAATCTAGTCAAAATGATAAACATTAAAATTGTTGTTATTGAGAACTTATATTCATCAACTTTGATCGAATACCGATGCTGTACATATATTATAAGTTTAGCTTTCTCTTGAATCATTTTGGTCACTAGAGAAAATAGAATGTAGCAACGACTTTAATTAACTCGACAGCAAATTAAAGATGAAGAAGCTTATACCGTACGCGTACACGCCATGATGTTCGAAATTTTATTGTTCTAATCTAAGATGAAATGAGTTACAATGAATAACTATAGGCTTGGGAACAGAAAAGAAATTCAATCAAATTGAAATATAAAGTGTGCTTTTTCTTATAAATGAATAATGCTGAAAATCAAATATCAATATCACTAGAAACTCTAACTAATGTATAATTTATTCTTGTTAGTAACAGAATAAAAAAATTTGCTTCAGTAGGAATATTTTTAGTCTTATGGGCGAAGAAAAGAACACATTTCCATTTTTAAACAAAATTTCCACCAAACAGTTACCTGACAAAAACAATAGAAAAGCATTTTAAGGAATAAGAAAGATAAACTATTTTCTAGAATAGTCAAGTTTAATCTCACAAATATTAAGTAGAAATTTTCCCATCGGAAGATTTCTCTTTTCTTCACTGCTTGATTTATAACAACGGATCATTATTCTATGCTATGATATTTTATTTTTTATTATTGATTCATATACTAATGGTAGTATCGATCAATGTTCTCATTAATTTTGCATACATTTTCTTTCAAAAGTGTTCATGAACGACCACTTTAAAACATAAAAGTATTTTATTATTCAGTAGTCGCTGGAATTCTAATCTACATCTTCTACTTTTCAACCAACTATACTAACAATTCTTTTATTAAAGACAATGGTAGCATTTGGCCAATATTTTACTTATGTCTTTTTTTCGTTAGCCAATAGATCATCAGAGCTTTGTTTTAAATCTAATTTTCTCACGAATGAAAAATGTGATTGTTGTCAATGCTACTTTTACAATGCATCCATAGAATTTCTTTTCATTTTAAGTGTTGAAAGTCTTAAGATAGCTCAACTACATCACCACGTATAGTGTGTTTTCTGGCACATCCCACTGTTTCTTTCAGTATGAAAAAAAGACTTCTGAGCTACTAAAGGATTTAACAATCTTAAATCAAATCCAATACTTTTTACTCGTCTATTCTGAAAACTATTTGAGATGATGTCTTGATTGTGTCCATAATGAACTTTCGAACAAAAAAAATAGGAACTTACCCAATACAAATATAGTGAGGTAGTCTTCCACAATTCAATTTTTTTAAAATTTTCACATATTAATTGCACAGGTCTTTTCAGTAACTTCTATGATTCATCCTCAATGATAGTCAATTGAATAAATCGATCTGCTCATACTTTTTGAAACAGCGAACAAAATCAACTATAGGCTGACGATTTCGACACGAACCAGTGATTTCTTTTTCTATTTTATCCCTACCTCAGAAATATTTCAATGAGTACTAAATTAATAGATGAATAGCTATATATATTTAGAATAATTAATTACAAAAATGTATGTTGAAGACTACTTGAAGAAATATTCCCTATATAAATATATGAAGCAATTGTTCTACGACATAAGAATTACGTTTTTCTTTGATAAAACAATTTTTCTTGTTGTTCATATTTTAGCTTGATATTCAATTCAAGTAGAAAAACAGTTAAATCAGTAGGGAACTATTTAATATCTTGAGGGTGTACGCTTTCGGTTGAAAAAGATTAAAGTTCAACCAAAATGACACGTATTTATGTACAGAAACATAACATTGAGACCAACAATGTCCATCGTACTTTTCCATTAAAACGTATCGAGTAGTGTAAGAATAAGTCGTTTTTGAATAGAAACAGTTAACATATGTATTATTTCTCGTATATTATATGACAAGAAATCATCTACTTCATTCATTATAGTTCGATTTTAGTTAATCATTCTGGAAGAAAATAAGATAGACTTCATAATAAATACACGTGATACATTGGTCAGTTATTTTCGAATGAGATGAGTTAAAATGAGGTATATACATCATAGTTTTTTCTTAGGAAGAAAAATAATTCAACTTTTTATTTGAGGAGTCTATTTTAACTGAGAACGTATGTAAGTTAGTTTAATTATTATACTTTTTGTTTCAAAAATTCGAAATCTTAGCTGATCTACACTTTCACAATAGACACATATAAAAAGGAGATAACTTATCGTGATAGTCAAATAAATAAATTTAAAGTAACTGTAACAGCTGTTTTATGAAGTCTATTTATAATAAATGACTCATCTCATCGAAATGGGTAAAAGATTAAATCAAATATAATAGAAATGGTTTTGAACGAGGATGTCCCATTTTCGATTCTCCTAAAGAAATTTTAATTTCATGTCAGAATTGCGTTTGTTCAAATGAAAATTATAGAAGTTAGTATGTTATTCTAGGTACCTTCATTGAAGGAGTTTTTTGTTAGAAAGGCTTGTGGTAGTATGTTTGCTTTTCTTCATGGATGGATATGATTTGAAAAAACAGTTTCTCATTGTGTTGAATGAATTTTCTTTCTTCACGTTTGATGAAATGACTATTTGTAATCATAGTTCAATTTACTCTGTTATCTTATTTAATCAATTGTTTTTTTAATTAGCTGATTCAAATGGAAACAGTCAATGCTTTTTTTTTGCATCAGTTAATTTTTATATTCTATATCAAGTTGTACTAATTGAAACCAACAATTTTGTTTAGAATTCACTGTTATTCATAAAGTCAAAGAAATGTTTTTCATTTATCAAACTAAAGGAGAGGCTATCTATTTTCTGTAAAAAAAACTCGTTTAGAAAAAATTAAGATAGTGCTTCGAACCGTTATAAGACGCCAACAAGAAAAAAATAGTTTGTATGAAAAAATTATATTTATTCTTAAAAATGTTTCTTTCAATAAGTTGCTTTGATTGGGCTTATTCCATACTTACTTTGATGACTTTTCTAATAGATTCAGTACTTGAGTTTACTGATTCAATATTGAGTAGAGCTTGTCTTAATTTTCTTTGCCCAATGACAGTTAGTATTTCTATTCGAACATCTCTGATTTTTCTGAATTTGACTACTTATTCATCCTCTTTTCTTTTCTTAGCCTGTTATAGTTGATGAATATATTATTGAAATACACTGTTCAAATATTTTATATCAGTTACCATAAATACTAGAAAGTAACTCTTTATTTCTACATGGAAAATTCTGAGATACTTTTTTATGATATTTCTAAGGTACGATTTCATGAATCAGTTCTTCTATTTGTTTTCGAAAGAAATTCTATGTTAGTTCGTTACTCTAATGGCATTTTGTCAATAAATATAATCGACATAATTCTTTGTATCCTAAATTGAATGTTTAATCAAAATACTATTTTATTTACTTTATCCCTTTAAGACTCTATATGTACGTTTTGACTTTTTTCTCGATTTAACGATCGTATTTTTTTTGAGTGAATCGAATACAAATATGCTAATAATGGAATTTCTTCCATGAAAGAACTCCTTTGACTTATGATGAAATGCTCATTGAGGTATTATTTAAGAAAAAACTTGATAGTTTTTCTAGCTTTTATCTGTTTGTGAGTTAAAACTCTATTATCAATTATGATAAAATAGAAGATAGAGCTAAATTTGTAATTTTTCATTTTATCACAAAAATGTTATTAGTAGTTGTACAAAAAGAAAATATATTCTATGGAAATATTTCATTTGTTTGTCAGTTAGAATAAGACATCATAATTATGATATGTTCATGTTAAATTGTATGAAAACATATCCTATGATTAATGATAATAAACTGAATACTATTTGTATCAATATAGTTCGTTGCGTTTGCTAGATAAAAATCTTAATTTAAGAAATGAATTTACTATGCGTATATTCGATAAACTTCAAGATGTTTCGAATTAAGCGATCGATTTTTCAAATGAAATAATATTGTTCTTTTTTGTATTGTACGACCTCCTAAGAAAAAAATAGGCATTGTCCAGAGAGAAATTGGACAATTCTTTTACTTTTTTCTAATTTTTCATAAACCACATACTAACTTTCAAAGTGTTGTATGAAGCAATCGAATAGAAAATGTCTCGTTCATTCATGAAATAATAGAATACATCTTTCATTTGTCTCATAAATCCGAATCCCGAAAATAATAATATCAATATTTCCTTCGTTTCTTTGCCTAAACAAAGCGATAAAACGTAACGTTTATTTATTTCTCTCTC
Organism: Rotaria socialis; assembly: GCA_905331475.1. Classification (NCBI taxonomy): domain Eukaryota; kingdom Metazoa; phylum Rotifera; class Eurotatoria; order Philodinida; family Philodinidae; genus Rotaria; species Rotaria socialis. The sequence continues at coordinate 15,083 of CAJNYU010000140.1, forward strand.
TCTCTCTCTCTTCACGAATATAATATCACATAAATTGAATGGCATGCGTATAGACAACTCAAGTAAACGTCTTGTTTTTCTTTCCTATGGTTAAGCATGATATAATTTGAATGTAAATAAAAAGCAAACATTTTTTTCTCCTCGTTAAATTATAATAAGAACGTTCGAGTGTTTTTTAAACAACTAGATAAAACTTTCTCTTTAAAATAGTCCAACTTCTTCACTCTGCACTGAATGTGATCATCATCTCATGAATTTTAATTTCTCTTGATGAAATATATAAATGATGTGTGTATAGAACCTGAACGTGACTCTGTTTGTACGCGTTATTTTCAAATTATGTGTGTTAGTCAATTCAGTAGGTACTCTGAACGTTCGCAACCAGATAATTTATTTCATCACAAATTCTCATATTTTATAATGATTGATTAACTCGAATAGAGATAGTTATGATTTCTTTTTTCCCTGTTATTCACGAATTTAAATATATCTAGTTGTAGAATCGTTGTCGGTTAATCAGTTAATATTTTTTCTTTCTTTTACATTCGAATGATATGTAAATTTGTATCTGACTTCGTTGAAGACGATCATTTATTATCGTACTATATATGCAGTTTTGTCAAGTCATTTTCTAATCGAAACTAGAGCTGTGCACTATTATTCTTTTACAGACATTTTCATTATATTAATGGAGTTGATGAATACAACTAACTGAAACAGTGTTTTGTTTTGTGAAAATCAGATATATTTATTCTTTTTCGACACAAAAATCTACAATTTACATAACAAGTTAACATCCTATAACAGTATCACGTTATGACTGTATTTCTCATATTTAGATAGTAGGTTTCTTTGAAGAAATCAAATAACTCATTTGATTTTATTGTAAACAGTAAATGAAAGAATTGAGACTGTTTTCTATTTGAAATAAAGATTTAAATTGTTTTATCTAGTACTAAACTGTATTTCTAATTCTTTTACACTTCGTTTACCTTTTGTACTTTGTGTGGTAAGCATCATACGTATACATACTGTGCACACAATTGAAAATTCTGACCTCATTTTAGAGTTACATGAACTGTTACTATTTATCCTTTGTAAAAGATTTCAAGAGAAATTTCAAATACTGATATATAATATTTTATACAATATTGAAGCAATAGAAACTATTAGGTTCATGAGCAAATATGTAATTCGTTTTTCTGCCCAAGACTACATTCTGCGTTTTAATCACGATGAAAGTAGATGAAATTTCCTTTTTGTACTATTAATGCATAAGAAAACATTTTTCATGTTTTTTATGAGAATATAAAAGAATAAGTATTGAGCTACCAGTTTCATAATATTTTAACATAGTATAAAGGGAAGTATATTGATTATGTCAAACTCAACAGCACATTCGTGATATTCCCAAAAGTTCCAAATAGAGCGATCTGATCTCTATCGACCACGTGTGTTACTTTTGTGTTATGATGATGACCAATAAATCTATTTCACGTATGCTCATGTAGACAATCCCTATTACGAGCTATTTCTCCAAATAGGTTTTTTATTATTCAATCCGATATCTCACCAAAGATAATGAGACATTAGAATCTATTTGCTGCAACTTGATGAATTCTTTAAAAATTTCCATGCAATCAATTTAATTCACTTAGATTTTTGTCAAAAATTCGATATTTTTCTCACTTTATTTTTAATATATTATGTCTATCACTCGAAACGGGAAGGTCTAATGAATTACAACTGTATCTCATCACATAATTACAAAACGAAGTGCTTTTTTTCTGTTTCTTCATCAAAATTAACAATTTACCCCAAACGTTTGCCTAGACTCAGAAAAGATTATGGTACAAGACATTAGTATTTAATTATTTCGCTCTGTGACAAACATTTTTTGGCTTAAATTTCCTACTGAATTCGAAGGTTTCTATTCTATGACACTTTTATTCATTAAAATAAAAACCACAAGTAATATCTTCTTATTTCTTCCGTTACAAAAATTAAAACTTCATGTGTTGAATCAACAAAATAGATTAGTAATAATGTTTATCGAAATTTCCTTATGGAAATCTTAGTTTGTTATCAAATAAAACTATTCTAAGCGGAAAGTATTGTATTTATTGAAATAAATACAGAATCATTTTTTCGTTTCTTTTTATAATATAAATAGAATGGAATCTGACTTGTTAAGTTAATTATATGATAATGAGAGAGTCAAGTGTTTGTTTTATCTTCTTTTTGCATTCATTATCTATAGAAACAAAAAACAAAATATGTCCAGTTACATTTTACCGTGAAGACCGCCATCTATTTGAATTTCTACGACGGCTGATTTTGAAATTATTCTCATTTGCTTCATTAGAAATACAATAGATGGGATTATTTCTTCTTTGTTTTCACACATTAAAAAATTTAATTTAATTTTTTTCCTCTAAAGTCTTTTTTATGGATAGAATGAACGTCACCTATTTTATTCGAAAATACATTAACATGTACCTTTATTTCTTTCTATCAAACATAGAAAAGTTTAGATTAATCATTATTTTAAAAACATTTATTGAACTTCAGTACAAACCTTATATATTCTGAACGTTTGAAAGAGAAAAAAAAGAATTAGGTTTGTTTATTTATTTTTACCTATCGTAATAAATTGCTAAATAGATTTTTTTTCATCTTTCGATTGCTTCTTCACCAGCAAGAATATATAGAGACATGTTTTTTTTTTATTTTCAATGAGTATGAATGTAAATTGTTTCAATACAAGAAATGATTGAGATTGACCTTATTTTTTACATATGATTTTAAGATAAGAAATTATGAACTGTTTTGTTGAAAAAAGCTCTTAATCTCCTTAGTTCATTCTAAAATGAGTTCAGTATTTGTTCATGTATGTTTTATACAACAAGAAATTGCATATTGACTTGACAGATTTTATGTAAAGCTAGCTTAAGAATTGTTTTCGTTTTTGCTTCGAGATATTATTCTCTGATCAGAATTTTCTTCGATCGATCACCAATATTCGGGATTAGTTGTTATCGTTTACGTGTATCATACGAACAGTTGTTTAGCAGAGGTTATTTACAACCATCATTTAATTAATGAGTGTGTATATAATGCGTTATATTTCGTTGTTTAATAAATATTGTCACAGAAAAGAAATTTCATTCAGAACTGCAATAGTGATTGATGAAGCTTTGACACACTTATTTACGTTTTGACAATGAATATATAGAGAAAGATATCCGAGGTGGTTAGCAGCTCAATTTATAAATTTTTCTTTTCATTTTCGACCTCAGTTGGTAGCTAAAACCTTTCATTTATTTAATGTTTATATCAAGGAATTTTCTTAAACTGTTCATGCTTGGTAGATTATTCTATAGTATATTGAAATTTAATTCTAAGTTAGAGTGATCACATACTTGTAAAACAAAGACTATTTTAATCATCAATGAATATTTTGTATTTCGCTAAATAACTTTGATTTAAGGTTATTATGAATCGGATAGTAAAATGTATTCGTGCTTCTTAACATTATCGAAATATGTTAATATTGAACACTGCTGTAGAGTGATAATAAGAATTTCTTTATGCTTTATGTACGTTGAGACTAAACTGTGCCTATTAAAATCAAATGACAACTAAATTTTGGCAGGACAAGAAAGTTCAATGGTACTTTTAATAACAGTTTCGTTCCCAAACAAGTCAATATATTTTTATCACAATTAGTAATCTATTTCAAAATTTCTATATTGTAGTATTCATACCCTAGTGGAACTTTTTTTGACATACGCATGAGAAACATGAATATCTTGAGCTCAAATCTTGATATGCGCTTGAATAAAAAAGTTCGACTAGAGTATGTAAATTTATTCTGAGTTTCTTTCTGAAATTAATATTCTCCTATTAACATGGGGAATAAACATCACTGTAGCCGTTACTCATATTTTAATATCAATAAATTGGTTTGAAATTTTTCTTCTCTGTACGAAATTCTTTAAGATAATCCGTCTGTTGTTGTTGTTATAGCTCGAAGAACAGTTTCAAAGCGACAACATATTAGATGTAGATGGAATCATTTCAAACTGATTCATTGTCATATATGCTACCAATTTTAAGCTCTTATTTTCTTCTAATGGGTCTCCATTTCTTTGCAATTTATTTACGATTCACTATAACTTGAAGCAATAGAACAAGTTGCGCTTTTATTGACACTCTTTCGTTGAATCCAATTGTTTCTATGTTTTCTATTGGTAAAGCACTAACAAAATTGTTATTATTATTTTTCTCATATTTTGAAAGTCACCACTTTTTATAATTACCGCGACGGAAAAAACAGACGATTTCCAGCAGAAAATTTTTCAAATTGATGTCATACATTTACGATATTTATTAGCTATTTCTCATTAATTTTAATGGCTAAAATTAGTTGGTGCCTGTATTTAGTATTTGTTAGGCGAAGAGCTGATTATATCGCAGATCTGCGAACAAAAAATAAGGTCAACTTTGTTTCTACATCTCAAAAAAATATTTTCACTCTGTTGGGGCATACGAGATCAATTGAAAGTCACATAAACTAGATTAATTGCGATTTCTCGAATGAGACAGTGGTTGTTTTCGTTATATATATATAAACCTAAGTTCACCTGTACAACTGTCAACAAACACAGTTACTTATAGCATAGTTTAATATGAATGTATGAGAAATATCAACAGAATATTCCCACGATAACACTGTTAGCAATATTTCCCTTTTTGATATTAAAACCCAGATGATCCATACAACAGTTGCTATTCTAAATTATTACACACAGTCAATTTAATTGATCTTAATTTAACGCTTCTTAGGATACAACAATTCGCTGTGTATCTTTTCAAAAGAAAAACAATTATCCCATTAATTTGACACGCCAAAATAATTCTATAAACAAGGCATTTATTTACTGAGCCTCAATCCGTCCTCTACTATATATATTGAAATAAAAATGTTAATATATAACATGTTCTGTTATTTGAAATTAAACAACGAAAATAATCCATTCAGAACTAATTCTATTTTTACAATCACTTTTCATCAAAAAATACTTCTAAAACAACAAGAATAGCTTGGTTAGAAATTTCCACCCAATTAAATTCTATTCCGTCGACATGCTACATATAAAAAAATTGACTTATTCATAAACTAAGCTATTGACTTCGTGTGAAAACCATCTGGTGACATCTAAATTAAGGAAATGCATTAATTCACGTAATCTAGACATATATAATGAAGACGGATTGATGAGGTCCTACCTGGAGCCGGAAAATACCACCATCTACAATGACCCGAAAGCTACATAATTTGGCCGTGCATCAAAGAGAGTCTGAATCAGATTTGAAATAATCCTTTCAATGATTTAAACTAAAACTACCTCACCTACTTAATCACCAATATAAAACGACCACTCATGAATCAATTCCATTGAAAAAAAGCATTCAGAAAATCCAGGATTCATACCAACAGGTCTCAATCCAATTTATTTTATTTGTCAAGGTATATTTAAACTGAAATTGCCTACAACAACGATTGATTCATACAAAAATATGCGACACGAAAGAATTCCGATCAATAAAATCATTGTAATAATCAGGAATGAGTCAAACAGCTAAACATAAAAATAAATTCGTCATTATTCATTAATACAAATTGAAATTAACTTATATTACCGTTGCGTGATAAAAGCCTAAGCCCCATAAAAAACTCCCAAAGAAAACCACGGGAAAAATCAAAGCAACCCTTCACACAACAATAAAAGACATTAATTTAATTTTTTTCCTTATATTTGAAGTGAGATTACCTTACCTAACCATTAACTGATAGAAGAACCAGCCTGACGAACGAATTCCAGTCGAATAAGAGACGGATAAATTCCAACATTCATTTCTATGTGACTAAAAGATATTAATTTCATTTTTTTCTTCTTTTTAAAGAGGGAATACCTTACATCAAATTTTATTCATAGAAGAATAAGGCTGACGAACCAATCGCAGCAGAATAAAAGATGGATAAATTCCAGGATCGACTTCTATACAACTAAAACATATTAATTAAATTTTTTTTCTTTTTTTCCACTGAAATTACCTTAGATGCATAGTTGTTCAGAAAAGAATACGGCTGATCGAAGAATTGCAGTAAAATAAACGATGCAGAAATACCAAGATCAATTTCTATACGATTAAAAGACATAAAGTTAATTTTTTTCCTTACAATTCCAGTCAAATTAGCTTACCTAACCATTTCCAGATAGTAAACAAAGGCAGATCGACGAATTCCAGTAGAATAAATGATGGAAAAATTCCAAGATCTATTCTATACGACTGAAAGAGATAAAGTTAATTTTTTTCCTTATAATTGAAGTGAAATTGGCGTACCGAACCATTAACTGATAGTAGAACAAGGTTGAGCGACGAATTACAGTAGAATTAACGATGAATAAATTCCAAGATCCAATTCTATACGACTAAAAGATATTATTTTGAATTTTTTTCGTATTGTTGAAGTCAAATTAGGATACCTAACCATTAACTGACAGTAGAACAAGGCTGACGAAGGAATTCCACTCGAAAAAATGATGAATAAATCCCAAGATCCAATTCTATACGAGTAAACGATGTGAATTTAATTTTTTTTCTGATAATTGACGTGAAATTACCTTGCTAACCATTCAGTGATAGAAGAACGAGGCTCACGAACCGATTGGTGTAGAATAAAAGATGGATAAATTCCAAGGTCGATGTGTTTACGACTAAAAGATAACAATTTAATTTTTTTCCTTATAGTTGAAGTGAAATTACCTTATATGAAGATTTATTTATAGAAGAAGAAGGGTGATGAGCCGATGGTAGTAGGATAAAAGGTGGAGAAATGCCAAGATTGATCTGTTTACGAGTAGAAGATATTAAGTTAATTATTGTGCTTATGTTTTAAGTGAAATTACGTGAGCTAGGCGTTAAGTGATAGATGAACAAGGCGGATCGACGAATTGCTGTAGAATAAACGATGCCGAAAATTCGAGATTCATCTGTATAAGAGTAAAAGACATTCATTTTATTTGTTTGCGTTGATTTAAATATAAATTTCCGAAAGTAGCGGATGACTGATATTATAGTGTGAGGAAGAGGCGGATGTGAGCGGATAATACGCATAGAACGTTGAAGAATCTATGGAGGGAGTTCGATATCAAAATAGGAAAGATTGTGATGTGTTTGTGAAGGCATTGCGCACGAACTGGTTGTCTGATATCTGATGTATGTATATATTAATGATTTCAATTCCTTGGTTGATCTTGATTTCTCGATATATGACTGTGGTAAAATAGATTTAGTGAAGAAAATTTTAGTTTGTGTTTGCTCTCACTCATAGGAATATCTTAGCATTACGAAAGGAAATCGGTATAGTTTTGGTTTGTTTCACGAAGTTCACTTAGGTGAACATAACTCGTGTTGATAATATTTCTTATGCGTGGTGTTCTTGTTTGTTGAGAATAGTGGGAATGTATAGGTGTTTTACAAAAGGTTGTTTCGATATGATTTTTCGATCTTCAAGGGCACGTGGGGTTAGTTTTGAAACAAATACAGATTCTTTTATTCGACGAAGTGTAAATGGTACAATTGAGATTTGTTAAGCTGTATATTTATTCATTGTAGGATTTCGAATGTTTAACAGATTTTGATAACTACAGGAAAAAGTTGCTACTATGATTATTTAGTTTACTCATGATCTTTTTTATAATTATTAAATGGATCTAGTACTTATACGTCGCATGTTACCATGAAAAATGATTCACATTCTCATTTATCGATACACTTTCTTTTTATAATCAACAATAATAATTGGGAGGGATATAATTCGATAGGGTTTCATGATGAAAGTGACAGACTGGTGAGTTTGTAAAAGATTTTTAAGTGAAATCAAATATCACTAGAATAAATACAGAACCGATCACAGATTATATTTTTTTCCTAAAGAAAAATCTGATCCATATAAACTATTCGTTTAAATAGTTAACAATTAAATTAATGTATGTTTTTCTAGAGAATGCTTATAAAAAGTCTAATAATTAATCACACTCGTTGTTACGAATTCTTTCGGATAGTTTTCTTCCAATATTTTTCACGGGTTATGACAATCTAATGTGTATTGGGATCCCGTTTGATGAAATATCTTACAAACCATTGAAGAGATGGTCAATTGTAATTACCGTTAATCGCAAGGAAGGAATTTACTTTTAATTAAATTATTTTATGCTTAGTTTTATACGCTAAATATTGAGAACAATAAATAAGTAAATGAGACTATTCTATTAGAATCTTAACCAATCTCAATTAAAAAAACATTGCATTTCATTTCTTTATTTCTTCGGACTTAGTGTATATAACAAATTGATGTCTTATTTGAAAATATTGATGCTCAATAGATTTCAAGGCTTCATGAATAATCGAGTATACTTTAATAAACATTGTAGTTATTCAATTTAATTTAATTTATAAAAATGTTTAGCTCGTACAAGCATCGAAAACATTTCTTTATGACAGTAAATCTAGTCCTAATGATACGCATTAAAATTGTTGTTATTTATAGTTGATTTTCGTCAACGTTGATCGAATAACAATGCAGTACATATATTAAAAGTTTAGCTTTTTCTTGAATGACGTTGACCCCTAGAGGAACTTGAACGTAATAGAGTCTTTGATTAATCAAATAGCAAATTAAGAATAAAGCATCTTGTATTGGATGTGCACACATCAGGATGTTCGAAATTATATGTTCGTACTCTAGAATCAGCTGTGTTTTCATGAGAAACTATAGGATACATAATAAAAGAAGATATTAACTGAAACCTAAATTCTGACTGTATTATTTTCTTATATATGAATAACTTTGAAATCTTTTTTCAGATGAGACAGTCTATGAAGTCCACTAAATCATTATCGAAAAATAAAATCATTGTTCTTATTGAGTCATTGTCATTTATTTAGCCATTATTTTAAAACGCTGAAATTTAAATATCAATATAACTAGAAACTCTAACTAACAAATAATTTATTGTTGTTAGTAAGACAATGAACGATTTGGTTTCGTACGAATATACTTAGTCTTATTGGCAAAGAAATGAAATCAGATCGATTTTTCAAATAGAATTTTAACAAAGATTTATTTGAAAAGAAAAGTAGAAAAGAATTTCTAATGATAAAAATGTTAAGCTCTTTTCTAGAATGCTGAAACTTCATCTCCCAAATATTAAGCAGCACTATTTTTTGACTGAACTTAGATTTCTATTTTCTTCTCCGTTTGATATATAGCAAACGATGATTATTAGATTCAATACTTTTTTTGATTGTTTATCATTGAATCATATACTAACAGCGTTTTTTCACAAACAAAAAATATACATGCTCTCAGTTAAGTTTTCATGAAACAATCACAAAATTTGTTTTCATTTTCTGAGCGTTGAAAATTGTCAGGCAACTCGATTAAACATTTATAGATGAAAATCTTTAATTTTCATGTGTCTATTGTAAAACTATCCAGTACGAAGATAATATATTTTTAAATTCACTCAAAGATGATACTCCAACGAAAAACAAAACAATAATTTCATCGATTGTATATCAGATCATCTACTGATTCTATCCATGATGAACTTTTTAATATTGACCCACTTTAACATCATATGGTCAAAATCATGGACAAATAAACTTCGTTTTTATGCTTACGTATTCATTGCATAGTTGTATTGATTGTTTTCTAGATACTTATTTCGATTTCTTCACTTTCATAACTCATTCTCGATAATACAAGTCTAGTGAGAATTCATGCGTCTTAAAAATTGAATGAATATTGTTTGACTTACATTTATAATTTAAAAAAAGAGAAAATCCAGTACTTTGTTTCCTTCTTTTTCATAAACAGTAATCAATTGAATAGATCCAGTTGTTGACAAAATACGTGATCGCTAAGATTTTCATTCGAAAGTTGGAATATTATATATAATATAGTGTGGATCTATTTGCTGAGTAATTCGTTCTAAGTCATTCAATTCACCTTTCGAAATTTCAACTAGTCACCAAATTTATTTTCCTCCTTTCGTTTTAAAATTCACTATGAAGTTTGGTAAATGTATTTGCTCACTTTACTCAACTTATGAATGAATTTATTTTCCTTTCTTCATATCCGTATTATAAATGGAGGTAAATACAACTAAAGCTTGGCGGTTTAGGAATAGACAAGTAATTTGTTTTTCTGGTTTATCGCTGAATTAGAAGTATATCAATAAAGTTGTATATTCGTAGATAAATAGCGATATGTGCATAGCTTGTTTTTTGATAGTTGATTAAACAGATTTGTGTTAAAGAAATTTCCCCTATACTAAATCTATCAAGTAAATCAGATATGAAATAATTTAAAGAATGATTTAAATGAAAGATTCTGCTTTTCTCTGATCAAACAAGTTTTATTTTGGTACATATTTTATCTAGATATGTAGGTAGACAAGTGGTTAAATATACATGTTAAGTTTTTGTTTCTCCGATTTGTAAAAGATTGCAATTATAGAAATGTTTTGTATTATGCGTGCAAGGCAATATTTATTTATACAATATTTTTATATACATTGATTTATTGAAATATATATGTTCAGACGAATTTAATAAGATTTAGTTCTAATAATATATGTACATATAAGACAAGCCATATGTATGTGAATAATTTATCGTGGTACATATAAAAGAATTCAGGTATATAGGCAAATAAAACTTTCACTTTTGGTTATAAAAAGTAAGATGACTGTATGTCAACAATTGCAGTAGAGGAAGATAAATGAGATAGAGAATTAGAATCACATTTCTTGTTCAAAAAGATTGAATGCAAATGAATGACACGTGTTCATGTAAAGAGGAAAACAATCAAAACTTTTAATATTTTTCTCACCTGAAATGACTACACTTGACTGTAAATAGAACACAGGTGGATTGAAACAAATCAGATTCATCGTTTTTATCTTATTAGATTATTTGAAAAGATTGATATGTTCTCATATGTACACCACTATATCGAAACGAATAGAATTAGAATTATGCCCTAGAATTTTCATTTAAACACAAATGATTCGTACATCAACGATTCCTGTCTATAGAATAACAGCTGAAATCTATTAATTTCATCGTATTTTTCATGCGAAAAAAGCTAAAATTGTTCATATGTGTTCCACTTTTACACGCATAAAATTGAAACTGAAAATATTAGTCGTGTTTTTCCATTAAAATACATTGAATAGTTTATGAATAAGTCATTTCCAAATAGAAATCGTTAAAATCTGTAGCATTTATCCTAGTCTTGTTTAATAAAGAAGTAAACTCTAGATTGTTTATAAATTTTTGGATGAAAAGATGTAAAATCAAGATTAGTTATTATCTTTCTCACTAAATAAATTAGTTTTAATATTAGTTAGTCTATCTCATTTGAAAACAAACCATCCATATTATTCATTATACTTGTTCTCTTGAAACAATCCAATTAATTCTATTTTAATTCATTCATCTGAAAGAAAATAAGATAAAATCAATAATATTTCTTTTTCTTTTCCTTCAGAGGACATACAAGGCGTATATTTGTTACTCGTTTTCGAATGAAGTAAATTTACGTGAAGTTTATTCATTATAGTTTTTCTTGGGAGACAAAAAATTATGTTTTAATTAAACCGTCGTCAAGAAAATCAATTAAAATTATGAAAATATGTGCAATTTAGTTTAGTTACTATGCGTTTCATTTCGAAGATACAAAATCTAGCTTGACACGATTTTCGTAATCAAAATAAGTAACAAAGAGATTTATCGTAGTTGGCATATAAATAAATTTACACTATCTATGCATGAGTCCAATGCAAAACAACATATTAATTTAGTAGTGATAAGAGATCAAAGTTATCATTTAATAACAGAATCATTCGATGCCAATGTGTTCTTTCGAAAGAAAAGAGATAATATTACGTTTATTTATTAGTTTCCTTCAAAAATAGTAGTAATGTTTCTAATTAAAAACCTTCAACCATTTCTCATATGTTAGAAGTTTGAATAGAGTTATATAGAATGTATATTTTTCATGTTGATTGGAACTAAGAAGAAAGAATAAATACTTTCAGAATGCTTGTTATATAACTTCGGTGAAAAGGTTACTTATCAGTGTATTTCACGTTTACGCATGTCTAAGAGTATGCCTGAAGAAGACTGTTCAGAAGCAGTCGATGTGATGAATGTTTTGACTATTGTACTAGAGTAGTAACTGAAGTTTCTTCGAACTGCATATATCATCTCTGTTTATTAGTTTTGAATATATAGTAAGATTGATTGTACAATTCTTTGTATATCTAACTGTGTTGCAGTCAATTCCATTCTCGCATTTTCAAAGTCAAATTTAATCAGATATATGTTTATTTTATTAGGTTGAATCTAGTTTATAATTCTTTTTTTTCTTTCTCTTCTTTGAAGAATCAACATATAAAGTGAAAACAATTGTTTTTATGAAATCGATTTGAAATAAGTGACTCCTGTCATCAAAGTAGTGAATAGATGTTTCATTAGGATCTTTGAAAATATTGATTGTTAACATTTACCCTCTAATAATTTAAAGATTACAGTTCACTTGAAGAATGCTACCACAAAATGATCTGGAATCGATAGAAAGTCTTTGATTGCTATTTTCTAGGTAAAATACGCTACCTCTTCAAGTATGAATAAATCTTCCATCAAAATTATTTTAAATGAAATGTATAGAAGTTGATATTTCATTGTGAGATTCATTAGACAAAGGCTGACTTGCATCCTAGAGTGAATTCAAATATTCAGTTAAGTCGACAAAAATAAAATTGTGCTCTGTCTCTTTTTTAGTCAATGGATTCATGGAACACATTCGTTAATAGAATTCTTATTTAGAATGAATTAAAAGGAGATTGTAATTATTGTTTGCTTCATTCAAGTTACAATGAAACTTCGATCTTCTCTTCGACAGTATGTACAAGGAAATGGTAGCGTATTCGAGACTATAAATTTTCTTACAGCGTGTGAGAAAATTTCGTGACATCATGTTTGCTGTTCGTCATGGATGTATATCATTCGAAAAAAACGTTCTTGCAATATTCAAGTTTTACTGGATCTCGTGAAAGTTAGTTACGTTTCTGTATTAGACTCTTATCTCATTGTGAAAAAGAAAAACCTTTGAAATGTTAGTCAAAATGTATAATAAGATGTCAGTTGCATGGCCATCGTTTTGTGTCAGCTTTCAATAAAAAATAGTTTGCAAACAGGAATTAGATTCTTTCAAAAACACATGAGATGTCTGTGAAATGATATAGTATTTTCTGCTTTTGTCTTATTGAATGATTATGCGATAGAAATGGAAGTCCTATGAACGAATAATATCTTTAAGTAAATTGAAACAAAAGTCAACCGGCAATGATTTGATGTTTGATATGAAAGGGATCAAATTCAACATAGTTTTGTTTTTGTTAGAGTTGAATTATATTCATTGATGATTTTTCTTTTCAGATCTTTTATTCATGCTTAAAAACTGTGGCTAGTTCAGTCGTTTTACTAGCGCAAGCATTCATGGCCTTTTTTTGTTCGTTATCATTTTAATATCATACATCGAGTTAAGTCAATATTTTCCGTTTTTTTTTAATATTATATATTAGTTTGGGTCAATATATCAGTTTAATCGATTTCAAATAAATGATTGCTCATTTTTCCTTCATTCTTATTCTATATATGGAATTGTCTCGATTGACTTATTTAGTCGATTATTTGTAGTTAGCTAATTCATTTGTCTCTAACTTTTTTTTTCGTGATTATAGTGGACGTCATGTCGAAGTAACTGTTAATTCGAATCGACTGAATCAAGACTTTTTTGATGCGTTACTCTTTATATTCTATTTCAAGTGGTAAAGGAATATAATACCAATAAAATTTCTTTTAAAAGTTTGCTGCTATTCAGAAAGTCTTAAAAATATTTTTCATTGATTGAAATAGCTGAGAGGATATATCTGTTTTATTTTTGATTTGGGCATCAAAAAGGATCACGATTTAGCATGATCATTTAAGAAATAAAACACTCACAAAAGCACTCCTCTTTTCTCTGACTAGTGAAATTTTTCAGGTGTTTTTAATCCGATAATTTATTTGAAATATCATCAAGTATGAAGATAGTGCGAATCTCTTCATTTTTCTTTATATAACATAGAGTCTTTGAAACTTCAATCATATTCATGAGCCTTAGTAAAATCGTTGAGATTCTTATATTTCTTTTAATAGAAACGATTGTCTCTTATGTGATTTACTTTCAATATTTCTTTTCTGAATTATTTCCCATTATAGACATAATTTTCCAATAATGTTCGACTGAATATTCTTTTTTCCTTGATGCCTACCACGAAAATCAATGAAGATCTATTCTCATTAAAACTTTTCTCTAAAGTAAGACATCGATTTGTCTACTTTCAAAACAAAAACCGTTTTATTTCAATAACCTGGTTATGTTGATTAAATTTTGAGCAAAATAACTAAGATCCAACTGGTGTTTATTAATTCTCAGTTAGTATTTCTATAGAAAATTCTTAGAATTTTTCTGAATCTGAATACTATCTTAATTTTGTTACCATCGCAATTCAAGTATTTACTGATGTCCATTTTACTCTTAGAAATTCGTCATTGTCGTTCCTGGAGGCCCAGTATATATTGAATGAGACTCATTGTGGAAGGCTTAAGTATCAATTACTTCAAATTTTTATAATATTAAATACTAATTCAGTGCATTTCTTTCTATTAAATAAGAATAGATATGAATTTTATTCATTTTCTCAGTCTGTTTCAGTTAATATAGAATTTATTTATACTGTTTTCTTTTTCTCTCAGAATTTTTTTATCTATATGCTTATTCATTGAATCATGTGTTTACAATTAGTTTAGCGTTTTACTGGAAAGAAAATTCTAGTTGAGGTTTAATTATTCTGTGAAATAAACACATAAACATTGAATTCTGATTGAAATTATTTCTTAGCTCATTGATATTTAGAATGAGTTAATGCAGTTAACAAAATCTAGTCTGGGACAAGTTATTTTTGTTGTTTCATGATTAAGAATAATTATTGGGACTAATGTCGTTTGATCGATATAAATTAAACAATACTCGATGTCTTCCTTTCACTTTGTTTAGTCTGTGATCGAAATATTTTTATTTATGCAAGCTGAATGATAGAGAGGATACGATGTTTGTCGACTTTAATCAATCATTCGGATTGAAAGAAAATATGATGGACGTTTCAAAGTTTCTCTGCTATTCTGGTTGAATTTTATATAGAGTCAGATGTAAATATTAATAAATTCAGTGATCATAATATCGTGTTCGTACTATTTCATATTTATAGACCTTTAACTGGCTAGGTGTAATCTATTTGAAATCGAAAAAAGAATTGATATGATTAACTTAAAACATTTACAAAACGTCATAAAAAGATGTACTAGTCGATTGGAATTTTCGGTTGCATTCACTGTTGAAATGAGAATGTTTAATACAAGTTTTTAAAGTCATTTATAATGGTACACGAATTTTTTATTAGATATATAGATCTATTTAGAAAAAACAAAAGATGATAATATTTTATGGTTGTAAAACTAAAACGTCATTTTAGATTGTTTATAATTTATTGTTGAATAAGAGAAGTGAATAGTCTTTCTATTAAATCAAGTTCAGTATGGGATTATGAAACGGAAACTGTCGTTTAACATTATGGATTAGATGAATCAATATTAAATGAGAGCAAGTCACTATTAAACAAAATAATAAAAATCAAATTATTTTCTTTTTACTAGAAAAGAAAAATTGAAAACTGAAATAGATTCTACATTACTGGGAACAATCAGATACATTTCATTGAACGAACTACATTGTCTCATCAGAAAAAACGAAGCTTGATCTTTAAATAATTCGAATATGATACAAAAAAAAAGTTTTCGAAATAGATGAATTAATTACTGTTAACATTAGGACATGACAGTTATATGAGTTTGAAATAAGTTTTGTTTCTTTTTTTTAATTTGAAAAGATACAATACTAAATAACCAGAATATATATTACTGCATGAATAGTTATCTTTATCAGATATGTGAAGGCTTTAATATTCAATGTAAAAATTCGTTTATTCAAAAAAAAAACAATCTATTTCAAATTATTCGACACTGAAAGTACAAGTGTAAAACAGTTGGAATACAATAATGCTTCATGTTTAATCTTTGCTAGGGTTATTTGTTGGCCAAGGGAACTAAAGAACTACCCGTCATCATAGTGCTTGCTAAGTTAAATTTATTGAAAGTAAACCAATTTGCTATCCATATAACACAGTTAGTTTTGTGATAATTTAGGAGCTTGTAACTTGTATAGATATTGTAATCCATGCTTACTAATCAGGGTTCGGGTGGTTAAATGAAAAGATTACTATGCTATTTGTATTTAGGCCATATCGCTTTAGAAAAAGAGCCTTGGGCGGGTTACTTTGTATGGATTCCTATAAAGATAACGACGTATATTGTCCGATAAGGACCTTGTTTTGTTCAGAAAACCTAGACAAGTGAAAATCAAATATTTCTTAGTATAAAAACATATTTTTTACTACTCACCCAATTCAAATTTTTGGAGTATTAAATTATTGGCAGTCAGGGTGGGGAAAGGTTCATAAAAGTTTACACTTATTCGGTACCACCAAAGTAGAGAAGGATCGGCGTGAGATCAGGGTTTAAGTGTTAAGATTTATTCTATTACGGTTATCAGTATATTCGAAGGTGGGTCACTAAATTAAAATGAAGTTTATATGAACGAAGTATAGAGAGATAAATCAATCAACACATCATGAGAAATATCTAACACTGAATGATTATAAGGGCAACATGTCTAGACATATATTGTGACCTATCTCTGTTATCCAATCGTGTTCATCGATAGTGACAAAGAGGTCGCTATGTCTCAGTATTTAATCTTTCTCTCAATTATATTAGATTTGATAAAAAAAGATTACCGTGAAACGGCGAGTAAAAGACAGTTACACTAAGATATCAAGCCATTAATTCAATTCATGAGACGGGTGTGGGTGTATATCGAGCGTACCATGATCCAGATTTGTTCCTTGTAAATAATATATTATGGTTATGAATCAGTGTGAACTGTCTTCTATTACACGGTGTATGTAAGAGATAAACGAGTGCTTATTTTGACTAGTAAGAATGATTAAATGAAAAACGCTATGGAATTATTTTCGTTCTGACTCTTGCTCACTACTTCATAGTATACATCAGCCGTGCTAGGCTTGGAACTTGATCACGAATGATTCGGGTGGCAACTACACCTGCGTGAATTATTTGAATTGACAGGCAAGAGCCATGAAAACAGGAATATGAGAATGAAATGGATAATTAACTCGCTATTCGTAGTAATTTTCACGAAGAAAAATACCAATTAATTCACTGTTGTTTCTTTATGAATATGCGATTCTTGATTCTTCGAATTATTTTAAAAAAGAACAATATATTCCATCCAGAACTATCTACCATGTTTTAAACAACTAAAGATTGACCACGAATAGGACTTCCATGTCAAATATCCACTGAGCTCTTTGGAAAAAAATTTACAGCGATTAATTTGATGCTTGCTATTCCAACCGATACTATTTTGATTAGATATGAATTTGTCAAAACCATTACCTGTCAAGGGGGAAACAGTGGACTTCAAGTAAAAAAGTACACCCAGCTACCAAAGTAGTCTCAAAGTACGTGTGAAGTAGCTTAAATTACTCTAAAGTTAGGTAAAGTACTACAAACATCTAACAACTATGCTTCGCTGTTCTAAAAAGTCTACCCTAGTGAAACATCTTATAAGTAAGATCTTGAATGATGCATTCTGAAAGCATATTTGATATTTTTTCAATTTATCTTAATATTAATTATTCGTGTCTCGAATAACTCAATAAAATAATGATGTCGCTTTCTGTTTTACTCAAGATCTTGTGAGAAGATAATAGTAAAAGATATCTTTTCCATCATCTTGCGAAGATCTTACTTACCGATCCCAAGATTCCCAGATCTTGCTTACAAGATGTTTCACTAGGGTGAACAACTTGTTTCCCAGTGAAAACTCGATTTATAAAGTGAGTGGCTCTATTTTTAATGATACAATGATGCACCCTTTAGAATAGATCCTATTCATTCATTATGGTTTAAAGCCAAATCTAGTTGCTAAGAGAGGTGGCTTTAGATGAAGTTTTTTACTTTTCCTCTGAACTTTATGGTTCTTTTATTAGAAAAGTTTGTTAGTACAGTTGTAATAAATCTGCCTTAATTTTTAAAACCTGTAATTAGGTCATTACCTACTCAGCCTTTTCCTTTTCCTTCCAAAAATGGTTTAAGGGTGGTAAAATTTAGTCTGCCACACTCAATTAGTCTAGTACTCGCCACTAATGCTATATCGAGCCGTTCATTTTATATTTAACCCCTTATTTCTATCCTTAACCCTCATTTTTATGCCAAGCCACTAAATCGTGTGTGTTATATTTACCTGGATTGATTGTGAGAAGAATACGAACCAGCACTTTCTCCTTTATTCGCACGAAAGCGGAATCGCCGTTACTTGTTGTTGAGACGATCCTAAACAAAAAACAAGAGGAGTGACTACTATTGTAAGATTGAACTTACCATGAGATCAGTTATTCACATATACCTAAGAAGAAAAAGACATTAATTCATTTTATCATATTGAAATTGCATTTCAATTGCTTGTTGCTACATACCTCAATTAAGAAAAAGTATTGACTTCATTTTACCAGATTGACATTGCTTTCTATTGATAATTGTGATACATGAAAATAGATAAAAGAATGAACGCATTTTATAAGTTATAATTTACTATAGAATTGATTATTGAGACGCACCTACCCATATTCATCAATCCGACTCGGATCCTCAGGTTCGGTTTCGATGATGCCGGATTCGCATTCTCGGACCTCTATAACGTATTCGTGATTTATATTACTTAAATCACGTTCGGAAAATATCGTATCTTGGCTAGAACCATAAATAGTTCCATATGACACCTTTTTTTTTCAGAGTATGTGTTTGTATCTATAATGGACAGTGTAACGAAATATTTTGTGGGTTCTTATTCTTTGGTTCCGGGTGAATTGATAAATCAGAGTATAAAGTTACGGGTTTTGATGATATTTATTGTAATGCTAATATGAGCACACACAGGTAATAACAATTTGACATAAAATTGATAAATGATTGTAACACGCACAATAATAATAAATGTTGAACGATAACCGGTTCAGATTCTGAATTGTAGCTTCTACTTAATATTTCTAACTAACTCTTTTCCTTACTATCTATATCACTGCCTCTCAATACTACTCCAAAATTATATAACTCTCCCACTTACTATATTTTCTCGTTATTTTATACTCTCCCTATTTTCTTTCTCTATAGAGAATAATTTAGGCCATTTCGATTATTTCATTGATTGACATAAACTCTTGAGCTCATCCATGTCATATTTGATCTAATGATGTACTGATAATATCCAGAAGATATTCTTTGCTATTATGACCTAACCTTGCACTCATGCTTTTTTAAACATCGTAATATATAATTGTTCTTGTTGACTACTCTAATTATCCGTTTAAAGAATCAAAAGAAATTCCATAATGGGGAAACGTAGATACCTGAATTAGGAGGGTGTTTCATTCATAAAAAGGTTCACATGATTTTTTGAATATATGTGAATATAGATTATTGGCACAGACAGGTCTCGCTTTTCCCGTGT
This sequence comes from Rotaria socialis, assembly GCA_905331475.1. NCBI lineage: Eukaryota > Metazoa > Rotifera > Eurotatoria > Philodinida > Philodinidae > Rotaria > Rotaria socialis. Next base: position 34,977 of record CAJNYU010000140.1, read on the forward strand.
AGTCTGTATTAAGATTCTTGGTGACGGAAGTAATATTTATTCATAGTAACGGGTGGGCCATAAAGAATTACACTATTTTGTTTTCCCCACAACTCCGTCAGTTTTGATGCTATCGACCCAATCTTTTTTTAAACGATGCGCCATTCAATTCTCTACGAAAATATGTGTTTTATTTAATGTAAATATTCAAAATGATTTTGTTTCAAACGATACAGTCTGTTCGTCCAAGTTTCACAACTTTCAAAAATTACTGTTTCTCTAATTCGTTTTACTGCTCGTTTCAGCTTTTCAATCAAGGTCTTTTTTGATTGCACCTTGTCCCAGTTCATCTGTTGAACAAATTCATCCCATATTGAGTAATCGAGTGGGTTCAAATCCGGTGAATTAGGTGGCCAATGATCTTTGTCCAAAAATGAAGGAAAATTGTCTTTGCACCATTGCTGAGTTAAATTGTGTGTGTGGGGTGTTGCACCATCTTGTTGATACGTCCACTTGTCACCAAAGACCTTGTTTCCATAGTTGAGTGCAACTGGTAAGACTTCCTTGATGTATCTCTCGTGATTTACACTACCTTTGTCCAGGTGTAACACCTTTTGAACAGGCATCCAACCATGCCATAACTTTCTGCGGAAATTTACGTTTTTGTTTCTTCCCACCGTTCCTATCAGCTTCCCCACGGTCCACAGCCCATACCTGATCATTCTGAGCATTGTATATTCCGTCAATGTCAAACATTTTCTCATCGGAAAACAAGATTTTCAATGTGTCTTCTTTTTTGAAATTTGTTCTGACCCAATTTGCAAACGTCTTTCTCTTGGCTTTTTGTGCATCTGTCATCAATGGAACAATTCTTTTCTTGTACAGCCGAAGTCCTAGATCATCTTTTAAGACACGACGAACACTTGTTCTTGAAATAGCGAGTTCCTGAGCCAGTTTTCTGCGTTTTAAACGGTTTTTGACTTTTTGTATCGTTTTTTTTGTTCGGAAAATTCGTGGACGACCTGATGAAGTAAACATATCGATAGAGCCGATTTCGCGGATCATTTTCCACCAATTAAAAATTGTTTTACGTGAAACCGCTCCGATTAAATCATGAAATATCTGCGTTGCACTGTCACCATTTTCATATTTTGAAAGTACTATTTTTTGAAGATCTTTGCTTTTCATTATCTAGAAAGACGTTGAAAATATCTATGGAAAAACGAAGACGGCAGTTTTGTAGAGAATTGAATGGCAAATCTTTTAGCAACAAAATTCGATCGATTGTATAAAAATTAATAGAGTTACGATGATAACAAAGTAGTGTAATTCTTTATGGCCCACCCGTTATACTCAAACTGAACTATCAAGAACTCATTTATTAGAGTGGAATTTGTTTTAATCTGTTGAATTGTTTGGTTTTTGAATCTACATTGATTTTCGTTCGCTAGTACGCAGTTGTTGGTTTTTTCTTTTTCCTGGTTGTTATCAGTGTTATTATTGTTATACTTTATTAGAAAATAGAATATATTGAAATATATTATTCTATTAAATGTATAACTAAATTACGACAACAAAGTATGGCAGGCAGTCTATGTTCCCTAGACTGAAAGGATAGGGTCTGGAAACGGTAATTTTCTTTGTTTGGACCGGTGACAGAGATTATTTGAGCGTTTTGATCTACTCTCCGAGGTAAATTGGGCCTTTTACTAGATTTTATAACCATATTCTTGGGTCTCTTTTTTTCGTTTTTTTTTCTAGCTAAATTTCAAAGAAATATCGCAATCTTTTCCAGTCTTTCAAATATTAGTCTTCCCTGATCTCATTTCAGCTTTCGTAATTTATCGCGCTTTTTTCTTAATTTCACTTTCGAGTATTTCATCACATACAGTTTCATTTTCTTTGAGTTTGTTTACTTGAATACGATATTGTGGCGAAATAACGGTGCCAACTCGTCACCCACCGATCTTAATTCTTGCAGAAAGATTTACGGTTATATGAAAATAGATATTCTGATGTCGACTTCTAAAAACCGAATGCAAGCTTTTCGTGTCCGTCGTGCTCTCGTAGAGACTGCTAAACAAAAAGAGAGCCGCCTGGGTGTTGACAGACAATACAGAAAACAGCGACTGGCGGATTTTGGTGTCAAAAAAACAGACGAAGAGAAACAAACGCATCTTGTATCTCGTAGTCAACACGAAGTGAAACGTCTAGCCGATAAATGTGCAAAAGAAAACCCAGAAGATAGAAATACTAGGTTAGAGCATGACTGTGATCAACATCGGTAAGACTCATAGTTTCTTCATGTTTGCTATCCAACAATGCTTTCTTTTCGACTCATAGGGGCGAAAACTTCTGACTCGGAATTGGTCAAAATTAGCCATCAAATCGTTTCCGAACCTTCATCTTCTTCGACCTCAGAGCGAAGAGATACCGGATTCTGTTCTGAAAATTATTTTTTTACGATTTACCAGTAAGAATCTCTATTAATCGCAAATCATCATTTTGAAACGTTTTCTAACTTAAAATAGGCTATATTCGGCGAATGTTAGAAACCTTCTCTGGTTTCGATGTTCTCGTCAATGGAGCACTGTTAGGACGATGTGGGATCGACACGACAACTGGATTGATAGTCGTGTGCCATGGTTGACAGACCTTTTTAAAAAACAATGCTACGCCTGCGTCGGCTTTGAGTCGCTTATACTCTCCAGATGATCTTTTGGATGAAGAATAACTTTTGTACTGTATATGAAATTGACATTGACTAATGTTTTTAAGTTGTTCCAGCAAAAAGAAGGGACGTTTCTATATTTAAATCTAAATTCCTTTTCACTTTGTCAGTGAATGATATCCTAACTATGAACAGTAGAGAGACTTCATGATTTTCGTGAATGCCATCAGTGTAAAAAAAAAACCGAGCTACTTTATTTTTTCAAATTTCTTGTTTTCAAATCTCCAGTTCTTTGGTCAATCAAATATGTTCACCACTCAGCAGCCTACGATAAAGTGAATCTGCATTCGATGAATATTATTATTTTTACAGCTTTTAGATATTCCCTAGACTGAAAGGATAGGGTCTGGAAACGGTAATTCACTTGTGTCTGTCTGTAACAATGACACAAATGACCAATTTCATGGTATAAACGGTCACTTCTACGGCACAAAATGACCTCTGTTATGGTACAAATGACCAGTTTCATGGCATAAATTGTTGGTAGACTCACTTAAGAGCCACGAGGATTAGTCACTTCCAAAGATAGTCCAGATGAAGAGGGCAGCCACAGATCCTAAAAGGAACTTTGATCCCTCCATCACTAAATTTCTGAAGGGCATGCTTCAGTAGGCGAAACTGCCCATGTAGCCGATTTTAGGAAATAATGGACATTGCAATGCATTGAAAATGTCATATTCGGCACTTGCTACACAAGATCTATATAATCCTATTAAATCGATATCCTAATCAAGATAATGGTATCTCTGTGGTTCTGCACATTCATTCCCTTAACTTAACCCTTTACCTTAATCTATCCCCTTAACTTATCCCCTTAACCTTACTCTATCTCTCTAACTTAACTTTACCGCTTAACATTCATCAATCCTCGCATATATATAACGTATCATTTTGATCATATCGATAAGAATCTAAAACAAAAGACAATGAATAAATAATTTTTTTACTATTGAATTCAAACTTACCATTTTAATCATGTCACATTGAAGTCGAAAGCGAGAACAGTTCAAGAATGTATAGATGATATACAGCTGTTTCAATACTATCAAAATGCTTTCAACTTTGGAAAATAAATTAATTCATAGAGGGAATAATGCTTGATCGAATCGGTTATAGTTGATACTATGAGCAGTTTTAGTTTACTATATGCATCCGAAACTGAGCAATGACGAAGAGGGAAAACTTCTTTTGAGAGGTTTGAGCACTGTGGCCTCTTTCATTCTACAGAATATTGTAAAAATATTCAAAACTCTAGTAGCCTTTTTTGCATCAAATAGAAACTCGAGATCGGATTTCAGTTCGTTAGTACACATTGTCGCGATTGTGTAAATTCGGAAACTCTTAGGCTTGTTCGGGGAAATATTTTGGAAACTGAAAGGATAATCTGATATACCTAATCAGATTTTGACTCAAGTATTCAATAGTGTAGGTTTACTTGAATAGCCTAGTGATTTCTGAAAATACGATTAGATTTCCATTATCAGAAAAACGGGATTCAAAAATATTCTGAGCGCTGTAACTCAGGTTACAGTTTTTATTAGTTCGTTAACTTGCGCCACTATTATTGAAAAGCGTCTGATACAGAGGAATCTGGGTTAAATCAAAAATCTACCTGTCAAATCCTTTTTTTCCGAAATGGTGAATTCTCTAGCTTAAAAATATTACTCTAAATAATGCATTGAAATGCATTGAAAAGTCAAAAAATAATTATTTAAAATGCATTAGGTCATGTGTTTTTTCAAATAATGGAAAATAATGGGTCATTTTCCCATTATTTATCCATTATCGGCTACAAGGGTGAACGTCTTGCCCTCTGAAAAATATTCAAGTCCCCCGGTGAGAATTGTCAGCAGTGTATTCTATTGGTTAGGAAACTAAGAGCTTCCTCGCCATACCGAAAGCAAAATCAGGGTTTGAGCACTCCTTCGCATCTGTCTTTCGCGTTGACTTTTGAATGCGTGGTTTTATTTATTATTCTTGGAAATTTCTCGTGTTCGTCCCATCGGTATCCCAGCTTCATTTATTCGCTGTTTGTCTTCCTCGTCTCAATTGAACTTACCCAGCGGTCGCTTGAGAAATTTCAGGATCGGTGACAGAAGCAGCCGAGTTCGTTTGCTGTTCATATATTTGAACGTGTAAATTCTGCCAGCCTAGGGCCCAGTGATTCGATTTTCGATTCACGTTACTTGTAAACTTTCTAATTATTATGCTGCACAATTAATGATAGCCAATAAAGTGGCCTTTAGTTTAATACTTCATCGAAGTAAAAGTCTGCTTCGAATAGTGCTCATTTTTTACAATCAAGTATCGATTTAATTCCAAGTAAAATAGAATACATATGACGATGGACATAATATGACTATACATTAATGTTCACAATAGAAAGAGCTACAACATAACACGACGATTATCACCTTTATAGCAAGCATAGTGATGAAAGTAGCAATGCAATAGGAAGGTAAATTACCTTCCTTAGACTGAAAGGATAGGGTCTAGAAACCGTAATTCACCTGTGTGTGTCTGTCTGTTTGTCTGCTTGTAGCAATCCGCTCTGGAGATGATGTCAGAGAAGTGGGCCAACTGATCTCCCTACGGAACTTTGATCTAACTATTACGAAGTTTCCAAACCTTGTATAGCTGTGGCTAGGTAAGACTCAACCTCTCCCTCGTCTCAAGGACCTTTGAGTCCCGTTCTGTTTGTCTTTCATCTTCACTTTTACTGCTTTTACTTGATACCTTTGATTTTCTTCTAATTCTTACCACAGTCTCACTTATTTCCACCCTTTTTACCGGTCTGTTTAAAAATATCATCACCAGCTGCTGGCACAAACAAACGATTTTCTGTCCTGTCCATGAATAATTTTTCCTCAGCACTACCAGTCTAGGGCCTAGTGAATTAACTTTCGATGTCGATGAACGTTACTTGTTGATGTGAATGATATTAAAAAAAACGAGAAAATAGCTTTAAATGTGATAGGATACGTAATCTGCTGGATTCTACATATAGCGTGTAAGTTATTAAATAATTATGTCATAGCAATTATATAATACTATACCGAAAAAAAAGGGCAATACACCATGTCATGAAAATTTTACAACCTATTTTTAGACCAAGTGTAAGAAAGAGGGACCACCTATGAAGTTTAAAGCAGAAATCACGGATGAAATTTCAAATAGATTGAGTCAAAGAGTAAGAATATCATTAAACCAGACGCATAAAAAATGATTCCATTAAAATCACAATACAAAGAAAAAGATTTAGAAACTGAGCATGTTAAAACAAATTCAGGCAGAGATTTGTTCCGATATTCAATCAGTCATTATGTAATGTGAAGTGCATTAAGAAAATCCTGCATAGTAATATTGGCAAGGAAACCAAAAGCTGTGTCCGAGAAGCAGCAAATATGAAGACGACTTCACTAAGTATCAGACTTCGTAGTATTCGATATCTAATAGTCTTTAACTAGTAGGTCTCTTCCTTTCCTTATTTTTGTCATATAATGAGCTACGTGAACACTGTTAACATTCACTTATCAGAAAAATACCTTCTAAACCTAAGCTTCTGAAACTAAACAGGCATATCCGTATCGTAATGACAACAATCTCTCGAATAAATATTAGACGTCATCAGCGTGATTAAAGCTTAGACACTATGTAGCGAGTAGTGAAAATAATAAACCACAATCACCTATAGGTAACCTGAGAACATTGATCAATTTAGAGTACACGATGGCAAACTGTAGGAGTACGTCCCATAAACACAACGATTACGATTGCGATTGTTTAAGAAACAGTAACCACAAAAAAATATATTTTCCAATATGAAACGCTACCATTCAGATATTAGGCCATGCGCCACTCATATGGCATATATAGAGCACCACATATACCAAACAAACAGTATTATTAAAAATCTACAAAGTAAATTTACAACTCATCCACTAAGACAACTAGCAAAAAAAAGAATACATCGACACACTTCGAAAGTAAAAACGTCACTTCACAAGAACATCATTCAGTTCCGACCATCAGTGGTGCAGAGGAAAAAAATGCTAGCATGGCCTAAAACAATGACGAGCAACAAAATATTAACCAGAAGAACCGAAAAAATCAAGAGAGAACACAGGTGAAATCAGAAAAAAATAACATCCGAATCGCTCACAGTGAAATGTACCTCAAATCCAAGGTCAAACAGTACAGGTCACCGAGTCACAGCAAAATTGCACGCACACACTACCATTCCAAAACTATCTATATGTCGCCAAACGTCGAAAAATCTATATGAGAAAAGTAAAAAAAAAAAATTTCAAAAACTTTGACCTAACGATGACCTAGCCCTAAAAATCCGACACCAAAACCTCTATAACTCCTGAACCATGATAGCTAGGAAAAAACTTAAGAGAGACAATCCTCGAGTTTCGACGAGCTCTATCCAACGACATGTTCAAAAACTCTGAAATCATTAAAATGGGGAAAGGTCATCGAGTAAAACGAAAAACACTACAAGTATAATGCGGTCCGTCCCTAAATCGGAGGTTAAAATTTGCATTTTCTATTTTTGCGATATGATATTGATTTTTGTTTTGAACTAAAATTGAACAGAGATAACTAGATATTCTATGAACTGCTGATGAGTTGTGAGACGCTCTTAATTAGGAAATTATTTAATTTTGACTGTAAACGCTTCGAAATTCATGTTGCGAGTTGTTTCGGTATTGAAAAGATTTCATTCTGAAATATAGTTCGCTCTGCGTTCTTTAATAGCACAATGCAATGCAGTAAGTGTGGGTGCTCGGTGAAGGAGTTAAACTTGCAAATCTTTAAATAATTACGAGTGGTGATGTTGAGTTGAAGTATAATGCGGTCCGTCCCTAAATCGGAGGTTAAAATTTGCATTTTCTATTTTTGCGATATGATATTGATTTTTGTTTTGAACTAAAATTGAACAGAGATAACTAGATATTCTATGAAC